>JBBMOL010000083.1:3000000-3475786 GCA_037954665.1 Laguncularia racemosa
GACCATTCAAATGAAACAGTCCAGACCCACTTCTTTAGCTGGTCTCTCTCTAATCTTTCCCATCATTTAAGATTGTCTCATATTCAACACTTGTATTTTCTATATTTATTTTTGCTACTATGCCACTACCCTTGCTAGAGTATTGATAGCTTCTAGCATCTATGCAGCATTCACCTCAGTCCCTCTTTGTTTAAACTGAGTAGGTTTGGGTGGTCTTCTGTTATCAGAAGCATCACCTCCAGCTCCTGAGGACCCCCAGCTCTTGAGGATAATCTTGGACTTGAGATTCTTTTAAGCATTCTACAAAATAAATTACAACAATGAGGAAAGATATAAAAATATATATAAATTTCTCAAAGTATAAAATATTTAAAATTAACATTTTGAATATTACTAAAGGGTTCATTAATCAATAATATTATTTCCATTTTCTAACCACTCTCATTATATATCATCATCTTAATTCTAAGGATTATCACCTAAGTAGCCTATAGATCCATCAACCTAGGCTCTAAAGATCATCAACCTATATTCTTTTGACCAAAACCTATGCTCTTAGGGATCATCCACCTGTGCTCTGATGCTACCTAAGTTGTAATGCCCTAGAACCTAGGAGCGCTACAGCCTGATACGTGTCCTCATAACGTGAAGATACGCAAGGCTTAGATATTACAATTCTCCAAACATTAACCTTCAAGTATTCATAATGATAATTAAACTCCTCACATCATTACAGTGGAAGCATTCATGAATTCAAATATTACATCAACCTTTGAAGGAAACATAATTCAAATTCATTCTCTTTAATTAAATACAATGAAAGCTTTTAATAACTTAAATCTAACAACAGACTAAAAACCACATTTACGAAGATATTCCCTATCTCTTCTTTCACTTCATCTAAATACTACTCATCATAGTATACGTATTCCACATTCTTTTCAGTATCTTGATTAGTCTCTCCTAGGGTCTCATCATACTTTACAATCTATCATGTGGCACTTGCAACTAAAAAAAGGTTCCCACAAGGGGTGAGATAATACCCAGCACTATGTATACCTACACATACATACATATGCCACGACAAAAAACAATAGCACATACATGATGCAACATAATATTCATACATCATTTATTTATCTTTCACATTATTTAACTATCATACAGTCTCATCATCAGAATCATCATACATCTTTACACATAACCACACAGTCCTTCCATAAACAATTAGAGAATACCCTTTGTCATATATATATATATAATATATATATGACAAAGGGTATTCTCTTTTGTCCATGAGTCTATTCCATACATAATATATATATGTATATATATGACAGTGGGTATTCCTTATTATCCATGAGTCCTTTCAGAATAATCTTCCACAAACACACCATCCTTCCACAAACATGAGTTCTTTCATAACATCTTTTCATAAACATGAGTCCTTTCACAACATCCTTCCACATATTACCTAGATCATTTTAGTATACGACTCCACAGGGACAACGCCACATATTGATCATTAGATTGCCAACCTGAGCATACATCATTTATTTATCTTTCACATTATTTAACTATCATACAGTCTCATCATCATCATCATACATCTTTACACATAACCACACAATCCTTCCACAAACAATATATATATATGATAAAGGGTATTCTCTTTTGTCTATGAGTCTATTGCATACATAATATATATATATATATATATATGACAGTGGGTATTTCTTATTATCCATGAGTCCTTTCACAATAATCTTCCACAAACACACCATCCTTCCACAAACATGAGTTCTTTCATAACATCTTTCCATAAACATGAGTCCTTTCACAACATCCTTCCACATATTACCTAGATTATTTCGGTACACGACTCCACAGGGACAACGCCACATATTGATCATTAGATTGCCAACCTGAGAACACTGATTCACAATCAATTTCTCAAACTCAGTAATTCACAAACCCATGCGCACATAATTACAATAATATTTAATCTACATACAATATCTAGCTTAACAAACACAAATAATACACATACCTAACTTTGCAAATCTTGACTTTTCCTTACACATTTATAGCTTATCAAATCCTCCAAACCTCTACATAATCTTGATTACATGATTTTAGAATTGTATCTCAACACATTAAAATGAAATGGATACGTTTCAACTCAACATGGTCATGTTGGAGACTGTAGGTGAATACGAGGTAGTATACAACTGTGCTAAAGGTCCTGTACATTTCTATTTTTGATTTTTTTATTTTTTACATAGTTGAGACATGGTCATGTTGAGAGGCCGAGTACTTTTCTAAGTAGTATAGGTTTTAACATGGGGTATTACATGACTATGTTAGGAAGCCATGTACCTTTCTATATGTTATGGGTTTTAACATAAGATGTGTTGGGAGGTTGTGTATCTATCTGTTCAAAAGGGACTCTCTTTTTTCAATTCAAAATTCCTCATTCTTTCTAATCTTAACCTAAGTTTCTAAATAAATATATCAAATCAACTCCAATTTATGCTAATTCTATTATATCACAATGGATTTTGGTACTTGCTTGTTACGGGCTGCGATCTAGCTTCTTGGATTGTCCATTCCTATGCACTTTTTGCCTTACTCCTCGCTCTAATCCCCAATTCTTGATTGTACATTGCCAAAATGTCTTAGAGCTATGAATTTGAAGTCCTATACATTTGTTCTAATTATTGAGTTCCTTGCTTAAGCAAAAACATTGATTCCCTTATTCTCCCTTTAGATTCCCAAGGGTTTGTTCTATTCTTTGAGAGTGTTTTTGTAGAGTAACTTAGGGTTCTACAATGATGAATAAGGGAAAGGGTTAAAACTAGGTTAAAAGGATTTATATACTCAGGCTGCAAAAAAGACTATCCTATCCCTATTAATATATCTTATTCCCTATCTTATCCTTGGTAGATTTTTAATAATAATATGAATTACATATATATATATATATATATATATATATTTAAAATGATATCTGAATATTTACAAGAAGCCTCTTAGACAACATGCACTTGTTACCTCATCAAGGCCTCCCCATGAAATACCTAACGACTCCCTTTGAGAGAGTTTCGAAGCAACATCTCAACAGCACATTGCAATTATTTTTCTTCCTTTAAGATAATCATTGGCCTTTTTTTTTTTTTTTTCTTTTTTTCCCCTAAATCTAAACTATAGTTTTAATAACATTTGAACTAAGAATGAATGGAGCAAATTTAGGAAAAAGCACATTAGTAAAAGAAGATTATGAAAATATTTAGAAAAGGAGTGTGGTGCTGTTTTATACGGTACTTGCTTAAAGAAGTTAAAGGGTTTTAATATTATGTGAATGGTTAGTTATGGCTTAATAATATGAATTTGACCAATTATAATTGCTTTTACATTGGAAATGGAAATTGATAATTAAAATAGGTTTAAAAAGAATATAAATCCTTTATAAAATTAGTTATTATGAATATACTTAAAGAGATGATGGTTAAGGAAAGAATGTGAACAATATAATAAAAATAATGATTAGGTATAATTTCCCCTCTTTTATCCTTGAATATATTTAAGTTGCATAATTGTGATACATAAGTTAATTGTTTTATTAAATGATTCTTAGAGCTGAAATAGTAATTGATAGTATGGAATCCAAAACTCAGTATTTTAGGTTAATAATATAAAATAGATAAGAACAATGACAATAACCATAGTAATAACAACTGTAAATGACAAAAACCACAATAGTAATGGTTAGTATTTATATTTGAAATTGAAACTTCGAAACTCAACATGATAATACTTAACAATGTAAGGCTAGAAAATCTACAGTGTCTAAAATTATTTTCATAAATGATAATTAATAAATAAATTAATAAATGAAAGTTTTATATAACTTACTAGGGGAAATAACATTATTACAAGACATAATGACTCCTTTTAATATGATGACCAACTTTTATAATCATAATCTTAAATGGAAAAAAAAAAAACTGTATTGGTAAATGTAGAAAGAAAGTGTTTATAGTAATAGTTAATATGAAACTTAAAAATAAGTCATGGCACAAAATTGAATTTTAAGAATAAGTAAACCATACAAACTTTGCAAGTGGATCAATAAACCATTGTCAAAACGTAAGCACTCATATAAATTTACAATTCTATACCTAATTTAATGTACTCGAGAAGGTCATATATCAAATATACATACACTAAGATGGCTAAAACTTAGGACTTCTTTCTTTTTCTTTTTTGGGGAAGGGGGCAAGAAACTTAGAAGGATTGATAAGCGAATATTTACCATATCAAACAAGAAAATTGGAGCGCTGAACACAAATAAAGAGGCAAATAGTGAAGACTAAGAATAATAGAAGGAAAACTCGCATATGAGCGATGGGAGAACAATAAAGTTTGTGCCTCCAATTATATGAAACAATGAATTAAATAAAATTTGGGAGAGGAAGTGAACCGCTCGAAACCAAAAAAAAAATAAAAAATTATGACCCTTAAAAATTCTAGTGTAAATCATGAATAAAGAATTTTACATGGCCATACTAAAATTTAACATAAAATTAATATTCTCGGTATAGTTTTATTTTAGCCCCAAGCACTATCTAATATACCCCTAAAAATATTCAAAAAGAAACAAAATATAGTGTGCTCCCTACCATGCTACTACGGCATAATCCCAAACCCCCATTCCTAGTCTTATTCCTCTTCTTTCCCCAGCAATGAATCCCCTTTGGGATAATGTTGTAGCCAAACTAATCGAGTCAGTTGCTCCACGAGAACGTGGAGCTCCTCATGCCACAATCCCTTCTAGCTGCCTAAACTTATTATTTAAAAAAAAAAAAAAATTAAGATCCCACGATTTAAGCGACACACAAGACACAAAATCTGTTCATAGTCTGGCCCAAAATCCTTGAATAAACTATATAGTTATTTTTACTTCATCTTCTTGAACACCATCAGTTGCTAATTACTTCATCCTCTTCCTCATTTTTTTTTTCTTTTTAAAGTTTTGACACATAGCACCTACTTTGTAAAGTCATAAACATTTTGAAAAAAAAAAATTATATGAACATTTAAAAAAAATAAATAAAACGATAAATACTTCTAGGTTAAAGTAGCGAGAGGAATAACTTCACAATATTAAAAACTTCGAGAAATGTACGACAAAAATTCAAATATTGCGACACATAAATATTATTTTAATATTTTGCGATAATAATAGGTTTTAAAAATAAAACAATTAGAATAACAACCTTTACAAAGAAAAGAAGATAACGAACTTAATAAATTGAATTATATGAAATATATTACTGAATAAATTTAGGAAGCGAAGTGATCGAAAAATATCCAAATATAAACATATGAACGGATAAATAAAAATAATCGTAAGTCCTTTAGTTCTAGTAAATTAAATTAAAAGAATAAATTCTCCTAAACACAATTTTCAAACAATATTGAGTTAAATAATGAAATTAATTGAAACTATAGATTTAGGAATTTCAAATGAAAATTTCGAGTAAATATTTATGCCTAGAATAATCAAATTAGCTTAGACGTAAAATTTCATATAGAACGACATAATTTATTTTGATACTAATATGTATACTAAATGAACCTGTACATAGATAATTCTTTATATTTATCTAAATCTTTATTTTATTTTCTCTTTTTTTTTTCCTTTTGTTTTCCTTCTCTTTTTTTCTCCCTTTCTTTTCCCCTCTCTTTTCTTTCTCCTTCGACTGTCCACATACTCCCTCCGTGGTCCCAACCCCACTGCGTCATTCCCTTCTTCTCTTTTCTATTTTCTTTTTTCTTTTTTTCCTTCTTCCTTCCATTTCTTCTTCTCCTCCTTCTTATCTCCTTTTTGCCCAGAGAACTCCCCTGCCTAGAACTCTGTTCCCTCTCTCTCGTTTCCCCTGATTTTTCCCTTCCTTCTCCCTAAATCTTCGCTTCCTCCTCCAAACCCTTTACCTCCGAACCAAAACTAAGGTTTTAACCCCACAACATTTCCTTAGGAAAACCCTAACTCCTAATTGTCACCTCGCCACCGTCACCACATCAGCACCCAAACCCTCCACTTCTCTTCCACCACCACAACGGCAACTCTCTTTGCTGCTTTGCCACTACCCTCACCCACATTCCATCGACCCCCTCTATCCCTAAACTCTCGCATTTCCCCTCCTCGTTGCCACTAGCTTTGTCGACGACAATGATGACAACAAAGAGGACGACAACAAAAACGACCAGGACGGCAACAACTATGACGGCCGCATAACAACAACAGCCATGACAACCATACAACGACGACAACAACAAAAGCGAAAGAAGAAGGGGAGTATGTGTGCATGTGTCTGAGGTTGAGGAGCTACCCTATGGTAACCATGTAGGTGCGTGTGTGTGCGAGGGAGGAAGACAACAACAGCGGTGATGGCGACCTCAACCATGGTAGTAACAGTGACTACGATCCCAACAGCAACTGCAATGATGATCCCAACGGCAGCAACAATGACGACCATAATGACGGTAACGACGACAGCAACATCTAAGCATCCATGGTGATTTGGTCTTTGACATAGGTAGATGACGGACCGGCGGAGGAGGGAGGGTTATGAGGTGTAACAATGTGTTCATATGTGCGTAAGGTGGAGGAGCCGTCCTGTTGCAACTGTATATGTGTATGTGAAGGGGAAGAAGGAGCCGAGTGTATCGTGTGTGTAAGGATGTGTGTATGTGACGGTGGGTGGTGTGTATGTAAGGGTGTATGTATGTGTGAGTGAAGGTGTGCGGGTGAAGGATAGTATGTGTGAGGATGTATGTGTGCGAGTGAAGGTGTAGTGCGTGTAAGAGTGTGTGGCGGTGTGTGGATGTAGGGGAATATATATGTGTGTGTGTGCATGGGAGTGTATGGTGTATGTAGAGATAGGTGTATGTGAAGATGGGTGTATGTGGCAGTGGATGGTGTATGTGTAAGGATGCATGCATGTGGGGGTGAAGGTATGCTGATTTAAGGGTATGTGTATGTAAGTGTGTGTGGTGGTGTGTGGAATGTAGGAGGATATATGTGTGCGTGTGTGCAATGATGCGTGATGTGTGTAAGGATGTGTGAATATGTGTGGAAAAGGAAGAGGCGGGTGTCTAGGTGTGTGAGTATGTAGGTATGTGTGTTGAAATGGTGTGTGGTGCGGATATGTGTATGTGGATACAGAAGGTGGGTATGATGTATGTGGAGAGTTATGTATGTGTGTGAGTGATGATGCGTGGTGTGTGTAGGGATATGTGTATATATGGGTGATGGTTGATAAAGGCATATTTTACTCATAATTCATTAAGCAATTTGCAAGTATTCATTATTGATTTTAGAGAAATCACAAGGAAATGGTACTTAATCATGTTTATTTTTACATTTCAGATATTGGAGGACTTTGAGTTCAAAGCTTAATCAATTTGGAGAGATTGCATACAAATTGAAGCATGAAAAGATTGAAGGATGGCAAAATGACATTCAAAGCCGCTGGCCTTTATGGCCGGCTTTCCATGCAACACCGTCGGCCTTTATGGTTGGCTTAAATGAAGGCTGTCGGCCGGCAGGCCTTGGGCCGGTCTTGTTTTAATTGCATCTCCTCGCCTTCCCTTGCACATATATAGGTCTTAGGTCGATTTGTAAGGGATCTTTTGTCAAATTTTCTTGTTCTCAAAGTAGTTTTAACCTAGTTTTAAGGGAGAATTGTGGAGATCAAATCTTGGAGAAAACTTTGTGATCTTGGTGGAGATTATCATCCTTTGTGAAGGATTTGTGGAGTTCCTTGCAATTAAGGTTTTATTTGTATTGTTGAATTGGTGATTTCTGAACTTTATCTCTTATATGCAATTCAAGTATTTGATCTAACTATTGAATATGATTTCTTTTGCACGAATCTCCTTGAATCATAATCATGTTTTTATCTCTATGAATTGCTAAGTCTTTTCCTTAGGAAATTGGATGAAACCCTAGAATGTTAAAAGGATAATTGTAGCCATGTTATATGATTAGGAATTATTAGGATTATTCATTATTGCAATTCCTTTGATTTCAATTATAATTGGTCTTTGATTATAATTGTTAGAAATCCTTTTGATATGGGAGTTGATGAGGATTTGTTAGGAATTCTTAATTAGACTGATTGTCAATACGGGAGTTACGATAATTGGTTTAATTAGAGTTTATGGAGGGCGCAATGCAATGTTTCTTATTAATTAATCACTAAGGGATTAGGGTTAATTGATTTAAGGCATTAGTTGTTTGTAGCATCGGGAGGTGTATGAACATAATTTTGATTCCTTGGTTAATTGGAGACGCGAAAGCCGACTAATTGATTTAAGGTTAACTTCCCTAAAAAGAATTTTCTAAACTCACTTGAATAACCTTATAACCACTAGTTGATATAACATGGTAGCAGTTTGATTAACGAATCTAGGGTGAATTCTAATTTTCCTTGTTCATAATTGATAGATTCTTCATAAAATTCTCCTTGTTTGCTTTAAGTTAAATTTTTAGCTTAGACATTTCAAAACCCCTTTTTAATCACCTAGATATTGATAAGAATTGCCATAGGTCTAGTACTCTATTGGTTCCTCGAGGGATCAACAACCTTACTTTTCACCACTCTATTACTTGATACGACCAGTGCACTTGCTGCTATTGCGCTTTTATTTTATATACATTCTGAGCGTATCAATGGTGTGTGGTGTATGCGGGATGTGTGTGTGTAGGATGATATGTGGTATGTGTGAAGGGAGTGTATGTATATGGATGGTGTGTGGTGTGTGCGGCATGTGTGTGTATATGGGTGTGTGGAGTATGTGTATAGGTGTATGGAAGGTGTGGGGTGTGCGGTACTAGTGTATATATGGATGGTGTGTGGAGTATGTAGCATGTGTGTATATGTATATGGAAGGAGTGATGTGTGTGGGTATGTATGTATGTGTGTGAAATGGTGTATGGTGTATGGACATGTGTGTATAATTATGGAAGTTGAGGATGGTGTATGTGGGATATGTATGTATGAGTATGAGATGATGTGTGATGTGTGAACATATGTATGTGGATATAGAAGGTGAATGTAGTGTGTGCGAAGTATGTGGGTGCAGGTGTATTGGTAGTGTGAGGTGTATGCGGAGCATGTGTGTATGTGTACGTATTTAGAGTGTGAGGTACATGTGGGGTATGTATATATATATGTGTGTTGGTGGTGTGAGAAGTGAATGAAGTGTGTGTGTATGTAGGCACTAGTGGTGTGTGTATGTGTGTGGACTTAAGGAGAAAGGGGGATAATAAAGTGCAGTTGTGTATGTGTGTGATTAGGTGTGTGGTATGATTGTGTGTATGTACATGTAGGTGCATGCGTGGTGTGTGAGGTGTGTATGTATATGGATAAGAGTATGTTGGTATGTGGGAATGGTTGGTGTATGTATGGTAATGAAAGCGTGAGTGAGGATGAAAACCAATAGAAAGGAAGGAAAACCCTGTAAGTGGAAATATCAACAAAGGAGAGAAGAAAGGAGGTGATACAAAACCTTTAAGGACTATTAAATCATGCGGGTTGTCCTACAAGTAGATCGTTGGAAGATATTAGAGACAAATTGATAAACGAAAGGTTCAAAGATGCTTTATGGAAAGGAGAAGCGTTTATGGCAATGTAGATGGTGAAGGGAATGATTCAAGCAACATCTAAGATGATGGCCTAGGGGATATTTGGAATGAAATGGATTTCACAATGGAATGTTCAAAGGATGTTGAGGAAGATCATTCTTGGCCAAATACCCTAATGCAAGACCTTTAGTTGTCCTTTCTAAGGGTATCTTGCATACATGGAAGAAGGAATTACAAATTTGGCAGATTGAAGACATTCTATTGCTCGACTTCTACACAAGGAAAGTAGATAGTTAATCACAGCAATTTGGGGTATTGGAAGCAATGATTCGTAGGAAGATCGTTCCTTCTGGAACCCTGTATTAGAATCACGTTGAAGAAGTGTTTAACGATCGAATCTTGTTCGCCTAAAGTTCCTTAAAGAGGAGACTTCACGCTTTGCCATCAAACGCAAGATGAGTAGAGTACACATATCAAGAGCTGGAAGGCTACCAAAGTCAAGTGGAGATGCGACTTTCTATGATTGGGTTAAGGAAGTATCGTAGAAGGACACTGATTTCAAGAGGAACGCAAAGGGATTACCCACTGGAATCGCTCGACTCCGGTTAGGACTATGAAAACCCTAAACAAGTGAGTGGGAAACTTAATGATATGCTACCATGTTGTGTTGTATGTTGATTGCTATGCATGTGAAATTGTTGTTTGTTGTGTTTGCAATTTAATGTGATTATTGCTGAGTTGAGTTATAGTGGGGATTAATGAGTTAGGAAAGAAGTCATAAAGAGTATAGAGGATGGTATGGTCTGAGGGTTTAGATGTCGTTACCTTAATGATAGCACCTAATGCTATAACCATAAGCCTAACCCAAGATTTAAAATTGTTTTCTTCCAAATCAAATTAAAGCATAGAAACCTAGCTTTTCCTTCTAAAGCTACCGAGCAGGTGTGCTTAGTTGGAATAGGGTCTATAGATGTTGTTATGTATACATGTCAGAGTCGGTTCCTGAATGTGTACATATACCTAGGCAAACTTATTTTCCTATTATATCTACGCAATACACTCATAAACCCAATCATACAAATCATGAGTGAAATCTTGATTTTACAACTCAATGATTGTATTTTCTTACCCTCTTAAGTACGTAAGGGAAGGTGTCTAGTGAATTGTCTTTAATTAAAGATGTGTCACTAACATATATATATGTGTAGATATATATATATATATATTATACACAAATTTCTTGAGGACATCAAAAGGAAAATACGAGACGACCTTATTGGCTCTCGAAAATGTGAATAATAGAGCACTTAAGAAGTGCGATGACATAGAGGTGTCAAATAAGATGATTGTAAATCAACCCCAAGTGGTTAGTTTGACATTTAAGACAAATGACACAAAGGTGTCAGATAAGATGATTGTAAATCAACCTCGAGTGGTTGGTTTGACATTGAAAAGAGATGGCATAGAGAGGTGTTGAGTTAATTTCATCTATTGTAAAACTGGATAAGTCTATGTCCACGGGGTCTGGGTTTAGTGTCTGTCTTGAGTGATAAGAAAGGCATAATCTGTATTTGTTGTGATGAGTATGAAATGAAATGCTTGATAGTTACTTCATTGTTTGAATGAGAATTGATTGTGATTATATATGTTGTTTGGACACTTTAAATCAATTGATTAAGGGAGTGGACCTGATTAAAAACCCGACATACATTTCCACGAGACATTGCATGAGATTGAAGGCCATCACTACTACAGGACTCGCCGGGGTAATCAAGAGGATTACTGTTCTACCAAGTGCGAACTAAGTGATTAGGGGATTGTCGCACTTTGACGGTTTCGAGCCGGTCGGTCCTTGAGGGTTTTGCTTTGTCTGGTGTAGAGAGGCACAGGAGCATTCACTGTTAAGTTAAGAAAATATCATAATTAACAAAGTGATAAAATAAATAAACCGGGTAATGACTTGGGCACTGATGGTGGCTCCAGAATCCCCAACCTAAGATTAAGGGAGGTATAAACCCTAGATTTCATGTCGGTTACCGGAAGACTACGTGAGATGTTGCATTCATATGGTTGCTCATGCATAGCATATGTTTTGATAACTTAATTTGAAATTGCTTATGTGTAAGTAGTATTGAAAGTGTTACCATCCCATTCACTGAGCTATAGTGTGCTCACCCCACCATAGACCCTTTTTGCAAGTGGCGATTACAAAAGCTCGAAATGGGATAAGATGTGAAGTGTTGAGAGTTTTAGAAGACCAGAACAATAAAGTAAGAATTGTGAATGATAGATTGTTTAGATGAAATGTTAGAACTCGTGTAAATAGAATTTGAAATAGAGAAACCTAGGATTTATCTTATTTTACTGATTGGTAGAAGATACTGATTCTCTACGATCATAATTGACTGTGAGATACAAGATCTATAGTTGTATTTTATTATCCAATTATATGTACTATGATTAGTTATAAATACAATTATTTATTTAGAATTTTACGATCTCTGACTCGTAAGATGATCATCATGCAACAGGTGTATACGTGCTATGATGATTTTAGTGGAGACTTCTAGGCTCCTTTCGGGTGTGACATGCTTCCTTTCCACCCTCGTCTCCATCGATCCTTCCACTTCTTCTTCTTCTTCGCTTTTCATTTTTTTTTGAAAAGGCCCCTGTTTTAAAGAACAATAACAGAGAATCCCCAGTCCCTTTCTATTGCCGTCAGCAGTTCCTGCCACAACCCAACCTCTTAGCGGCCATTGAACGGATATTCAGGATGGTGAATGGCGGTACTTCGATTTTTTTTCTATCAGGATCGTGATTCGACTGAAATCCAGTTCTTCAATTTGAGAACCAATGATGCTTCGCACCAGACATGGTAGCTCTGACTTGGTTTTCTTTTGCAGCGCCCTTACTTCTTCGGTCACCAAGGAACTCCAGAGTCCGTTTCGGCAGCATTGAAGGTTCAACAACTCATCGCTCGATGATTTCCCGATTTCCTTGCCATTGCCAACAACGTTGTCCTCGAACCTTGACTTCGCAGCCTCCGCTTCAATTTCCGGTGAGTCTTTTGCTCGAGTCGACTACAATTCCATGGTACTATTCCAACGTACAATGCCTACTCCTTCCTCTGGGCCTTCCTAATTGAGTAAATGTATATCATATTTAATTTAATGATACTATATTTAATACTATGTGAGTTAGTGATGCAGGTGTTCTTGGTATATAAATCAACAAGGAGACCAGGAAAGAAAATAATAAGGATAAGACGGATACATATATCAATGCTTCGTCGTGGACTATAACTAGAAATAGAAGACAAAGTATGGTCCTAATGTTTTGTTAGTAGCCGAAAGCTCCATGGATGATTCAGGTTTGATAATGTAATGTTGAATCATGGATTAATGGTCTAAAAGAAGATGTTGTAATTGATAAGAAAGTGCTACCTAAACCGTGACTATATATAATGGAGATCATGTGGTCTCTTGATTAGATATTACAGTGTCAATGAGCATGGAATCTCTAGCTACATGTATGGGCCTCATGAGATTTATATTACATGGAGGAAGGTAAAGATATGTTAATTATTAGTTCGAGCCATGAGTGTGCTAGTATAAAAGTAGGTGAATGTATGTGTTTGCTAAAATTTCGAAGCATGCAATAGGGCCTAGTCGTCATGCTCAATGGAATTGCAAGTAAGTTAAGCTCCATTAGCTAAGCTTCGTTATTTGAGTACGTAAAATGGAAAGATGGTTGTAATCTATACCTCTGTTGTGCAAACTCATAGGTTGTAAAGCACGAACTTAATCGGTAAGTGTTTGACAACTGTGTTGAGGTGTTGGAAAGAATAGAAGTTAAATTGGAAAAGCTAGATTGTAAGGTAGAAGGTATTGCTGAAGGTACTATGGAAAGTGGCATAGAGACTTTTACTACGAAATTAAAAGACACTCGTGCTAAACTATAATTATCTAAATCAATATATAAAGGAGTAATTAAAACTGCTAAATGACAAATGCAAAGTAATCAAAGAATTGAATGAATCCAAAACTCGAAGTTGTGAAGTGGTTTAAATCATTAATCGTACTCGTACCTTTTATGTTATAATCTTCTCATCTTATAATTAAATTATCTTAAATGACCTCCTAAGAAACATAGTTTAGAAGCTTTGTTTCCATTAATTTGAATAAATGATGAAATGAGTTTCTATAAGACTTTCACTACAATTAAATGGACAGAAAAAGAAGAAGAAGAAGCTAACTTTAATATGTCCTCCTAGATAAGATAATTCACTTGCAAAGATGTCCTAAAATTTTAGCCTCAAATTAAGATACAAGCCATCAACTTCAGAACTTCTAGTGAATTGTGAAGAGTAGAACTAAACCGAAGAAAATATAGTTAAACCACAAGGAATTAGGCAAAATAAGATAGCCATTTAGTTTATTAGAGTAGCATAGCTTTTTGAAACACTCATTCAATCTTACTATCTCTTTAGGTTAATCAATTGTCAATTCAAGGAAATTCTAAGGATGGTTGTTATTGCCTAGGAGAAGGAATTCTAATGATTTACTATTTGCTTACTATTTGCTAATTACAAGTTGTTCTGCTAATTACTATTGATTTTCTATTAGAATGACTTATTGTCTTGTATGCCATCATCTGTGTGATTATCTTATTAAGATGTAAATTTAAATTCTTAGCAAAAATAATCGAATATACTTGCTGCATTTCTATGATCTAGCATGCACATAAAAAGAAGAATAGAGTGCTTAAGCTTTACTAAATATTTTGAAATATTTTAAAGATGTTTTCATAAAGATTTTATTTAAAACCTTGGCTTATGCTCTTAGAAGTTGCTTTTTGTAAAATATGGTGCATGCTGTTAGAAGCCATTGCGATGCGAACCCTAGGCTGAGATGAACCTAGAACTTGATCAGACAGAAAGAATCCTAGGATCTTCTTGAAAACAAGCACAACGAAACTTGATCCTAATCGCAATCTCGAATAGAACCAAAGTTATAATGGGGGTTTGATTGTTACAAGTTGCTTTGATAAGATCAAATAGACTTCTTGATAAAGAACAAAGGAGCAATTTTCAATTTCATAAGAATGGTGATATATCCCCTCAATTCGGCCTAAAAAAGGCTATTTATAGTCTTTATAATTAAAGGAAATAAAAGATAAGAAAACATAAAAAAAAAAATGAAAACTGGCTCCAAAAGCCAGCCTAAAGTTGACGGCTTAAATTCTAAGCCGACCAAGTAGGCCGTCGACCTACATTTCAATGCCGGCAACCCTTAAAGGCAAAGCCAACGACCTTCACCATCTCCTAGGTAGCCTTTGATGTCTTCCATGCAATGATGACTTTCAAGCTTAGAAATTCTATTTGCTAGTGTTGCTCTAAGTTTTGATCTTCATTATTATTATTGGAGATGTTTGATAAATGGAAAATGATCTCTTCATCCCTTAGATTTCTCACTTTGGCCAACTTCAATGCTTGGTCTGAATGATCTTAAATAAGTCCATTCAAAGCTTGTTGCATACGTTTTGTCCTTACCGTTGTCGTCCGTCTTCCAATTCCTTCGAATGGATCATTGGAAAGAGTTGGTGCAAGCTGATTCCCATTATTCCCTCCCTATTCGAAAGGATTCATCCTTGAATTACCTACATCATACAAAGATAAATCAGCAACATTAAAAGTAGCACTTGCGTTTTAATAGTTGCTAGGCAAGTCAATCTTGTAGGCATTGTCATTTATTCTTTCTAACACTTAGAATGGCCTATTTCCTCTAGGTTGTAACTTGGATTTCCTTTGTTTGGGAAACCTTTCCTTGAGAAAATGCACCTAAACCCAATCTCCGGGCTAAAAAACAACCTTAATGCGCCCTTTATTAGCCTACCTTGCATAATGCTCATTCTTCTTATCTATATTAGCACGAACTTTGGCATGTAAATCCTTAACAAAATCGACCTTCTACTTTCCATTTAAATTAGCAAATTCATTAGTAGGCAAAGGTAAGATATCTAAAGGAGTTAAAGGGTTAAAGCCATAGACAATCTCAAAAGGTGAACATGATGTAGTAGAATGAGCAGTTCTATCGTATGCAAACTTAATATAAGGCAAACAACTTTCCCATTATTTCAAGTTCTTTTGAATGATAGCACACAACAAAGTAGTAAGTGTCCTATTAACTACTTCAATTTACCCATTTGTTTAGGGATGTGCAATAGTTGAAAATAGGAGTTTAGTCCCTAATTTATTCCATAAAGTATGCAAAAAATGACTTAGGAACTTAACATCTCGATCACTTACTATCGTTCTAGGAAATCCATGCAAGCATACTATTTCCTTAAAAAACAAATAAGCAATATGTGTTGTGTCATTGGTTTTAGAACATGTAATACAATGTGCCATCTTACTAAACCTATCAATAATAACAAATGTGCTATCCTTACCACTTTGAATCCTAAGAAACCTAATCATAAAATCCATAGAAATATTAGTTTAAGATTGATTAGGTATAGGTAATGGTGTATAAACCTCATGTGGCTTTACTTTAGACTTTGCTTGTTTATAAGTTATAAACTTATCACAAATAGATTGCACATCATGCTTTATGTTAGGCCAATAAAAATGCTCATGCAATATGTCTAAAGTCTTTCGCACACCAAAATGTCCCATTAAACCTCCTCCATGAGGCTCTTTAACCAATAATTCACGCAAAGAACACATAGGTATACACAGTCTATCTTTCTTGAACAAAAATCCTTCATGCCTATAATACTCTCCATATGCACATTTATAACATGCATTCCATACTTGGTAGAAATCAGCATCATTGATGTATAAATCTTGAATGAACTTAAAACCATGTAATTTAGTTTGCAAGGAAGTGAGCAATACATACCTTTTAGACAAGGCATTAGCAACAACATTTTCCTTCCCATTCTTGTATTTAATCACATAAGGAAATGTTTCTATGAACTCCAACCACTTAGCATGTCTTTTATTAAGCTTACCTTGGGATTTTAAGAACTTTAAGCTCTCATGATTAGAATGAATGACAAATTACCTTGGCCATAAGTAGTGTTGCTACGTTTGCCACGTCTGAAGAGTTCTTACTAATGCATATAGCTCCTTGTCATAGGTAGGATAATTCAATACTATCCTGCTAAGCTTTTCACTAAAAAAGGCAATTGGTTTGGAATCTTACATCAAAACAGCCCCTATTCCAAGCCCTGATGCATCACATTTATCCTCAAAAGCTTTGTTAAAGTTAGGTAAACACAACAAAGGTGCATTAGTTAATTTTTCTTTTAAAGTATTAAAAGTTTTCTCATGTACATCCCCCCACCTAAACACAACATTCTTTTTAACAAGTTCATTTAAAGATACTATAGCAGAACTAAAGTCTTTTACAAATCTCCTATAGAAACTTGCTAAACCATGAAAACTTCTTATCTCACTTGCGTTCTTAGGTGTAGGCTAATCCCTAATCGCTTTTATCTTGTCTTCATCTACCTTTATTCCCTGCAAGATTATAATAAATCCAAGAAAAACAATGGATTCCATATAAAAATCACACTTTTGCAAATTAACATATAATTTATTTTCCCTAAAAGCACTCAAAACAACATGCAAGTGTTTAACATGATCATCCAAATTTTTGTTGTACACTAAAATATCATCAAAGTAGACTACAACAATTGTTTCATTAAAAGAACGCAAAACATGATTCATTAGACTCATATTAGTGCTAGGTGCATTGGTTAAACCAAATGGCATGACTAACCACTCATATAACCCATATTTTGTCTTAAAAGTAGTTTTCCATTCATCACCTTATTTTATGTGAATTTAATGATAGCTAGTTTTAAAATTAATTTTAGAAAATAGACATGAACCATACAACTCATCAAGCATATCATCTAACCTAGGGATATGATATCTATACTTTATGGTGATCTTGTTTATGTCTCGACAATCAACACACATGCGCCATGTTTTATCTTTCTTGGGGACCAAAAGCACAGGAATTGAACATAGACTAAGACTCTCTCTCATGAATCCCTTTTTCACTAGTTCATCCACCTGCTTTTGAATCTCTTTTATCTCTTTCGGATTGGTTCTATTAGTAGGTCTATTAGGGATTGATGATCCTGGAATGAAGTCGATCCAATGTTCAATACCTCTTAAAGGAGGTAGTCCATCTAGAATATACTTGGGAAACAAGTCTTCAAATTCCTATAGCAAAGACATAACCACATTGGGCAAAGAGGAGTTAAGATCGTTAGTTTGAAAAATAAACATCTTTGTACAAAAGTACAAGTAGTTGTTGCCTCGCTAACATAGCTCTCTTAATCTCTCCTTTTGTAGCAAACACACTCACTTTCTTACTTTTCTCCTTATTTTGATCTCCACACTTTGAATTTCTTCTCTCTTCACTACTTTTCCCACTCTTTTGCACACACTCACTCTTTTCTTTTTCTTGTGAACTCACTTTGTTTTCTCATAATTTGCACTTTTTAACTATCATAACCTAATCCTCATATGCCTCCAAAGGTTTGAGAGGTGTTAGCATAATGAGTCGGTTATTCATCACAAATTTGTACACATTTTCATACCCATCATAAGTGACCTTCCTATCAAACTACCATGGACGCCCTAAAAGAAGATGTCCAGCATGCATTAGTGCCACATCACAAAGAACCTTATCCTTGTAGTTGCCAATGGAAAATGTAACTAAAATTTGGTTTGTCACCTTAACTTCACCATATTCATTCAACCATTGCAGCTTATATGGTATAGGATGCTTTAGTGTAGGTAGATGCAATTTCTCAACCATTAAGGAACTTATAACATTGGTGCAACTACCACTATCAATAATCATGCTACATACCTTACCACTCACATGGCACCTAGTATGAAAGATGTGCTCACGTTGTTCTTCATTAACATCTTCCTTAGGTTGTATGTTTAGAGTATGCCTAGTGACCAACATCTTTACTTTCAGAGGACCCTTTATATCAACCTTACTACATTCCTCCAATGGTGGCATCTCTTCCTCAGTTGAATTGATACTCTCAACATTACCATTATCCAAAACAACCATAACCCTCTTGTTTGGACATTGAGATGCAATGTGCCCTAATCCTTGACACCGAAAACACTTAATATCACGTGATCTAGTAGAGGATTTAGTTTCGATTTTACCTTTAGAATCAGCAATTGATTCCTTAGCCTTTGCACCTTCCTTTTGCTTAGAGGCATCTTTGCTATTCTTCCAGTTTGACTTCCATGAAGAGCCAGAAGCGAAGCCATACCTAGATGTACCCTTAAACTTTAATTGCCTCTTCAACTTGATAGCTTTATGTAATAATTCCTCAATCTCCACATAATGATGCAACTCCACCACATCAGTTATCTCTTTATTTAGGCCATTAACAAATCTAGCCATTGTTGCCTCATGATCTCCTTTTATGTTAGCTCAAATCATAGCTACCTCCATCTCCTTGTAATAATCCTTAACACTCATGGAGCCTTGAGTTAGCCCTTATAACTTCCTATACAAGTCTCTATAGTAATGACTAGGTATAAACCTTTTTCTCATTACTACTTTCATCTCTTCCCATGACCGAATAGGTCTCACCATTTCTTCGCCTACTAACCACAAGCTAATCCCACCAAATAATAGCATAATTAGTGAACTCGACTGCTGCTAGTTTAACCTTCTTCTCTTCAGAGTAAGTATGATAGTCAAACACATGTTCTACCCTTCTCTCCCACTCTAAATACAACTTAAGGTCATTCTTCACTTGAAAAGTAGGGATTGTCATTTTAATGCTTCCCAATTTACTATCTTGCTTCTAAACACCCCTTTTACCCCTCCTAAAACTAGTCACATCAAAATCAAACTCCTCATCTTCCCTCCCCTCATTTATATTCCTTCGAAAAGATTTAGGCTTAAGGAGTGATTCAAGATTATCTAACCTTTTATTCAGAAGTTTAAATTGATCTTGGACAACCTTCATAAACAACTTTATATTAGAATTCACATTATCTCCTCCACTACTCATGTTTCACAACCTACAAAGAGTTTGTTAGTAAAAAAAAGAGAATTTTCCTCTCAAACACTCCCTCACGTGTTTACACTAAAAAATATGGATTTGAATCACTCGTGTTTCACTTAATTAATTATTTTTGTCTAATAAACTTCTCCTTACAAGCTCTTTAATAAGAACCTTATCGATGACCTTACCGAACAACAAGTAACGACAAAGAACAAAGGAATAACTCTGTCTAAGAAATTCAAAGAAAGAATTTCATATCAAGCTCTCTCTCTCTCTCTCTCTCTCTCTCTCTCTCTCTCTCTCTCTCTATAATATATATATATATATATATATATATATATATATATATATATATATGTTCAATTTAGATTGTGTGATAAGTATTGATTACACAACTCAATCATAATTTTTTTATAAGAATTTCTCTTTTTTTTTTAACTTTTTAAACATAAATTAAAATTGCAGACTAAAAGCAATGGATCAAATCAATGAAAGGTATGAACAAGATAATAACGAATCAAAACTGAAGAACTAAAAAGGATGAAAGATAATAATGAAATAATCAAAGGATAGGTAACACATGATTTTCAAGAGCTAAATCGTTGATACTAATTGGTGTGAACCCTAGGCTGAGATGAACCTAGGGTCATCTTGAAATCAAGCACAACGAAACTTGACCCTAATCGCAATCTCGAATAGAACCAAAGTCATAATGGGGGTTTGATCATTACAAGTTGCTTTGATAAGATCAAATTGAGTTCTTGATAAAGAACAAAGGAGCAATTTCAATTTCATAAGAATGGTGATATATCCCCTTAATTTAGCCCTAAAAAGACTATTTATAGTCTTTACAATTAAAGGAAATAAAAGATAAGAAAACATAAAAAAAAAATGGCTCCAAAAGCCAACTTAAAGTTGGTAGTTTAAATTTTAAGCCGACTAAGTAGATTGGTGGCTTACATTTCAATGCTGGCAGCCATTAAAGGCAAAGTTGGTTGCCTTCATCGTCTCCCCAGCAACCTTTGACATTTTCCATGCAATGACGACTTTCAAGCTTAGAAATTCTATTTTCTAGTGTTGCTCTAAGCTTTGATCTTCATTATTAGTATTAGAGATGCTTGATAAATGGAAAATGATCAATTCATCCCTTAGATTTCTCACTTTGGCCAACTTCAATGCTTGGTCTAGATGATCTTGAACAAGTCCATTTAAAGTCTACTTCATGCGTTTTGTCCTTACCCTTATCATTGGTCTTCTAATTCCTTCCAATGGATCATTGGAAAGAGTTGGTGTAAACTGATTCCCATCACATTATTTGTAAAATCTCGGTATATGCTCTTAAGGTCATTGGTGAAAATTTTATTGAAATCCTTAGTATATGCTTATGATGTTGCCAATGGTAATTTTATCAAATCAATTTCATTAAGGCAAAGCTGTTAGATCTTCCTTTGATTGAGGCTTATGTGGTATTACTGATTGATTGATTGCTGGTGGATGGCCTAATGTGGGATTCACCTGGATTGGCCCTTAATGGCATTTCTTAAGTCAATGGCAGTTAAGTGCAATAATTTGAGGGGATGTTGCCATACACCTTCTACGGTTCCTAACTCTAATGAATGTGTTGCTTGCATTCATTTTGTGTGTAGATAGAATACATGTTGTGCTCATTAATGCTTGATAACCTTGCTTCAATGATAGTAATGAGGAATGAACTCACTGAATTGTAGTTTTTCTTACAAGTTATTCCATAGTTGGAAATGGGCTAGAATTCAAGCAACAAAAGTTCAAGATTGAGGTCTTGAAGGATAGGTGTAGAACTAAAGTATATTTGATCTGAACTTAGATTGATAGATAAAATATTAAGATTTGAATTATCTTTCATTTTAAAACCTTTATCTTTTCAACATGCATTGAACATTTGTTTTCAAGGTTTTAACTATTCATTTTTTTTTTTATAATTTAGTAGGAGATACTAATTCTCTATAGTTCTATAAATTGTTGAGCGTCGGTTTCCATAGTTATTTTGATACAAATGTTACTCCACATGCCACTAATGTTCAAGAAAGTGACTTGGAGAATCATCTTGGAGATTTTAGCAGACCAATCACTAGGGCCCAAACTAGAAGACTAAAGGAACAATTTGGGTCTTGGGGTTCCGCATCATATTTTTATGATTAATTATATGTATTATTATTATTATTTGTGAGAAGTGAATATAAAAATAGAGTCTTACAAACTCTAGCTTGCAAAGCGGTTTTCATATTATAGGTGCACATGTGATATGAAGACTTTAGAGCTTTTCAAGTAAGCCCCATTTAGGGTCATTATAATAGCCATAGAAATCAGCCTTATCTAATAAACCAACTTATTTAACCCATTTGAAAAACAAGATAAATTTAAAAAGTTTCAACTTGTTTTAAAGTAAGTTGTGTAGACTATGAGTAATAGATAGGGGCACCAATTGGATGTACCTATCTATTTATTGTAGTCTAAGCCATTAAATCCATGGCTTAAAAGTAGGTTGATCTATCTCATAAATTGAATTAGCCAACTGATCTACAAGATTAAAAAAAAAAATCCTAGCTACTAGTCTTGCTTTATTTCTTATAATTTTACCGTCTTCATCTAATTTATTTTTAAACACCCATTTAGTTCCAATTATAGACTTCCCTCTAGGTCTAGGAACTAAATTCCATACATTGTTTCTTTGAAATTGATTTAATTCTTCTTGCATAGATATAATCCAATTAGCATCATTCAAAGCTTCTTCAATCTTACTAGGTTCAATTTCAGATAACAACACAAAATGATTTTCAAGATTTTGTAGTTTAGCTCTTGTTTTAACACCCGATTGTATATCACCTATTATTTGATCAGAAGGATGTGCGGACTTATACCTCCAAGCTTTAGAAGCCTCTTGTTCAGATCTTACAACTTCTGAAGTACCTTCTGTATTTGCCTCTGAAATAGGTTTTGGATGATCAGATCCTCGAATGTTAACAGCAGGTGCTTCTGACTTAGGTTCTGAACTAACTTTTTCTTTAGAATCGGAGTCCTTTTCTTCATCAGAATCAACATCCTTTAAATCCTCAATAAACTTAACATTTATAGATTCTTCAATAGTTTTTGATGACTTATTGAAAACACGATAAGCACAACTATTTAGAGAATATCATAAGAAAATAGCTTCTTCAGATCTTTCATCAAACTTACCAAGGTTGAGTGGATTCTTTTTCACAAAGCATTTAGATCCAAAGATATGAAAATATGAAACGTTAGGTTTCTTACCTCGAAACATCTCATAAGCAGTCTTTGATGTCATAGGTCGAATGAAAACTCTATTGATGATATAGCAAGCTGTAGAAACTGCTTCTGCCCAAAAATACTTAGCAATTCCACTCTCATTTAACATAGATCTAGTCATCTCTTGTAAAGTTCTATTCTTGCGTTCCACTACTCCATTTTGTTGAGGAGTGTATGGAGTTGAGAAATTATGAGATATACCATGTTCTTCACAAAAATTTTAAAAACTTGCATTTTGAAATTTTGTTCCATGATCAGTTCGAAGACTAATTATGGAAACTCCTTTTTCATTTTGTATTTGTTTTGCAAACTTTTGAAAAGAATCAAAGGTATCTCTTTTGTGTCGCAAGAATATAACCCAAGTGTATCTTGAAAAATCATCAACAATAACAAGTCCATATTTGCTTCCACCCATGCTTAAGACTCTAGTAGTTCCAAACAGATTAAGATGCAATAATTCAAGTGGCCTCTTAGTTGAGATTACATTTTTACTTTTATGAGAAACAGAAACCATTTTATTCTTTAAGCAAGTATCACATTTCACATCTTGTTTAATATTTATCTTAGGTAATCCTTTAATAATACCCTTTTTAGATAATTTTTCTAGGTGATTAAAATTAACGTGTCCTAGTCATTTATGCCAAGCAAAAACATGATTATTCAAAGAAATTAAGCAACAATCATTATTGATTTCATCTGGTTTTATAAGATAGATATTTCTTTTCCTAATTCCTTCAAATAATCTTTCATCATTTTCATTAAAAGCATAGTACTTATCTTGATAAAAAATCATCCTATAACCCTTATCACATAACTGACTAATACTAAGTAAATTATGTTTTAAACCTTACACAAGATATACATTTTCAATAAGAAACGTAGGCATACCAATCTTTCTAGTGGCAATTATTTTACCCCTACTATCATCTCCAAACTTTACATACCCTTTTTCTTCCCAAGTTATGCTATTGAACAATGAAGCATCTCCAATCATATGTCTAGAACATCCACTATCCAAATACTATGTTCCTCTTATTTTAGCTTCATGTCCTTGTACAAATGGAAAGAATTAAGTCCTTTTAGGAACCCAAGCAAGTTTGGGCCCTTTTAAAGATAAGCTCATTTGATTTCTTTGATTTACTTGTTGACTATTGAGCTTATTTCTTTTATAATAGAAAAATTTCTCAATATGACCAAATTTATTACAGAAGAAGCATGCATAAGAATTAACATTCCTATACCTGTCATTTACCTGTTTCTGGAAATTCTGGTTTGTATAACTTCTGTTATACCTTCTGGTATTGCTTTTGTAGTACCCATTGTGTGGATACTTCTTGTCAGAATAACTTCTGTAAAAGTCTCTGGTGTTTCCTCTTTTAACAATATTTGTATTCGAAATGTACTCTTTACTTTTGAATTTATCAGTTAAGACTTGCTTAGCTTTAACAAAAACTGTATTTTGATTCGATTTTGAACTCGAACCATGCTCATATCCTAACCCATGTTTTTCATTCGAAACTCTTTGTGAAGAAATTAACATGGTCAATTTCTTATCACTTTCATCAAATTTCTTAAAGGTAGTTTTCAACGAATTTGACAGTTCATCAATCTTTACCTTCATGTTACTTGTTTCTGCTTCAAGTAGTTGATTTTCTATTCTTAGTTTCTCTATACTCACATGCATGGATTCATTTTCTTGTTTCAAGATATCATTTTCATCCGCAAGTAACGAATTTGTTTGCTTTACTACCTCCTTTTCATTCTTAAGAGCTTTTATTTCATTTTCATACTTAGCTAATTTGGTATCGGCCCTTTTTAGTGCCTTTAGTAGCTTACTCATTTCTACTAGCATGTCAGTTTCAGTTACATCTTCATCAGATTCAGAATGTACCTTAGAATTAGCCATTAAACATAGATTTGTCTCATCCTCTTCTTCTTCTGAATCCTCTGAATTTGTCTCTGTATCCTCTAAATCACTCCATGTTGCTAGCATTGCTCGACTTTTCTTTTTATAATTTTCCATTTTCTTGATCAGTGTTGGACATTCGTATTTGATGTGTCCTGGCTTTTTGCATTCATAACATTGAATCTCCCTTTTCTCTTTCTTCTTTTCTTTCTCCTTATACGCTTTTCCTGCATCATTATGCTTATATTCAGTACTTTTCTTGAAAACATTAAACTTCTTACCTCTTTGCTTCTTGAGCAGCCTGTTGAGTCTACGTGCTAGAAGACTGATGTCCTCTTCTTTCTCATCGTCGCTATCATCTGTTTCAGTTTCATTTTGCTTTATTTCCTTGACTTTAAATGCAATTCCTTTGGTACCGTCTTCTCCTCTTTGCGTGGTCTTTATGTGTGACTCATATGCCATGAGCTTTTCTCTCAATTGACTGAGAGTTAACTTGTTTAGGTCTTGAGCTTCCTTTATAGCAGTTTTCTTTGCATCCTAAGATGGTGGCAATATCCTCAACATTTTCCTCACAAGATCTGGATCTGGAAGTTTCTTTTCAAGTGATGCAAGCTCATTTGTGATAGCTGTAAACCTGTTAAAAGCATCTTTGACATCTTCATTAGATTTAAACTTAAATAATTCATACTGTTGAATTAAAGCATTTATCTTAGTTTCCTTGATGGTATCAGTCCCTTCATATGTATCGGATAGGATATCCCAAATCTCCTTTGCACTTGCACACGATGATATTAAATAGAACTCTGATGGAGCAATTGTAGTCAGTAATAAATTTTTTGCTTTGTTGTTCTTCTCAATAATTTTCTTCTCCGAATCTGACAAGGTTGAATCTCCGTTCAAGGTGATCAAACTGTCTCCAAGTGAAATGACCTGCCATGAATCATAATCATTAGCTTTAATGTAAGTTTCCATACGCATCTTCCAATATGAGAAGTTTGAGCCATCGAAGTAGGGAGCTCGATTAATTGCAACATTATTTTCAACCATTTTGGATCACTTAAAATAGATTGGTCCTACTCTGATACCAATTGTTGGTCCCAATTAGATTAATCAAGAGGGGGGTGAATTGATTAATTACTTAAAATTTCACTTTTTCGCAAATCAACTAAAACTCTTGACTAATAAAATCACGTGAATAACAATAATGAAGAACAATAATGTGCAGTAAGTAAAAGTAGAGAAGAATAGAATGCTCAGATATTTATAGAGGTTCCGCCTCGAGCGTCAGTCCTCTCTTCCAGCTCCACGCCGGGGTCCCGGTTGTCTATACCGATTGTATTTTACTATATCAACAAATTGAAGATATACAACATAAGCCTCTTCGAGGCAAAGTCTCACTGTTGAGTCTTTCTAGCTTCTTCACTAAGATAATCACTCAACTACAGTGATGAAACAACAAACAATTCCTTATTCACAAAAGGAATTTCAACAACAACAATGAGGAATATCAGATTTCCTCTAGATCACATGTATATGTAAAGATTTTTGCTTGAAGATGTATGAGTCTTTTCTTCTCGTGTGTATTTTTCTTTCAACAACGTTTTTTTTCTGTTGTTTACCAACGTTCTCCACACTCTTTTTCATTTGAATTAAACACTTTATATATGGAGAAAACATAACGGCTACTTTCCACGTGATAATCTTGAATTTATTTTTGAATTTTCAATTCAAAAATAAGTTAGATCTGTTGGAGAAGATCTGCATTCCGTGATATTCTTGATAAGGATAAGCTTGGATAATTAGTTTGACCGAGATCTTCTTTGGATATATCTCTTGGATCAAGTTTGTTGAAGATATCCCTCACATTGTGGAACCATATCTTGATAGAACAACCATATCTCTTATCCTTATCTTTGTAACTGCTGGATCTCCCAAAATATAGTACAAATATCTAACTTTAAATCTGGATAAAACATGTAAATCTTATATGATCTCACTTTATCATAAAATGAAATCTTTGAATAAAATATTGTAAAACTTTATGTAAATAAAAAAAAAAACCCTTGATATAAAATCCAACTTTAGTAAAACACACCAAGTATGTTACCCAAAAATACTTGACACGTGGAGCTAGGCCTTGAAATTTATTAAAACTATCGATATAAAATTTAGAACGTAATCTGGAAAAATTCGTAACAGACATGAAAGGTTCTGAAAGTGCTTCTAAAGCAAACCTGTTAACTGTCCTCCTATTATGAAGGTTCTGAAAGTGCTTCTGAAACAAACCTGTCAACTGTCCTCCTGTTATGAAGGTTCTGAAAGTGCTTCTGAAAGGTTAACACGATAACTACAGATACACTACACAACTTCTAAAACACCTTCTGTCAGAACAAAAATAGTTTATATAACACTTTTAAAGGTTCTGAACAAGCTTCTGTCTCCTTGTTCAACTTTAGAAAAATTACGTTGCTATCTTTTGAAACAGCTTCTGACAAGCTTAAACATTCATTATACATTATTCCTCTTTTGTTAACATCAAAACTAAATTAGAGAACTTAACATTCTCCCCTAACATTAACAACTTCTTCAATGGATCGCCAATCTTAAGGAGAAAGGCCATTGGATATCAACTTAACACATCCAGCTACAATCTTTTATCCTAATAGTGAGTTAGAGGAAAGAGAGTGACCCTCAATGATGATGACTCTGGTGTTCTCTTGGATTCCTCACCTTCCTTCCTCTATTTTTCCCTTTTTTTGAGAATTGAATTTCCTTTTACGATGCCTTTCAGTGTTAAGAGAATTGACCTCCCCAACCAAGTTGTGCCTTGATCTCGCTCAACACTTCAATAACTTTTTTGCACCAAGCTTTCTTCACTACAACTTCTGCTTCTAGCTCATATCCACATTCTTTTCAAGCTTAGTGACTTCTCTTTTCCCTTTCCCTATACCGATTAAGTTGAGGGCATAATCCACTAAGGCTTAAAGGAGTTAATAAAAATTTCCTTAGCCAAGGTCTTCTTAGGAGGAAGAGCCTCCTTAGTCATTTTCTTCACCCCTTAAGCCTCCTTAGGGCTAGAGGCGATTTGGTATGCAATTAGGTTGAGGATAAAAATCTTGTTGAGCTGCATATTTGCAAGAAAAATGAACACGATTAGTTCAAATTTTAGAAAATCTTACAAAGTACAAACTCCATAAGGGGACTAAATCTCTAAGTCGAAGACATAGACCTCTCTAATCAACCTTTAAGTGCCAATTTTTTCCTTCACTTTACACCTTGGCACATTCACCCTGTTCAATAGTGACTTTGCTCCCTTGCCACTCTTTAACCTTAGGAGCTTTTAAGGTACCCTTCATTATTTCAAGGAAGCTAGGGACCAACTCGGGGTGTAGAAGGGTCTATCATTGTCATAAATAGCTTTAGTTAGCACCTCAACTCAAAGACAATCATTAAGCAGGGTGGTATGACTTTAGTCCTAATCAAGTTTACCTAAAGTATCTAAAAGTCTAACTCTTCACTAAGCTTGACCATGGTGTACTTTTCTTTTCAATCATAGACTGAGAACAACAACCCCTCAAGGAGCTTTATACCATCTTAGCTAGCCAAATAGTACCACCTTAGACGAGACTAGAGCAATTCACCTCATAGAAGTATCGAAATGACTAGACCGTGGGTCAAACTCTATGGGATTCACATAGCTGTTTGAAGGTAACCAACAATGTGTAGGCATCAAGCATGAGCTATCATGGATTGACACAATGGTAGTTAAAGAAGCTCTTCTAGAAGCTTGTGAAGGATAGCTGCAACCTAAAGTTGAAGTATCATTGATAGATATAGAGGCGATTGCTAAAGTCATGTTTATTAACTAAACTTTAAATAGTTTTTCCAATACTAACCTAAACTTTTAACTTGTCAAATTATTCATCCAATTGAAACTTTACTTGCTAAAGTTACTACCCTACAAAATTCCATCAGTAGTTGTCATCCCAATCACTTATTTAAACCAATCACAACTAGACACATCAAATAAATGAAAAACAAAAGGACATATCAAATGCCACATGTAAAATATAAAATAATTATATTAAATATTCCAAACTACACTTTACTAAAATAATTAAAAAAAAAACCTTCATCTTCAACCTCTAAATTAAACCCTATCTATAGCTACACCCACTCTTATTTAACCACAAAAAATGGCTAACACTTTGAAATCCCTCTCCTATAAGAGATGCAACATAGGAACATTACTAGGTTACAAGACACAAATCACAATGAGAAGCATTTATATTTATTCTTTAAATATTTGGATTTGGATTTGGATTTGAAGAAGTATGTAGATTCATCACCAGAATTTTCTATTGAAGTGTGAATGCTCTTGGATCACATTGTTTCTTTACTTGGATCATGACTTTAGACTAGTTGAAAGCTAGAAAATTCATTGTCATTTGAAAACCTAGAACTTTTCTAAGGATTTGGTGTCGTGCCCTAAAGGGTACCCATGATGTAATCGCTCATCGTATACAACACAGTAGCTTAAGAATAACTCCCTTGTTATTTAGAGATTTTTCATACAATGTAAAAGACCTACTCACATCAGGCTACTCTAGGTCAAAATTACAATTCTAGATAGTAAAAGAACAATAATTATAGATAAGTCCACATTACTTCATAGTATATGTCAAGTCTAATTTTTTATTTTTCCATTCCTAATCTGACTTATACTAGACCCTATACTCATCTAATATAGATCCTCGACTTAAGATAGGAATTTCATTTTATTTTGGAGTCGCCATCCAACTGTTGTTGGGAAAGATCGAATTAGGACTAATTGAGCAGGTTAATCCTAATTTGGACAACTAATCAGCGAGATTTTCTCTTTTCGTTTTTGTGAAAGAGGAAATGGAAAACCAGAGTTTCTGGATTCGGAGTCTAACCTATTAAAACCTTAAAGTTATCACCTTATTCTCCTGAAATCTAAACCTTATCCCAATGTCTTTTGTTGTTATTTATTTTGATTTTTTATTTTTGTTATTTTTTTGTTGTGTTTTTGTTTATTGGTTAAAGACAACTTATCCCCGCTATGGAAAATGATTTTTTTTTTATCCTTTTTAGAGTTGCCCCAAACGGGTGCCTACGTACCTGCTATTCAGGATCAAACGGGCCGTAGTTCGCTTTTCCTGAAAAAACTTTAGTGGGTTTGTTAATTTTAATTATAAAAATTACTTCTAGTTTATATTTTTATCATTTTAGTATTTTTGGAAAAAATCTAAGCCTAAGCTTGATCATTTGATTTTTTGAAAAATAATAATTTTAAGGAAAAAACCAATTTTGGATTTATTATTAAAAAACATTTTTCTAAGTGATAAAAATTTATTTCTCTATTTTTCAACCTACCTCTAATATTATTATTATTATTTATTTTTTTTATTAATTTTTATATATTTTTCTAATTTTTTATTTTTATTTTATTATTAATTTTTATTAATTAATTAAAAACTTTTCTCTTATATTATTTATCTACCCTAAACTAAAATCTAAAATTTACCATTTTTTCTAATATATCTTTATCAGTTTTTTATTATTGTTTTAAAATTTTTTATTTTTATTTTATTTTGCTATTTTTTAATTATTTATTATTATTATTTTCTATTATTTACTCTAAACTAAATCCTAAAAAAAAACTAATCTAAATTCTAATATTTTTCTATTTTTTTGAATTATAAATAACAAATAAATAAATAAATTCGATAAATAAATAAATAACTAAATAATAAAAAAAATAAAAAAATCTGACTTACCTAGATCCGGGTCAGTGCCCAAGTCGGGTCGGTTGGGTCGAAGCGGGTCGACTGGTCACGGCGGCTGGGGGTGCTCGTTGATGGCGTTCCGGCGGCCTTTCGAGGAGGTTGAGGAGTCGTTTCCTAGGTTTTCGGGGGTAGAAAACTCAACCGTGGTGGTGGATTTATCCAAAAACGCATCCTGGTGGCGGTTCGAGGCTTGAACGGCGGTCGCGGCTTGGGGAAACTCTGGTGAAGCTTCAATTTCTCTCTTTTTCTCACTTCTGATCCATGCCTCTGCTTGCTGCCTTCATCCTCTATTTATAGCCGTAAGGAATCGAGTTGGATAAGCTCGGATTTCGGTTAAAAAAAACCATCTCCGATTTGTGCAAATCCATCAATTTATTGCGATTTGATTCCAATTAGATGATGTTTATCCTATTTTAGTTAAAGATTTGTTGGATTTGTGCAAAAAATCGAATCAAAACGGCCGAAATTCAATTTTTCCCCTGCCGGCGACGATCTCGGATGAAGGAGGAAGAAGGTTACGCGCCCGATGCGTACGTTTGTGCCAGCCAATCAGCTGCTGACACGTGTCCTGGGCAAGAAAAAAATTTGCAAAACGCGGAATCTGCTTCCCCCGCGTTTCGAACCTACGACCTGACCCCCTCCCTGCACACACAGGGCCATGGCTCAGACCAGCTGGGCTAGCCCACTTGTCTTTTTTTATTTTCGCAATTTGCATATATGCAATGCGATTTTTATTATTTTTGTATTTTTTTTGAAATTCCAAAAATTTGTAAAAATTATTTAATCCCTTTTATTACTATTTCTACAATTATTTTCTAAAATTGATGTATTTTTCCTATTTATTTTATTTTTGTGAATATTTTTCCTATTTTTGCTAAATTAGAAAAAAATGTAAAAAATAAAAAAAAAATTGAAAATTGATTATTATTGATCATTAGGAACAAAAATGGGGTGTTTACAGTATAAATATGGAACCTAGGTCCCACCAAACATCTAACAAATAATAGCTAGTCGTAGAGTAAAGCACACTAAATGTAGTCTAAATATTTGCTCCTATTACAAAAAAATCATAAATATAGTCTTAATGATTGTAGAATGATCTCTCATGCTCTCATCTTACCTCTCTTTGACCTGGCATCCTATGTACTGACCCTTAACATGAATTAGCCAGGCTCTAACTATATGGGCTCCTATAATAAAGACATACAATAGGGGTGTAAGCTACATTTAACTTAGTGAGATATTCTTCATATTGTAACATGAAGCAATCATCACACAAGTTAATTAAATAATATATGAATGCATGGACATGCATATGACATGCAATGGCATATACAATTAGCTCTCAGTTCCAATCATCTCAACTTTGCATAAGGGCATGTCGATGTGGGCAGTGCACTCAATCTTGCCTACCCTTTAGTGGTGAATCGTTGGACTTAGCCTTAATTAGATAATAGAATTTCTCAATACTTTGTAGTTCTCAAAATTCAAAGCAATATTATGTATGGAGAATCACCTCCATACGCTCTCTTTGTACCACCACATGATGCTGATAGCCTTTTATATGTGGATTATGATATGTATGATCCAGTTTATTTTTCAAGTCAAGTATAATTAGGCCCAGTCGATTAGATGACCATTACAATTTCACAAACACTCACAATCATATCAATTCAATCACATGCAATCCCCATACATCCACAATTAATATATAAACATGTAAGTGCCACTAATTCTACAACCATAACCAAGCACAATAATTATAAAAATATTCACTCGGTCAAATCTACGATTGGTCATAGTAACTTGAGGGTAGCTTGAACTCAAAATCAATATCACCTAATGATGAGAATAATGTTTTGTAAGTATAAGTACACTAAGCTATGTTAATCATTTAACTAAATTCACTATAGTTATTGGTTTTGGATAATTTTGTATTTTTGCCATTACCATTTTTTGTTTTGAATTTGTCTTTTACATTCTTATAATCTGTTTGAAGGTTTTCAAGTGTACTTTTAAATGGTAGGGTCAATTTGATCATTTAAGGTGCCTAAATTGGGGACAAAGTTAGATCGGTATCATTGGTCTCACTATTTGGCCTATTTTATGCCCTTTTGATTCCTATTGGGCCATAAACCTTATGAAGCCAATTCTAATTAATCTTTAACTTAAATTAAGACTTTATATAGCATTATAAAGATGAAATTTTTTTTTGGGCTTGGTGGCGGTCTCTACCTAAATTAGGTTTTTTTTTTTTGAGCTTTCATTGGTTTTGTGTAATTTCTACTATAATATTAGTACTTTAAGTGAGGGATTTGATCTTAGTCTCTCCACTAATCATATTTTATCACATTGGGGAGTTGAATATAAGGAGAAATCATATTAATACTTTCCCCTTTGGTGTTAGTTCTAAGCTTTAAAAGAAGATTTTTCAAGTTTTCTTTTTTTAGTCTATTTTTATCACTCCTTAATACAATTAAATGGTGTAATTTACTTAAATGGTTAAATTTTGATTTCCTTAAGATGCCTAGGTGTCTTGGCTAGTAAGGGAAGTTCATGTCCATCCATGTTATTCTTATGTTTTTCTTAACTTACATCCAACTACTTCTAATCACTCCTTAGTGCTATTTGATAATGTGAATCACTTATTGAACTTAAGTTCAAGTCTCCTAGGTTCATCATATGGTTCGGCCAAGCAAGGGAAAAGCTCATGTGGCCATGTTCTCTTCACACTTTTCAGGCTTAAAAACTAAAAAGCTTGTATTAAACATAATGTTTACATTTTCTACAATAATGTGTAAATTTATGTCAAGCTTATACATTTACATAGCTAAGTCAATCATGCTACAAAGATTATCTATTACAGAAGGACTACACTAGGTTTACAAACATCCTGATAAAGACATCTTGTGAACTCAAAGAAAAACTTAGGAAAATGATAGTAATGTTCTTACTTTTATGATGGTGTCCTAGCCTTCGCTTCCTCTTGAGAGTAGTTCTTGCTTCCTTACCTTTAATGTCCACATCTAAGGCTTCACACAAACTATTACTCACTTCCGCTTCCTTCTAACTTATAGTAGCTTGTTAGATTATGGGAAGAATCAAGGTTGGAACAAACGAAAATAGTGAAGTTTAAAGGGGGGGGGGGGGGGGGGGGGGTTAGCACTACAAGAGAGAGATAGCTATCAGGCTTTGTTATATTAGTGATGATGAAATGAAGAGGGGGATGAGGGGGTTAGGATGATGGCATGAGAGATGGTGGTAGTGTCATTGGTTAGAAGTGGTAGTAGCTGTTAGTGGAGTTAATTGGAGCCTTAAGAGTGTGGTGTGTTTAAAATGAGAGCAAGTGAGAGTGAGGGTAGAGAGATAGAGGTTTGATGATGAGGAAGAGGGGTTGTGTGTGTTTTAATTTGTTTAGCCTAGGTAGCTTGATGTAATCTCATTATCCATTAGTTAGTGTAGTTGGTAGAAATATCTTGTTGTCTAATGGTTTTTAGCATAGTCCTAGGTTTAGTCAATTTCCATATTAGGAAAATTCCAAACATACTTTGACAATTGTCCTCTCAAGCTCCTAGCCTACTAGCCTAGACTCCTTGAAATTAAACTAGACCAATGGGTGAAGAATAAGTATCAATTGGGGATTAATGAGGAGAGTGGTCAGTGATTTAAAGGAGGTGTCTAAGGGTATTTTTCTTTTGTCCATTGTGTGGTTTGAATGACTTGATTAGAGGTTAATTAAGTATGATTATAAGTAATTTAATTAGCTTAAGGAAATGATGATGAGTAATCAAAATATCCTAGCCATCATATGCCCTCATTCACACCATAAATGAATGATTACAATTTGAAGTTGCATTTTTGCTAAGTTGAGTTGATCAACATCATTGGATAGTTAATGTGAACCATCAATATTTAATTATGCAATTTAAGGTGTTTTAAAGGATTATTCTAACTTTATGGCTTAGGTTGATTCAATGCTTTGGTTTAGGGTTTTTAGGCTTTTGATTTGGATTAGGGCTTTGGTTCATCATTTTAGGGTTTAATACTTCGATTAAGATTTTGAGTTGTTATTTTAGGGTTTCTGAGTCAAGTTAGGGTTTTAGTTGATCACTTTATGGTTTAGGGCTTCCCTTTTTGAGTTTAGGGCTACCGAGTTGGCGTTTTAGGGTTTGGATTAGATTTAAGGTTTCAATTCATCGTATTAGGGTTTATTAAGCATATTAAGGTAAATTGGAGTAACTTCTACGGCTAGGGTTGGGTATCTTACTAACTCTCGGGAATATCTCTAGACCATCTCTAGGCAATTTCCCTTCTAAATTGAAAAAATTCACGGGGTTTATATTTAGCATCCCATTAGGTATTTTGGTCACAAGATAATTACTCTATAAATCTTAATAGTTACTCTACTCTAGTTGAGATTTGGTCATGGGGTTGTACATTTACAAAGATGGTTAATCAACTACCATTACTTCCCAAAGATTCAAAGATTGATGAATTATTCATGGGTACTTTTGTGGACTAAAGTAACTTCTTTGCTTAATTTCAAATCTTCCTTTCCTAATTGGTGATCTTTCTCAACTCAATAGTGGTAATTTTTCTTTGATTGTTTTGCTTTTATGTGTGAAAGGTAGCCATAAGGAGGGTTTTGAGGTTGAAGATGAAGTTTATTGCTATTTCAATAACTAATTTAGTAAACTAAAATTTAAAATATATAATACATTTATTCTAAATAATTAAATGCCTTATTTTACATGTGGCATTTGATATGTCTTTTTTTTTTTTTCATTTAGGTGATGTGTTTATTTTTTATTAGTTCAAATAAGTGGCTAGGATAACTATCACTAACAAAATTTATAGGCTTAATAATGTTAGCAAGAAAAGTTTCATTTGAGTGCATAATTTGACCGGTTTAAAGTTTAGTTGTAAAATTAAAAATAAAAGGGTAAAGTTTAGTTAGTAAATGTGACATTGTCCCAATTACTTTTCATGTTAATAAAATATAAGTTATCAGGAGTTGATAAACAAAAATTCAGCTATAAAACTGCATCATTTGACATTTCCAAAATTAGCTTTAATTTCCATCAAAACAAGGCACATTCTTAAACATGTCATATAATTCCCACAATTTCATAAAAATAAAAATTCTATATTAAATTATAAGTAAAACAACATACAAATAAATTTTCTTGCGATTAATTTCAACTATTTAAATTTTTCAAAAATTAAATTGAATATCAATGAAAAACAGAGTCACGTGTCCGAAAGCTCTAGCCATTATTTGATTAAAAGGGTATATCGGCTAGAGTGAGGGGGTGATCCCCTGTCAGGGCCAGTGGTATTCGATGGCAAACCAACGTTTGACCATTGAGCTAAGCTTAAACCATAGTCCCAATTATTTTTCCTTAATTTTTCTTAATTTTTTAAAATATTTTTTTAGAGCAATTTGCTCCATTTTCTTTGTTCTTTCTCATTCTTTCTAAAATACATTTTTTTTCTTGTTTCTCGTGTTCTAAATAGGAAAGGAGCTGAATCAGTCCCAAAATAAGAGTAGCTACCAAAAGGAGTCCAAGTATCCCTTAAAGAATAATAACTCTTGAACTATATCTAGTTGAAGTAAGTAGTTGTCCCTCTCCACTGAGTCTAGGATAGTGGCTGATGGTGTTGGATTCATTCCATCCTCACATACAAGTTCTAATAGCAGGTGACCTAATAACATTGCAGCAACAAGATTAACTTTGGTGTTGTTTACTTGATAATCCAAAAGGCCACCATTAAGTCTATGATGCAAGCTTGGTACCCTTGTTAGATGACAGTTTGAGACTAGTTAATGCTAAATCATCTCTCTTTTGTTGCTACAACCAAGAATGAAGGAAACAATACAGGCTTTTGTTTGTCAAAATGGTAAAATGTGTTATCTTTAAAGGTTTTGCTCCTTGTTTGGCTCCATGGGAATCTCTTAATGTGTTCTTGGAGTTGACTCATAATTCATTTTCTATTTCCAACTACCACATCTAGGTAAATTTTAAGGAACATTTTAGCTATAGTTCATTACTAGAATAATATATGTACATATTATTATTAAGTACCATGTGTATATAGTCAATATCTATTTTAAATAATACTTTTGTCATGCCCTTAAATGCCTAAGCACAGACAGTTCACCACGTATCTTATTTGAGTGGAAATATGCTAAGACTTACAACTTATAACTACGTGGAATTCTAATCTAATTTTAGTTTATGAAATCATGATTATTATCTTTTGAAAAATCATTTGATTCAATAAATGTTGTGGCAGCAGAATGGAACTACTAAAAAGATACTATAACTAGTAAGAAAGTCCATCAAGGCTTCAGAGCCCAAACATCAAAGTCCAAAGTCCACTAAACAATCCAAGTCTCAAGTCACAAACAAAAGCAAAGTATGAAAAGTCTTGTAGTCCTGAAGGTCAACTATCCTCACCACACTCATAAACATAATAGAACAGTAAACATAAACAAACGTCAACAACTAATGGATAACTAAGCATTGCTCCCATAATCCATAAACTCATCATCAAAACCATAGCCCAAGAGGTCTTAGTGCATATCATCGGAGTAGTAATCATCATCACTTGAAAAATAGTAAAAAAGGGAATGAGTAACTAATACTTAGCATGGAATAGCATCATTCACATATTCACATGTCATGTATACTTATTTTTAATGCATTAACACATATTCATTAAGTTATTAAATTTAAAGCAAGATAAACAGCACAGGATTACTCATAATTTCAATCACTCTAGGGGGTAAAAGGGGTCAGACCTTACTCGATAGGTGTTCGGAGACTATCACGGGATATCTAGCTACCATGACTGAAACCATAATTGAAATCGAAACCAACAACAGATATAAAGTAGTCTTATCCAAGTATTCACTCTAGACACTAGGCTTGCCACCATTGTCACAGTCTATTCCTACCATCCCATACCAAATCTACACCCCATATGACATCTAGTCGACTTCTCTTCACTTCCATGGCCAATTCACATGAGTACTAATCCTATTGAGTAGTTGCCATACCACCTTTGTGACCTAAGTGCCTACACTACCTTTGTTACCCTTTGGATCATGTAACTAAACACAAGTATCATTTTAGATACTTAAGTTGAGTTTAAGTATTAATTCATTTTAAGTTTTCTAGATCTTACATGCAATAGGCTACTATCCTATGCTTAGAAAGGTAAAGCCATGAGACGATTTTTGATTGGCTAATCCTCCAACTCGATTAGAGGATAATATGCAATTAAGAATATAATGATTAATTAATATTAGTGTTTCATTAATTTGATTGAACACACTTATTAATTTAGTTTTTACTTAATTACCATTTAGATCCATTAGATTTAGTTTAGTACTCAATCAAGTGCAAACCCTTTAAGCTAGTTAGCCCATCTAGAAATTTTAGATAAGTCCACTATTTTATTTTGATTATTAATTCTACTAATTCCATAATTAATTGGCGATCCAATGTTAATTGAACTGGTTCAAAGGTTGTAAACCAATTAAGATAAGATTGAATTGATTAATGATAATTGAATTCAGTTTATTTTTAGGGATTCAACACTATTTATTTTATTTTAATTTTTGTTTATTAATCAATTTTATTTTTCTTAAATTCCAAGTTACCATTTTAGGTGAATCGGTTGGGAGGAGATTCGTTTGATTCAATTGAACCAAGTTTTAGACTGGTTCAGTCCTCCCTTAGGGTATCCTAGCCCATTCTATTATTTATCTAATTATTTATTTTATTACAAAGCCCAATTTTCTTAAGTAAATTATGACTTTAGACCTATTTTTTATTTAACAATGCAAATTATGTATAAAGCCCATGTGATGACACTTAAGCCCATAAACACCTTTTAACATTGATCATAGTCCTCATGAATGTCAAACTCTTTTGTTAAACATTCTTGATTCAATTTCTTTAATTTCTTATTAGGTAAAAACATGTTTTTGATGATTTCATAAGAAAAAATTAGATCAATCTTGAATTTTATAGAGAACAGTTTGAATCCTCTTGAAGACACAAGAACACATTCAAACTCTTTAACATTAACTTAGTCATTTAGTGAGTTGACTCGCTTTAACTTCTATTAATAAAATTATCGTAATAATACATCAAACTTACCAACAGATGAAGATTCAATTATAATTTTTTTTGGATTTTTCATTTTCATTACACAACATTAAAAATCCATTAAATCTATTACAATTTATCATGAACTATCAAAATTTCTAGAAATTCATTTTCTTACACATGCTTTATAAAAATATGCATATCTTAATCATTACAACTTCAAATCAAGTCAAACTAAAGCCATTTGATTCCTAATTCATCATCCCTCTATCAATTTCTTCAAAAATTTCTAGATTTCAAGCAAGTTATGCATCCCAAAAATAGTACAACTTTTCAATTATGAATTTCAACTTTAAAATATCATAATTTACTTATTTTAATTCCAAATTACTTTAAACCAAAACCAAAATTTTTCTAAACTTCATCCCATTCTCAAATTAACACCTTAACTTCATTTTAACATCTGATTAGCACCTTAAAATTCTAGATTATTACAAAAAAAAAACAAATTAAACTCTCCGGTTTGTCCACCTATGATCAATTCTTTTTCAATCATTACCTAGCTAATTACTTACTTCTAATTATCATTCTCAATTTCTATCAATTACCACTCATCTCAAAAACGTCAAACATCATTTTTAAAGTTCCAAAACCTATTTGACATCACCTAATTCGACCACATCAATATTACATCCATTTCATAAATTTTTCTTCAATAACACATTCCAATTAACCAAACATCTTACCAAAACATCAATTACCTATTTCTTATCATCAATTCACCAAAATTAATCAAGAACACACTCAAACCCACAATAAAACCCACTACTAGCATAACATTTCCATAATCAATACTAAATAATTATTTAATTAACACCTATAGGAAATCAAACCAGCCGAAAGGAGCAACTATTATCTTGATTCTTTTCTATATTTTAGGAATTAGTATCCTAGTGATTTTCTTATGATAATATTCTGTACATATATTTATAGATAGTAATATTGTGTACCATATATATATATATAAGTCATATTTTAGGAACAAAATAATAGAGCCAGATCTAATTCTATTGTATATATATGTACTCATTCCTTGAGATAAAGGACAGAGAAGCTTTTCACCAATATCATTTAGCTTCATGGTATCAGAGCCTAGGCTCTAAATCCCTAAAAAAAATTTTTTTTCGACATACCTTTCCTGGATTCTGCCTCTTTCTCTCTCTCTCGGGCAGCTCCAACATACCATCTTTGTTTCAAATATATTCGTAACCTCCTATTATGGCCGACTCTAATGGATCTTCCTGAGACTCCTCAACAATAAATCCACTCCCTGGAATAACTCCAACAACAATTGAAAACAGCCTTGTTCCTATCATCAGTCATAAACTCAATGGCCATAACTATCTCCAATGGTCACAATCAACAATGCTATTTGTTAGCGGAAGAAACAAATATGATTATCTCACCGGAGCTATTACTCAACCTGATCCAAAAGATCCAAAATTCAAATCATGGAGGGCAGAAAATAATCTCGTTATGTCATGGTTAATTGGTTCTATGACAACCGAGATAGGAGAAAATTTCTTGCTATACACCACTGTCAAGGAGATCTGGGATGTTGCTCATGATGCCTTCTCCAATCATGAAAACACAGTCAAACTTTTCCATGTGGAAAGTACTCTTCAAGACTTGAAACAAGGAGAAAACTCAATCACTGTCTACTTCACTACTCTCACTCGATATTGGTAGTAGCTAAATATGTTTGAGTCTTACGAATGGAATTGTTCAACTAACCGTGTTTATTTCAAGAAAATCATTGAAACCAAGCGCATATTTAAGTTCTTGATGGGACTCAATAAATCTTTAAATGAAGTCCGTGGCAGAATTCTTGGTATTAAACCACTGCCTAACCTACGAGAAGTGTTTTCTAAAGCCTGTAGGGAAGAAAGCCGCAAGAGAGTTATGCTAGGACATTCAGATTATCCAGCAACAATAGAAAGTTCAGCACTTGCTGCAATCAAGGATCATTCACATTTATCTAATGTTGTTGTTGTTGACTCTAGAAAAATATCTCAAAATACTGGTGATAATCGGCCACGACGAGGATGTCCTTAGTGTGATCATTGCAAAAAGCCAGGCCACTTCAAGGAAACATGCTAGAAATTGCATGGAAAGCCTCTTGATTGGAAATCAAGCCGAGATCGTGAGGCTAAAGGAAATACTGCTTACACTAAGGCTTCACAATCCAACAATCAAGCACCTTTCACCAAGGATCAATTGGAATTACTCCAGCAGCTAATCCATAATACGAATATCACAGCTAAGTCAATATCTTCTCATGCTGAGGATGGTTCACAACATGGTTCAGGTAATCTTGCACTCCATGTTGCTTAAACTCCTTCGTCATCATGGATAGTGGACTCCAGAGCATCAAATCACATGACAGGTGACAAATCTCTTTTCTCAACTTATTCACCTTGTAAAGAACCACAAACATTACGGATAGCCAATGGTACTCACACCCAAGTTGCAGGGATAGGAACAATCTGTCTTTCAAGCTCTCTGATTCTTTATTCTGTGTTGTTGGTGCCTGATTTAGATTGCAATCTAATATCAGTTAGCAAACTAAATAGTGATCTACAATGTGAAACTAAGTTCTTTGCCAAATGTTGTGTATTTCAGGACTTGAGCTCGGGGAGGACGATTGGCAATGCTGAGCTTCGCAAGGGTCTTTATATTCTTGATGTAAACATCTCATCCATCTATAATCCTTCAAATAGCATCTCTAGTAATAAAGTTAGTTCTGTTCATGATCTTGAATTTGTTGGTCAATCAAATAAGGATAGTACAATCATGATGTGGCACTTTCGACTAGGTGATCCAAATTTCTTATACATGAAACGATTGTATCAATCTTTATTTGTCAATAAAAATCCCAATTTATTTCATTGTGAAGTATGTCAATTTGTAAAACATACTTGGAGTACGTATTATCCACGACCCTACAAACCAAGTCATCCTTTTTCTCTTATACATGGTGATATTTGGGGGCCAACTCGTATTCCTAATATTACTGGTGCTCAGTGGTTTTTATTGTTAGTTGATGATCATACACGACTGTGCTGGACATACCTCATGAAAGAAAAATCTGAGACCAACCACATTTTCCAACACTTTCATGCTATGGTTAGAAACCAATTCAAGACCAACATTCAAATTCTCAAGACTGACAATTCTAGAGATTTCTTCAACTCAAATCTCAATCTTTACCTCAAATCACATGGTATTGTTCAACAAAGTTCATGTGTTGATACACCTCAACAAAATGGTGTGGCCGAAAGGAAAAATCGCCATATCCTTGAAGTTGCTTGTTCTTTGCTTTTTCAAACCAATGTTCCTAAGAAATTTTGGAGTGAAGCTGTACTCACAGCCACATATCTCATTAATAGGATACCCTCACATGTCTTTAAATTCAAATCACCACTACAAACTCTCCATGTGTTTTACCCAACCTCACGGCTAGTATCACAAGTTCCTTTCAAACTTTTTGGCTACACTGCATTTGTTCATGTTGACCATGGAAAACTTGATGCTCATGCCCTTAAATGTATATTCATAGGATACTCACCGAATAAAAAAGGACACAAATGTTTCTCTCCTATCACACGTAAATTCTACCATACTATGAATGTCACCTTTTGTGAAGAAAAACCATTTTTTCCCAATTTTGCAACTCAGGGGGAGCTTGACACTCATACTCATGAATTCCAAAATTGGGATTGGTCTGCTCTTATTGAGACAAGTTCATCTGATACTTCTCTTCCCAATTCGATTACATGCTCAGACACACAAAGTCCAAGGAGTTCATCACCGATGATCTATCCCAAACATCTCCTTCTTCCTATTGAAGAAATCAATGTTTACACAAGGCCAAAGAGACCACTGCAGCCTGAACAGCAAAACCAAGAGACCCTCTTGGGTTACAATCCTGAAAGAACGCCAACTGAGGAAGAATCTTGTTCCTAATCAGCAAATGAAAAGGTAACAGATCATGATCCAAATTTAGATTTGCCAATTGCTCAAAGAAAAGGAGTTCGATCATGTACTCAGCACCTACTTTGCAATTACATCTCCTACTCAAACCTATCACAGAAATTCCACGCATTTGTGATTTCTCTGGATAAAGTTGTGATTCCTAGTTCAGTTTATGAAGCTCTAAAGGTTCCTGAATGGTGAACAGCAACTCTAGCGGAGTATAATGCCCTTGAGAAAAATGGCACATGGGTTCTAGCATCATTGCCACCAGGCAAGAAGACTGCAGGTTGTAAATGGATATTCTCAGTTAAACAAAAGGCTGATGGAGGCATTGATAGATACAAAGCTCGATTAGTAGCTAGAGGATTCACTCAGTCATATGGAATTGATTATCAAGAAACTTTTGCTCTTGTGGCTAAGCTCAATACAATACGTGTGTTATTATCTATTGCTGTCAATCAAGATTGGCCTCTGTTCCAGCTTGATGTGAAGAATGCATTCCTTAATGGGGACTTAGTCGAGGAAGTCTATATGGATATACCAGCTGGCTTTGAAACTGAGAAAACAAAAGGAAAAGTATTTAAGCTACAAAAGGCATTATACGGACTCAAACAATCACCTTGAGCTTGGTTTGATAGGTTCACAAAAGTACTTAAATAGTGTGGGTACTCTCAATCTCAAGCAGATCACACGTTATTCATCAAACATTTCATAGATGGGAGAATTACAATATTGATTATCTATGTGGATGATATAGTTCTTACTGGGAATCATGAAGGAGAGATGAGAAGACTTAAGATCTTATTGTCTAAGGAATTTGAAATCAAAGACTTAGGACATTTAAGATACTTTCTGGGAATGGAGGTAGCCAGAACTAGCAAAGGGATTTCAATTTCTCAATGTAAATATGTTCTGGATCTCCTAACTGAAGCGGGTATGAGTGGATGCAAGCCTGTTGAAACACCCATGGATCCCAATACAAAACTGATGCCTCAAACTGAAGAGCTAGCAGTAGATAAGGGGCGTTATCAACGCTTGGTGGGAAAGTTGATATATTTGACGCATACACGCCCAGATATAAGTTTTGCAGTCAGTATTGTTAGTCAGCACCTAAGTAATCCATCTACATATCACATGGAGGTAGTAAATCAAATTCTCAAGTATCTTAAAAAGGATCCTAGAAAGGGGTTAATGCTTGAGAAGACACATGATCAATCACTTGTTATCTACACTGATGCAGACTGGGCTGGATCTCCTATTGATTGAAAATCTACATCCGGATATTGTTCATTTGTTTGGGCAAACCTAGTAACATGGCGAAGTAAAAAGCAACAAGTGGTAGCTTGCAGCAGTGCTGAGGCTGAGTTTCAAGCATTAGCTCAAGGCATATGTGAAGGAATTTAGTTGAAACATCTCCTAAATGAACTCAAGATTGGTATTTTTGATTCTATTAAAGTTATGTGCGACAATCAATCAGCAATTGCAATTGCCAAGAATCCAGTTCATCATGATAGGACAAAGCATGTCGAAATAGATAGGCACTTTATCAATGAGAAAATAGAAGGAAACGAGATTTCTCTTAACTATGTTCCTTCTCAGCAACAAGTAGCAGATATTCTGACAAAAGCACTATTTCGACCTAACTTCATTGAACTAAGTTCAATGCTTGGTTTAATGAACATATATCGCTTGGTTTGAGGGGGAGTGTAGGAAATCAAACCAGCCGAAAGGAGTAGCTATTATCTTGATTCTTTTCTATATTTTAGGAATTAGTATCGTAGTGATTTCCTTGTGATAATATTCTATACATATATTTATAGATAGTAATATTGTGTACCATATATATATATAGGTTATATTTTATGAACAAAATAATAGAGCAAGATCTAATTCTATTGTATATATATGTACTCATTCCTTGAGATAAAGGACATAGAAGCTTTTCACCAATATCATTTAGCTTCAACACCAAAACATAATAATTCATCAAATTAAATATTCCTCTCACACACATATACCCCATGCTATATATATATATATATATATAACTCAAAATTTCAAATTAAATAAGAAATTGAGTACATACCTTACTCCTTAACTCTTAAAATGTTCTAATACTTCTTAAACAGACTTTCAACACCAAATTTACCTTTATAATCTAAAATTACCCATTAACATCTTTACAAAACTTATAAATTGATCGATCCTTTACAACATATCATAATCTTGAATACCATTACTTTACTCACTTGAACTTCAGTACTTCAATGGAACTTCTACCTTGCAAAATAGCAATTAATTGCTTAAATCAATATACCAAGCTATAGATCAAAGGAATCTATATATCATATCTAATTTATAGAGCTTGAAATGTAAATTACCTATTTATACGTGTCATGGCCACCAAGAGTCTTCTAGGCCACCAAGAGTGTTCTAGGCCTCCACTTGTTCTTAACTTCCTTACTCAAATTCCTTGATTAAACATCAAATTCTACTTAGAATCAATCCTCAATTGAATCTCCGAAATTGAATTTCTACTCCAAAAGCTTGTTTACTTACCTAATTGACCTCTTAAGCTTGAATTTAGCTAGAATTAAGTATGAAACCTACTAATTTAACCATAGGAAGCCATTAATGAATTTAAGTGAGCTTGGAAATGTATTTGGGGAAGAGAAGAGAGAAAGATCAAGAGAGGGAGTTTTAGGTGAGAGAGAGAGAGAGAGAGAGAGATCACAATTGAGGGAAAGAGAGGCAAATGAGAGTTCTAGAATTATGTAAGCTTAAATATTCCCTAATTCCAAATTAAAATGATAATTACCTTCTTACCCCTCCTTAACTTATTATTACTTAAGGGCAATTAAGTAAATCATCTCCCTAATATCTTGACTACTTTAAATTATCACTTTACCCTTGGTAGTTAATTGCTAATGTGAGGTTAATTTAATAATTATATTTCCAAAATTTTAATTTTACCCTTAATTATATTTAATTATTCCTTGAATTTGATTTAGCTAATTTATGATTATTTCAACTTCATTCTAAATTGTTTATTTCATAGGTCAAGTAATTAGCTTTCAATAATTCTCTAAATACTCTATACTTTTGGAATGTGAGAAATGTATAAACAAAAGAGATTTATTCGAAATTCAAGATAACATATTACTCTAAATCTCAAGGGACTTGAGTATGAGAGTTTTGGAAGAAACATTTAGATATATTTGTTTTGTGGATATAGTGACAATTCTAAATCTTACATGTCTCAATCATATGTGGAAATATACAACTAAATGATTATATTCATTTTTTTTTATTTTTTATTAAGTACTTATTACACAACTAAAAGAAGAGGTTTTAAATTTATTTCATCCCATGGGGAGAATAGTGTTCACACTAATTGGGCTACAAGGTTTTTAAATGTACCATTTTTATAATTGATATATATATATATATAAAATTAAATAGGAGTATGTTAATTTAGCATAAGCCAAATTATTTACTTGCCAATTTGTTAAATCCTTTTGGTTTCAAGATAGAAATCAAGCTAGATACCCTTCTAGACTTTTTAATAGAGTCACATGGTTTGTGCCTGGTTCTGTCATCAATTGAGAGATATGTTCCAGTTTGTTGTTTCTTGGCATAGTAATTCTTAAAAAAAGCTTTTGGCCAAACTAATTCATGAAATATTATGGAAAAATCGCATATTGAGACTGCAAATTTTCCAAAGGAAGAAATCGCATGATCAATATGCAAAATCTAGCGTAAACTATTTCAAACCTATTAAAAGGCCTAAGTATTTTTTAATGCTATATCACTTGAGAACAAAAGTGAGCTTAGTTGGTAAAGGCTATGCACACAAAGCCCAAAGGTGAAAGGTTCGACCAGTTCAGTTGCATGAGCGCTTTTTCTCTCCTTAACACAATTAGTGCTACAAGTTAGTGTAAAATTGGATGATGTGTGAATTACTATTCATCTTCAACCTTAGAATGCACCTTCCTCAACAATGTTTTTGTCCTTAAGCAACCCATTTTGAGCTCAATTTTTTACCCAATTTTAATCAAAATTTCACCAAATTAATGATGAAATTTTGAAGTCAACATGGAGTACTCTTAATCCATACCAAGATCGGGTCTAAATACACATATTAAAGTAGTCAAAATTAAGCTAAAAAAATTAGAGAATATCATTAGGTGCAAATCAAGCTCATCTAACTGAAATCGCAAGAGGAAGCTACGATTTATCCTGAAATCGTAGGTAAGACATGCGATTTACCCACTGAAATTATAGCTAGAACATGTGATTTCTTTCGTTGGTAAAATTGTAGTCCAAATCTATAATTTTACTATAGTATTTTATAAATTAAATTTTTTCAAACCTTTTTTTAATAATTATTTTACGAAAAAAAGGGCAAACTAGAACATATCACCATCAATTGAACTTTATGCAACCTCAATAGCTCTTAAAACGACTCTGCCTCAGGAAAAAAGTGTCTCCTCATTTTTTTTTCCAAAACAAGGCTTTATATGATTCTCCTGATTCGAAAAATCTTTCTTCAAGGGCTAGTTCTCATGTGCTTAAATTCCATTTTCCACCTGTTTCTGTATCGTGGGTCGTCAAAAGATGTTGGATATAAGTCAAGGATTTGGAATTTAATTTTTGAATAGTACTGGATATAAAAATTTTTCAACTAATTCCTCTTATATAAAATTATAATTACTAAGAGAGAGAAATTATTTTGTTTAATTATGGGTAAAATTCTAAATTCATATTTTCAAATGTCGTCTTTTTCATGTTTATGTTTCTAAAAAAATACTGACATTTGTTAGTATAGTTAATATTTTTGCAAAAAGGTGCTATGCTCCAGTCTCTGGAAATTGAGCAATATGAATCCTTCATTTTTTCTTTTTCTTTTTTTTTTTAAAATCGAAATCCTCTAAATTCTAAAATTGATTCCCTTTTCTTTTTTGAGTCAACACCTTTATATTTGAGTTACCCAACTTTTTTATAACGCAAGCAAACTTTATCACATTTGTAGGTACTAACTTTGTGCCGGCATGGCATTTTTAAATCTACTTTTTTTTTTCGGCAGAGATTTTTAAGTATACTTTTGCTCATATTTATAAGTCACATTACTTTAGCTAATTTTATTGCTTCATTGTTTCATTTTCCAAATTCCAAGTCAATCGAAAATATATTGATAAATTAATTAGGGTTATTAATTAGCTCAAGTTTGAAGGTTAAGGATTCAAAAGAAGCATTAGAAAGTTTTAGAAATTAAAAGAGGAAAAAGTTAAATACTAGTTTAGTTTTACACTATTGACTTTATAGAATATAAATAGAATATTCGATTCATTTAAATAAAAATGTAAATTTGTATATAGCATCATCGGTATAATAAATTGGAAAATGTTAATGAATATTTTAAAAATAATTATTAAGAGATTAAATAAAAAAATCACGTTCTATATAGTTACATTTTATATAAAATGGATAATTAGGGGTTGAAAGTTTTTTTTTTCTTTTTTTAATTAAAAAGTGTCCAGAAATGGGGGCCATATTAATTTAGTGACAATAAGAGGTGCCGCTCTTAGAAAGAAAGCTTTGTTACCCAAAAATCCATAAATAGAAAACATTTTACAAGGCCTGTTCAGTTAGAAGTAATAAAGAGAGAATAAAATTATTCTCTCTTAATTATTTATTATTTTATTTATTTAAAAAATCAAAAATAAATTTTAATTTTTAAAGATTTTTTATTCTCATTCTATTGAGAATAGATATTACTTAAAAATATATGAAAATTTTTATTCCTTAAGAAATAAAAAGTTCAAATATTATGGCATTATACCCTTATTAATACTGTAATTAATAATCAAATAGAAGAATAATTTCATTTATATTCTCAACTTAATACTATCATCGATGAGATGAAATAAATATTATAATAAGTGTTTTTTATAATAAAAAAGTATACAAAATAAATATTAAAATATTTTTTTATCTATTTTCAAAGAATTATTTTATTTATTTATTCTTAATCTATTTTATTTTATAAAGTAAACTAAACGTTAACTAAATTTGTTGATACTGGCTGAATCCTTTACATGCCATTCCAAGTCCAACCAAAGATTCAGATTTCAGAGAGTAGGGCATGACAGCAGCAAACTGGTAGCGAGGTCGTTATGGTCGAATATGCAGACACTCGTGGACTTAAGAAAATGTTTGGTAGGAAAAGGTAAGATGACGTTTAGGAAATTTTGCAACTTGCTTGCAAAAATATGCAGGAAACACAATTATTAGTACTTGCAGTTGTTCTGATTCTGACCAAGATGAATTATATCACACGCGGAAAATACCACGAGCAGAGGAGGGTTAAGTCAGCGCTGGCATTCACATCATTTTAATAATTCGGGTCCACAATCCCAGGAACTGGGTTACTTTTCAGCTTTCACGGTTGGCATTCAGTTTACAATAGTGAGCCTTTTAAATATTATATATATATATATTTATATAATATTATCTGCGGATTTGCAAGTTTAATATATATATCTTTATACATTTGTTCTCCTTTATTAGATGTTTAAATTATCTACTGATTTGCAAGTTTTCTACAATCAAATACATCTTGGCATTCAGTTCACAAAAGTGAGCCTTCTAAACATTTTACTTCGTATATATATTATATATATTTATATAATTTGACTCATAAGAAAATAAGTTTAATTGATAGCATATGAGAAACCAACTAATGTAGAAATTCAATAGCATATTAAGACCAACCTAAGATGGGAACAAACATTAAACCAATTACAAACACTAAATAAAACCTTAAATTCTCTTTTATTTAAAAAAAAAGAAGAAAAAATTGCGAAAAGAGAGAGAAGACCTTTGGTTTTGTTTGAGGTTTGTCACTTTCCATTTTTGCTTTTTGTAGTATTTATTTTTTTATAATATATATATGGTTGTCAAAATTGCGATTTTACGTAGAATCGGAACGTAGAAACGTAAGTTTCTACAACCTATGTAAAATAACTTTCAAATATTATAAATTTACTTACAATAGTCATTAAAAAATATAATTAATAATAGAAATAAGGAAATTAAGTATTTATTTTAGCCATAAATTACAAATTTGCAATAAAAGTCATAATATAGATAATCGATCATAAGTTGTATAATATAGATATTTTATTTCTAAAATGATAAATCATATATAAAACAAGTTTCACCTAGTTCTATATACAAAAGCTAAAAGATAATAGATAAAATTTAAAAATCAATTGTAACTTTAAGAAATTACTAATAAATAAAAATTGATAATGAAGATATACCATTAGAAAGGAGTAATATTAAAAAATGACTAAAAGTATATAATAAAGAAGATACTATAACAAGAAAACCTTCAAAATTATATATTACTAGGTAAATTTTTGCACTATTTGTGATTATTAATTCAAAATAAATTTACTTAACAATATCTCACATTTACTTAACTATGAGAATGATATATTGAAATGATAGAAATATAAATACATTTATACCTTTCCTATAAAATTAAAAATCTAAAAAATTCTTATAAAATTAAAGTTATCTACCATTTATTTTATTTACTATTACAAAAATATTAGTTAAAATAAGGAAAGTTGCAGCAATCAAACACGAGTGCTTTAATACGAATATGATCACAAATAGGAACAAGAAGACTAACAATCGACGAACACAAACACAAAGACTTCAATGTAGCGTAACACACTGATAAGAGAGGAGTGATGACTGACGAACATGTTGGGGTATGACTCATACTTCCCTACGACAGGAAAGCACGTGGTCAATAGTTTGTTGGAAAGCATATGCACACCTTGTATTAATGACTGGGGTTTGACTCCTCTCCTACACAAGCGCGTGCAATATTTTTATAAAAGATAGAATAAATGCAATTTAATTACAATAATAGATTGAGGCATCGGCCAATGGCTTGTTAGAGAGTACATATACATGTTCACAAAAGGTTCAAAGTTCGATCCCTAGAAAGAATGAGATGTCCAATTTTTTTTTCTTCTACTCCCCTGGCCACATGGCAAACACTCATTGGCTAACCTATATTGTTGTGAATCATCCTCTACCTCCATCTACGTGTTCTCAACTAAAAAACTAGCTTGGCAAGCTCCTTTTATAATCAATTTTAACTTACTTTCCTTTGCAATTTCACCAATTTAATGGTGGGATTACGAACACAAGATGGCATACTTTAAATCAAGCCTAAGAAATTGTCTAGATTCAGTCATAAAGAGAATCAAATTAGCATTTAAAAATTGATAATTTTTTAAAATGCAGATTTTTTTCTGATTGACTAAAACTCGATTTCGGTAATTATAGTAAGAATCGAAACTTTTATTTGAGTTTTAAACAAAATTATATAACCGAAGAGTCATTTTGGCCAACAATTACACTTGAATCTTAGAAAACTTCATTAAAATCCAAAATCAAAATATTCAAACACATTTATTTTGATTTTTGAATTTAATACAAATCAGAACTTTCCAAGTTAATATCAGCATCAGATAGTATAAATAGGAGCTTGAGTAAGCCTTTTAGGAAGATGAAACATAGAAAACCACCCATTCACACTTCCCAAAAAAAAAAAAAAATCGAAGCTCTCTCTCTAAGCTATGAGTTTCCCTCTCTAAGCTTGATTGAGCACTTTCGAAACTATAAGTTTGGAGTCATATCGAGAGTTTTCCACCACCTTTAAAGTCCCCTTAACCACTTCAAGTCGGTTCAAACAAACTCTATCGAACTCATCAACGAACAATACTCTAATTGCCAACCTCCACCATTGCTAGGAGCGAGCAAGCTACATTGGTCAATAAAGTCATCTCCCACCATGTCGTTCCTCTCCCACTATGCTGTTCCATCACCAATCGAAGGTCGAGTCACCACCAAAAGCCACCACCTCCCCTCCAATTTGCAATTGATGTAAACCAGGTCTGTCTACATTTTTTTTAGTTATTATTATTATTATATATATATATTAAAAAAAACACGTTTTTCTTAAAATAATTATTTTTAAGTTCTTTTTTATTAAAAAACTTATTCATTTTTTTACATATTATTTTTTTGTGTATTATATATATATTTAAATTTTTCTTACATTTTTAAGTTTTCTAAAAAAATATTATAATAATGATAATTCTTTTTTAACTGTATTTCTTTAAAAAAAATTGTTAGATTTTTTTAAACATATATATATTACATAAAAAATTATTTAAAGATTTGATAATTTTTTATAATAAACGAATAAATAAATTTTTAGTCTCTATAATAAATTTATGTATTTATTTTATATTTTTGAAAAATTTAGAATCTATCCAAACTACAACTGGTCTTATCTTGAATAATGAGTACGTAGGCATCTATAGGGTAACCTCAATAATTTTTTTATTAAACATTTTTAAAGTAAATTTTAATTTGAATATTAAAGTGGCAATCATGACGTTTTAATAAGATAACTCTTGATTCTAAAATCTTTAGTTTTATTTAAATATTTTACTTGAACTAGTGGCTAAATTAAGACTAATCTAGTCAATTCGTCTTAATTTAATATTTTTCCCGATCTCAATTAGGTGGTGACTTCTTTTTCTCCAAATTAGACTAAAAATAATTTTTTTTTCTTAATCTTAGTTAAGGATTTACATTAAATAATCATAGGGTTTAGTGTAAATTAAATTAAGAAAAATGAACCGAAATTTAGGCTCAATAGGATGGCAACTCCACTAGGGATTACCAAGTGGGCTAGCCACTTAAAGCTTCTAAAAATAGATTTTATTTTTTAGAATTATTCTTTGGATTTTTTATTTTTGTTATTTTTTTTAAATAGTTGTATTGACTTTTGTTTATGTAGGATTTAGGATTTTTTTTTTATTCAATGTATGTTAGATACAGTTAGACTCAAGTTGTCTTAGGACCTTAGGAGAAGGGCCATTGTGTAAGTTCCGATTGCAATGGAATGACGATTGCTTAGGGCCGATTAGGCTACTCACTCAAGTTTTGACATGAGCTATGAACCATTTCTTTGAAAATGAGTGAGGCTATAGAACTTAAGGACCTTTAGAACCCACCTAAATTGCATACACTTTTCATCAACCATAAAGTTACTACAACATTTAATTAAAGTTGCAACTCAATTAATTCTAGAGTATCCTATAAATGATTATGTAAACTCTTCCATGTGTATCTTGAATGTATATTATAAATAAACATGACATTATTTCCTTGTAAATACCTTCGTAAACAAATTCCTTGTAAATATATTTCCCTTTATATTAGAATTATGATGTAAACACCAAGTCTTAATAGGGTTGCGACTAAATAAATGCTATATTACTTTAATGGTTTTTACATCTATATGTTGCCATGCATTTTTTTAATTATTAAAAAAAAAGATCAAATGTTTCATAAATATTACTCATGAAATTGATAATTGACTAGATCAATGGAAATCAATCAACATGGCAATGATCAAGAAGTTAATAGTATGCCAAGCATACCCAACTCTCATGTCTAATTGCTTGAAGTGAAGGTGAATTATTGGAGAGAAAGAGTCAAGAGGTAGAATTAGATGTGAAAATTCTCTTAGCCTAAGCTTAATGAACTAAAGGTGTCCTTGAGTGAGCATTGAACATGTTGCAACAATTAGGAGCACAATTACAAGATTAGATTAATCATGTAAGCTAATATGAAAATAACTGTCAAGTTCATGAATAATAATAATAAATTATGTTTTTCTTCATGAGCTGTTTGATCTCTTTTTAAATTTAGTTTTTTATATATATATATAATAATGCAAAGAGAGAGAGAGAAGAAGTAGATACTGGTCTTTGTAAATAATTTTTCCAATCATTAAAAGTTCACTTTTACTTCATGTCCTTTCCACAAAAGAAGAAGAAGAAGTCCTTTTTATTATTATTGTAAAAAAATAATAATCATCGCATTTCATCCCTCCTGTAAATATTAGTTATCCATTCATCTTTATCTCCTTAAGATCTCAGAGTCACAATCATTGTTTCAGTCAATGTCAAGTCCTTTTTATTTTCAAAGTTAATTTTAGATAAAAATTAAAAAGAAAAAAGAAAAAAAGAAAAAGAATTGCTAACAGGTATAGATTCTCTCAAGATTCAAGCCTTTAAGTAACTAAGCTTATTACCCAAACTCATAATGGCTAGTGACAATAGCGATAGCAACAAAAGTACTGGCACCTTTCTTGACTCAAAGATATCTACTCTAGAATGGACTATGAAGAAGATGGTTGAACAAATCCAATTTCTCAATGAAGGTATCAATCTTTTCAAGGCCCTCCAAGCATCACAAGAGGGGCATTCAAAGGCCCAACTTAGAGAGGCAATTGAAATTCCACCTTATGAAGGAATTAGGCCCAATGCAATAATCAACATGGACCTTGATATTGAGAACCTAAAAGAGGAATTGAAAAAAAAAACAAACAAAGGGAAATGTAAAGAAAATTACTCTAGTAATGGGTTTGATCAAATCACTAGGATTGCCACAAATGACATTGAAGCTTATTTAGAAAAATTCAAAGTACCAGACTTTGAAAAATATGATGGGACTAGATGCCCTAAGGTCCACATAAGGTTGTATTTATGTAAGATGGCCCATTACACCAGACATGAGCAACTATTGATCCAAACTTTCCAAGATAGTTTGATTGGGCTCGCACAGACCTATATGTTCAACTAGATCTAAATGAGATCGATACATGGGACAAATTAGCTTGTGTATTCTACAACCAATACAAGCTCAACATGTAGATAGCCCCTTCGAGGAATGAACAAAAGTAACAAGGAAACCTTTAAGGAATATGCCCAGGGATGGAGAAGCATGGTAGCTAAAGTCAACCCTCCTCTCTTAGAAAAAGATCTCACCTCTATGTTCATCAACACATTAGATAAATCATATTATGGGAATTTGATTGGCAGTACTATGTCTAATTTCGGAGATATATACAGGATTGAAGAAGCCATCAAAATAGGGAAGCTAACAAGAAAAAGACCAACCCCACTGGATTCTAATGCAACTATAAATGCTATAATATCAGAGCTCTCACAAAGCAACAAAGGCTCAAAGATACCTAGAAGGAAATTCACTCAAATTCTTGTCTCATTGTCATTAGTTTTTGATCATCTACGGAGAGATGGCTTGTTGTATTCTAAAAATCCAATATCAGGATACAGGCCAAGAAAATATGATCCAAATGCACAATGTGAATACTACATGAGTTAACAAGGACATGCTACAAATAATTATTGGGAGTTGAAAAACAGGACCTAAGACTTAATAGATGTAAGGGCAATCCAACTAAACTTTTTCCATGATTTAAGGCATATTATCAACACATTGAACTTAGATGTAATCAAAATGGTCCAAAGTTTGGAAGAAATACTAGTGCCTTTTGAGCAATTAGTCCATGATTTAAAAAAAGTTGGACATCTACAAGAGGTAGAATTGAATGATCGAACCCAAGTCAAAATCAAGCTACAAAGGTTAGTAGCTTTTCAGATCATCGGGAAAGAAAAAGCTATAGGGAAGAAGCCTATCAGCAGGAGGTTTTATCCTATAAAGAAAAGCTTACAATTCTTGAAGAAAAGGTAACAACCCTATAGGAAAGGATTATGAACTTAGAAATGACCATAGGCCTTATATTGAATAGATTCCAACTTATGATTCCTCTAGAGAAAACACCACTCCTTCAAACTCAAAGAGAATTACTAAGCCCCAACATTGATAAGGGGCTAAAAAGAAAAAGGCTAGAGACCAACCCACTAAGCAAGAAAATACAAGCCTAAGGTCATGGAAGGCAATTTACTCCATTCAAGACCACAATGGCTCAAGCCTTCATTAAGTTAAGGGAAACTGGGATCATATCCTATGAAACCCCTAAACCAAACTATAAGCCAAGGAACTATAACCTAAACACATAGTGTGACTATCATATGGGTCAACAGGTCACTCAATTGAAAATTTCTGGAGGCTGAAGAATAAGATTCAAGACCTCATAGATTCAAAAATTATTCAACCAAACCCCTTAGAAGTCATTGACAATCTTTCTCTAAGCCATGAAGGACCATCTTCAATGCCCAATGTTGAAAGCCTATTGCTACCACATGATAAATTGAGTAATCATTTGAAATGATTGGGGATATCAAAATGAGGGGCAAATGTTAGTTAAGATAGAAAAAGAAACAAATCATTTGAGAAAAAGTTATCAGTTGGCATTTCTCTTAATTTTAGAGGCACGATGTTTAAGATACTCAGCTTAAGGCATTAAGATCTTTTAAGGACATTTAGCCATTTAAGCAAAATATGACATCTCAACAACTAAAAAGTTTAGGATGAAAAGAGGCAAACCACATCCCAAACACCCACCTTAAAATACTTGAGAAGTTGGGTGTCATCATTGTAAGGTTTTTAGACTCATTTCTTAAAGGAGGTCTATCTTGAATTTGATATGTAATTCAAAATAATGTTAGGCATTCATTTCTTTATCCTAAACACAATTATCACTTGTGTATCTAGTTAAGCCTTTTTAAAACCCCCATAATGGTGCAATCAGGCTACCGATTAAGAGAAAAAAGATTAACTAATTTATACTTACCCTAGTTGCATCAATTCAAGAATAATCAATTGTCGTCAAAAACTTATTTTCTTTGAGATCAAGAAAAACCAACAAGCACCTCTTATTACCAAAAAAAAAAAAAAGAAGAAAAAAAAAAGAGGTGACTAAGGTCCATACATAATCAAGAGTGAGCCTAAAAAGGCCACAAGCTTCTAAAAGTTACAATTGTAAACCAAGGTACACCTATAACATCACTCCTCTTGAAAGGATTTTTAGATCAGAAGAAACATATTATCCTAGACAAAAGTTGTTTTTAAAACTAAGGCAAGTACACCTCTAGTTTTTCTTAAAAGCTCTTAACTTGTGAACATGGATCATTATCTTTCTAAAAATAGAACCTTTCATTAACATCTTTTTGAGACTAATAATCAAAAAGCCCATGTTCCATTACAAATTCAAAAAAGACCTAACCGATTGATTTAAGTGCATCACTTACAAGGTAGACTATAATTTTTGGAAATGGAGTCAAGAGTGAGATCTAGACTAAGAGAAGGTAAGTAAAGTCCTCTTAGACTAAACTAATCATTAGTGAGATATCTACTTTCAAACAGATAGATGATTGAAGCCATTCTCAATGGAATAAAATTCATTCTCCCAAGTTTGAAGATCAATATTCAAATAAAGGAGATTAAGGCCTCTAAAGAAGAGTCCAAAGCCCCTAAAGAATGAGATCCCTTAAAGAGGAAGAAATCCTCTAAAGAAATGGTCCCCAGACATAATCAACCATTATAGATAAGTGGAAAAGGCTTATTACTTAATGAGAGTGCTTGGGAATTTATAAAGAATATATATCCATTAGTAAATCTTACTTAAAAAAAATAAAATTCTAGAAAGCTCTTAAAGACCAAGTTCATTCTTTTCAACATGTTAACTCCAATAGCCAATCCTTGTTTAAGTCAAAGTCAATCAATTCGCCTTAAGGCTAATTTTGTCCACTTCAGCTGATTATCCTTAACAGTTAAGTCAAATCCAAGTTGAAAGTCTTCATCTCATTTCTTTTATCTCTAATGTCATTTTCATTCTAATTCTATAAGCTGTAAGATCTCTTTTGTCTTAATCCCCATGGATCATTTGCTCGTTAGAGCATTATCTAATTTCAGGGTTGCCCGCTCTTTAAAGCACTATCCTAAGTTAATATAAAAGGATCACCTACTCTTTAGAGCGCTATCTTGAGCTAAAAAAAATGGATCACTTAATCTTTAGAGCGTTATCTAATTTTTGAATCGCCTAATCTTTAGAGTGTTATTCTAAGTTAAAGCAAACAAATCACCTGCTCTTTAGAGTGCTATCCCAAAATAAAGTAAATAGATAACTTACTCTTTAAAGCGTTATCCAATTTTAGGACTGTCTGCTCTTTAGAGCACTATCCTAAGTTAAAGCAAATGGATCACTTGCTCTTTAGAGCATTATCTAATTTTAGGATCGTCCGCTCTTTAGAGCACTATCCTAAGTTAATGTAAAAGGATTATCTATTCTTTAAAGTGCTGTCATGTGTTAAAGAAAATGGACCACTTGCTCTTTAGAGCATTATCCAATTTTTAGATCGTCTACTCTTTAAAGCACTATCCTAAGTTAAAACAAATTGATTGCCTACTTTTTTAAGCACTATCCTAAAATAAAGTAAATAGCATTATCTAGTTTTAAGATCGCTTGCTCTTTAGAGTGCCATCTTAGGTTAAAATAAATGGATTACTTGTTTATAAGAAGCGTTGTCCCTACTTTCAAGATTGAAAGACCAAATCAAGTTTTCAAATAGTTAGCTCATGAGAGCACCAATAAAGCTTTTTCTTAGGTAAAAATGGCTTCTCTCTTAAGTCTTTATGGTAAAGTTTTTTTCAAACTTCACCTCAAAGAGGGGTAGCTATAGATACCCTATTTTTGCTCCCTCTAGTATTTATTTTTTTAATAATATATATAAGAGAATATATATATATATATATATATATATATATTGCATTATAAAATGAGGTAAAAGCCAATAGCCTGTTAGAAAGCATACGCACACATTACATTAACGACTGGGGTTCAACTCCTCCCCTGCATGGACATGCACAATATTTTTATAAAAGATGGAATAAATGTAATCTAATTGCAATAGTAGATTGAGACACAGGCCAATGGCCCATTGGAGAGTACACATGCATGTTCACAAAAGGTCTGAAGTTCAATCCCCAACAGGCATGAGATGTCCAAATTTTCTTCTTCTTCTTCTTCTTCTCCTATCACGCCCCGAAAGGGGGTCTAGAAGTCTCCACTAAAATCATCATAGCATGTGTGCGCCCATTACATGATAATTGTCTTGCGAGTCAAAGATCGTAAGACTCTAAGTATTTAATTACATTTACGACTAATCGTAGTATATAATTAGATAATAAACTATAACTATAGATCCTATATCTCATGGTCAACCATGATTGTAGAGAATCGGTATCCCCTACTAATAAGTAAAATAGGATAAATCCTAAGTTTCTCAAATTCAAAATCCTATCTACATAAGGGTCCTAACATTTCATCTAAGCAATCTATCTTTCACAATTCTTATTTTGTCGTTTTGGTCTTCCAAAACTCTTGACACTTCACATCTTATCCCATCTCGAGCTTTTGTAATTGCCATCTGCAAAAAGGGTCTATGGAGAGATGAGCACTCTATAGCTCAGTGAATGGGATGGTAACACTTTCAATGCTACTTACACATAAGCAAATTCAAATTAAGTTATCAAAACATTTGCTATACATGAGCAACCATATGAATGCAACATCTTATGTGGTCTTCCAGTAACCGACATGAAGTCTAGGGTTTACGCCCTCCATGACCTTGGGTTGGGGATTCTGAAGCCACCATTAGTGCCCGAGTCTTACTCACATCCTCATTATTCTTATCACTTATTTAAGCTGTGTTTTAGCTTCTTTAATTAATTGATTCGAAGTGACCAATCAACATATATATTCGCAACTAATTATCATTCAAGGCAATGAAGTAACTACAAAAACAATTTATAGGCACCTAGTGAAGTCCCATGAAAATCCACGACAACTCATTTCACACTTACCACAACAAGCAAAGGTCATGCATTTCACATCACAAAACAAACACGAAACTCAGATCCTGCGGATGTAGACTATCTAGCTATACATCAGTTTTAGTTAACTTGACACCTTTGTGTCATTGGTCTTAAACATCAAATCAACCACTCGGGATTGATTTACGATCATCAGTCGTGATACCTCTGTGTCATCGCACTTCTCAAATGTTCAGTTATACACACTTCCAAGAGCCAACAAGGTTGTCTCATATATTCCTTCTAATTCCTCAATACATCTATGTATAATATATATATATATATATATATATGTATATATATATATATCTACACATGTATATAAGTCAGTAACATAGCTTTAACTAAAGGACCATTTACTGAACACCTTCCCTCACATGCTTAAGGGGCAAGAAAATAAGATTGTTAAGTTGTAAAAATCAAAGTTACACTCATGATTTGTATTATTATGTTCATGAGTGTATTCTATAGGTATAATAGGAAAATAGGTTTGCCTAAGCATATGTACACATTCAAAAATAAACTCTGATATGTATACATAAAGACATCTTTATACCCTATTCTAATTATGCACACCTACTTGGTAGCCATAGAAGGAAAAGCTAGGTTTCTATATTTTGGTTTGGTTTAAAGAAAACAATTTTGAATCATGGGCTGGGCTTATGGTAATAGCACTAGCAATATGGCGTTAAGTGCTATCGTTAAGGTAATGACATCTAAACCCTCAAACCACTCTATCCTCTACACTCTTTATGACTTATTTCCTAAACTCATTAATCCCCATTATATGACTCAACTTAGCAATAATCACAATCAATTGCAAATACAACAAACCAACAATTTAACATACATAGCAAATTGACATACAACACAACATAGTAGCATATCATTAAGTTTCCCACTTACCTGTTTAAGGTCGTCATAGTCTTAGCTAGAGTCAAGCGATTCCAGTAGGGTAACCCCTTTGCTTTCCTCTTGAAATCAATGTCCTTCTACAATGCTTCCTCAACTAACCATAGAAGGCCACATCTCCACTTGACTTTAGTAGTTTCCTAGCACCTGATATGTATACTCCACTCATTATGCGTTTGATGGCAAGACGTGAAGTTTCCTCCTTACGGAACTTTGGGCGAACAAGATTCGAAACGTTGAACACTTCTTCAACGTGATTTTGATACAAGGTTCCAGAAGGAACGACCTTCCTACGAATCATTGCTTCCAATACCCCAAGTTGTTGTGATCAACTGTCTGCCTTACTTATGTAGAAGTCGAGCAATGAAACGTCTTTGACCTACTAAATTTGGAATCCCTTCTTCCATGTATGCAAGATACCCTTAGAGAGGACAACTAAAGGTCTTACACTAGGGTATTTGGCCGAGAATGATCTTCCTCGACATCCTTTGAACATTCCATTATGAAATCCATTTCATTCCAAATATCTCCCAGGCCATCATCTTGGACGTTGCTTGAATTATTCCCTTCACCATCTACACCAATATAAACATCTCTTCTTCTCGTTTACTTTCACACATAGACACACTCACCTCCTTCACGCAATTCCCTCTTCCTCCTCGGTTTCACCTTTCCATTCTTTCTTCTTTCCTTTGTTGACATCTCCATCTACAGGGTTTCCCGTCCTTCCTACTAGTTTTCATCCTCACTCACGCTTCCATTACCATACATATACTAACCTTTCCCACACACCACGTACACACCAACATACTCCTATCTATATACATGCACACTCCGCACACCACGCACGCACCTACACATACATATACACCACCATACCATACACCAAATTACACGCACACACAATTGCACGTTATTATCCTCATTTCTCCTCAAGTCTACATACACACACACACCATTAGTGCATACATACACACATACTCCATTCATGTCTCACACCACCAACACACATATACACGCATACTCCACTTACATCTCACACCCCACATACATACACATACACACATGCTCCGCATACACCTCACACCGCCAATATATGCTTACCCACATACTCTGCACACACTACACACATCTTCCATATACATACCTATGCCACATACCATCTCTTACACATACATATGTACCCACACCACATGCCATCTCATACACTTACACACATACTCCACATACACCTTACACCACTAATACGCCCATGCCCACATACTTCGCACAGACTACATTCACCTTCCATACCCACACACACATGTCCACACACCACTCATCATCGTATACACACATATTCCACATAGACCACACTCAACTTCCGTACCCACATACATCCATACACTACACACCATTTCATACACATACATACATACCCACACACACCACTCCTTCCATATATATATACACATACCCACACACCACACGTCTTCCATACATACACACACATACCACATACTCCACACACCATCCATATACACACACGTACCACACACCTCACACCTTCTGTACATATACACACACACCCTTACACGCCTCACAGCAATCCACACACACACACACACACACACAAATTGCACACACTACACACCATCCATATGCATAAACCCCTTTCGCACACACCACAGATCATCCTACACATACACACATACCGCATACACCACACCACCCATATACACGCACATGCCGCACACACAACACACATACCACACACCCTACATCACCTCATGCACATACACACATACTTACATGTAATACACACTCGGTTCCTTCTTCCCTACACATACACACACCCTCACACGCCACAGGTTATCTCATACACATACACACACCCTTGCACACACCACATACCATCACCCACATATACACACATCCCTACACACACCACGCACCATCACCTACATGTACACACATCCTTACACACACACCACCCACCGTCACAAACACACATCCTTACACACACTACATATCATCACATATGCATACACATATACTCACACACACTACACACTTAGCTCCTTCTTCCCCTTCCCCTTTTTCCTTCCTCCTTCGAACGTTGTTGCTCCCATCGTGGTAGCTGTTGCCATCGTCGCCACGGTTGTTGTTATTGCTGTTGTCATTATGGTCACTGTTGCTACTATGGTCAGGGTCGCCGTTGCTGCTATTGTCGCTGTTGTTGCGGTCATGGTTATCGTTGCTGTTGTCGTCGTTGAGTGGCTGTCAATCGTTGTCCCCCTTCCTCGCACACCCACACATCAAACATCATATCTACACACACGCATCTCCACTCTTCTCCTTCGGGCGGGTGCTACTATTGTCGTCATTGCTATCATTGCTGCCGTGGTTCATTATGGTTGCCGTCACTATCGTCACTGACACTATCATTGCCGTCGTTGAGGTCATTATGGTTGCTATCGCCACTGCACACACCAGCATCCCCACCTCTACGTGCAGCTCCTTCTTCCGACTCGACGATGATGATCTGGATGGAGCTGAGGACGGGACGCAATGGATGGCGAGGTTCCAGATCTGCTGCTACTATCATCGGGGTGAAGGCCAGACAGATGCAACTTGGAGCTGCTGAAGGAGACGCAGCTCAGACAAGAAGAAGAAGAAAAGAAAAGAAAAGAAAAGGGAGAGAGACGGGACGGGAATGGGAGCCGAGGAGAGTTGTGTCTGCTACCTGTGCTTGACATGGTGAACAAAGCCTGATGGCACCTGCTGCTGTCGCGTTAGGATTTGATTTTTTTTTATAGTTATGTATATATATATATATATATATATATATTTACATTACATTATATTGTATTTCACATTAAAAATGTTTCTATTTTTGTATTCCACGCGCATATAAAGATATCTTTAAATTTTATATTTTTAGCATTTTATTACGAAAGATTACGTCAAGGTTAATTTGATTATCCTGAATATAAATATTCACCCTAAATTTTCATATAGTTTTTCAAAATTTTTAGGACTTTACATCTCCCCTAGCTATGTGGCATATGCTCAACAGCTGACTCGTATTACTATAGATCATCTTCTACCTCCATCTGCATGCTCTCGGTTGGAAAACTAGCCTAGCAAGCTCCTTTTATAATCAATTTTGATCCGCTTTCCTTCACAAATTTACCAATTTAATGGTTGGATTATAAAAACAAGCTGGCATACTTCGAATCAAGCTTAAGAAATTATCCAGATTCGGTCAAAAAGAGAATCAAATTAGCATTTAAAAATTGAAAAAAAAATTGAAAATGCGGATTTTTCTCCAATTGAACAAAACTCAATTCTAGCAATTACAAAAAGAATCGAAGCTTCTATTTGAGTTTTAAACAAAATTATACAACTAAAGAGTCATTTTGGTTAGCGATTACACTTAAATCTTAGCAAATTTATTTAAAATCTGAAATCAAAATATTCAAACACATTTATTTTGATTTTTGAATTTAATATAAATCTGAACTTTCTAAGCTAAGATCAGCATCAGATAGTATAAATAGGAGCTTGAATAAGCCTTCTAGGGAGATGAAACACAGAAAACCACTCATTCCCACTTCAATAAAATAAAATAAAATTGAAGCTCTCTCTCTAAGCTCTCAGTTTCCCTATCTAAGCTCAAATAAGCACTTTTGGAGTAGTAAGTTTGGGGTCATATCAAGAGTTTTCCCCCACCTTCAAAGTCCCCTCAACCACTTCAGGTCACTCCAAACTAACTCCACCAAACTCATTGCTAGACAATACTTTGATCACTAACCTCCACCATTACTAGGAGCGAATGAGCTACATGGGTCTATAAAGTCGTATCCTACCGTGCCATTCCTCTCTCACCATGTTGTTCCATCACCAACCGAAGGTTGAGTCACCACCGGAAGTCACTACTTCACCTCCGATTTGCAACCGACATCAACTAGGTTCATCCATAATTTTTTTTTATTATGTTATACATAAAAAAAAATTAAAAAACACATTTTTCTTACAAAATTATTTTAAGTTATTTTTTTAATTAAAAAATTATTCATTTTTTTTTACGTGTTAGTTTTTGTTTATATATATATTTAAATTTTTCTTACATTTTAAAGTTTTTCTAAAAATAATAATAATAATTCTTTTTTAAAGGTATTTCTTTAAAAAAATTTAGATTTTATTTTTAAAAAAGATATATATTCTTTTCTTAGTCTCTATAATAAATTATTTATTTATTTATTAATTTTATATTTTTGTAAAATTTAGAATCTATGCGAAGTATGACCAGTTTAATCTTGAATAGTGGATACGTAAGCACCTTTAGGGTGACCTCAACAATTTTTTTATTTTTTTATCAAACACCTTTTTAAAGTAAATTTTAATTTTAGAAAGTTAAAGTGGCAACTATAACATTTTAATAGGATAGCCCCCAATTCCAAAATCTCTGGTTTTATTTAAATATTTTACAGGGACTAATAGCTAAATTAAGACCAAATACTCAATTAGTCTTAATTAAATATTTTTCCCAGTCTCGATCAGGTGGTAACTCTTTTTGCTCTAAATTAGACTAAAAATAATTTTTTTTCTTAATTTTAGTCGATGATTTACATTAAATGAGTATATGGTTTAATGTAAATCAGATTAGGAAAAATGAACCGAAATTTAGGATCGACAGTCGTTTTCTTAAATATTATCAACTAAATTTATTTTCACATCATCATTTAAATTTATTTAAATATATATATGTATATATATTGTAGAGAAGATCCTCTAGGGCCCTAAATAAGACCTAATTTCTTCAACTTTTTTATCACAAGTTTCTTCTTCATCGACATAGAGCACTTTATGTCATGGGCTCATCCTCAAGGCTATCTTTCAATTATGTATTTGTACATAGGGGTTCACTAAATGTAAAGCCCACCACCAAAGTTTGGACAATTTCTAATAATATTCTCTAAGAGTTTAGATACTTTTGGTTTGTAAGGGTTGATGGGATAGTTATGTAAGACTAGATGATTGCCGTTAGATCAAATAGATCTTAATTGTCCATTAACAAAGACCTCTTGTATATAAGGAGGATTATCTCTCATTTCTAAACTATTTAAAAATACAATTACTTTCCTTACTCTAGAATATCTCACTCTCTAAGACTTTTCTCTAATAAGTGTGATTTTGTGTGTTTTGAATAGATAACCTAACTTAGCCTCTTTACAGAGAGCTTAGAGAATCTAAACGCCACATGTATTGGTCTTAGAATTAGCCCATACATGAAATTTGGTATCAAAGCAAGTTCCTCGTAAAGATGGAAGGAAAATTGTACTCGAGATCCTAATTGAATATGTTAGAAGCTCACTGACTCCTATGGTGGATGAGAAGTCTTCTTTCTAAGGAAGGTTTGACAAAGGTAAAGCCTTAGTGGAAGCAAAGGTGGCTAGGATAGAGCTAGTCATAATTGACATTTTGGATCGAGTTCAAGAAGTTAAGGAAAGCTTAGAGAAATTGGAAAAGGAGCTACCAAGTGAGATGTTGACAACCCTAAATCTAACGTCAAGTTACTTGTAAAGAAAGGATGTTGTCTTGGAAGAGATGGTCAAATCCTTGAGAAAGGAGCTAAAAGAGTTAATAAGTTAGGTCCAATAACACTTTGAGACTAAATATAAGCTAACCCAGCATGGCTGATGATACAGGTGGAGGTACTTAAACTTAAGTGCTTCAATGGGTTTAGGAACACGAGATAAATAAACAATTTTCTCTAGAGCCTGGAGCAATACATTAATGCAATCAGTATACTGGATGATACATTAAGGTTAAGGGTGGCTTCGATGTTCCTAAATGATGTGGCTACCCTTTGGTAGAGAAAATCATTTAATGGAGCCTAGCAAGGAGTTGAGACAATTAGAACTTAGGAAGAATTCAAAGTTGAGCTAAAGGCTTAGTTCTATTCACGTAATGCCAAGTAGGAGGCTTAAGGGAGACTAAGATGTTTGCAACATAAGACACCCATCCATGAGTATGTATGGGAGTTCTTAGAGCTATTATTAAAGAATCTCGACATAAGTGATAAGAATGATATGTTTATATTCTATGATAGGCTATAAGAATGGACGTAGATAGAGTTAGAGAGGCCTCAAGTCTAGATTTTAGCCTAAGCCATGGCTACCATAGAAAGCTTGATAGAGTTCAGGCTTACTGAGTAAATTAGGAAAAAGGCAAAAGAAGGTAACCATGGAACAAGTGGGGGAGCCCAAGAGATGGTAGACTTAAGCCTAAGAAGAGATAATGGTATTTCAACTAAAATGGGGTAGAGTCCTTATGGATGGGAGGGAGTAACCTAAAAGGAGGACATCTTGTTTCTTTTGCAAATGGCTACATAGAGCTAGGGAACGTCTGATTCGAGATTGGCTAGCAACCCTAGTTGCAAATAAAGCCAAGAAAGAGGGGGATGAGATCAATTATAAGCTCGGAGAATTAAAGCAATTGGGCTCTATATAGAGTAATCCCATTAAGAAACTCTGAAGCCTGATGTATAAGGAAGTAGTTGTTGTGGGCTAAAGGATGAATGCCTTGGGAGACATGGGAGCAATAGGCATCTTTATCTTTAAGGAGGCAACTAAGAAGTTATGCCTTAAGGTATAAAAGGGTAAGAAGAGATTAAAGATGATAAACTCAAAAGAAGTTCCTACAACTAGGGTAGTCTAAGATGTTGACTTCCAACTAGGCTAATGGAGGGGAAAGGTAAAGTTGGAGGTCATCCCTTTAGATAACTATGAGTTGACAATTGGAATAGACTTCTTTGACTGGTTATGTGCTCAAATCGCCCTATCGGCTAATTATATCATGAAAATGGATAAAGGATAACAATGTATGGTCTTGATTAACCATAACTTTGGTTGAGCTAAGAAGCTTTGGTAGTTAGTGCAAGCTATTGGTAGGTTAAGGTCAAAGAGGCCTAAAACCTAGAGTCTAGAGGTGATGAATGAAAAGGCAAGGAAGATGCTAAAGTTAAAGGATAAGACCCAAGTGGAGAAGCTTAAGGAGTCCCTAGAACCCAATTCACCTAGAAAAAGGGTAGACCTAAAGAGAGAAAAGCCCATATGGGGTAGAAGAGAGTATTTTCGTTCAAAGGATGGAGAACCTAAAGCTTGCAAAAGTACTAAAGGTGATTGAGATTAACTTAGCCCAGGGCCAGGTTAGTGCTGGAGTAAGGGGGGCAAACCAAGAAGTATTGATTGGAGGGTAGAATACTTTATAGGAAGGGACGAAGGATACATATCCTGGATCATGATGATCTTTAGAGGAAGATCATTGAATGGTTTCATTACTCAAGGGAACCTAAGTACCTTGATGTTTACCAAACACTAGCTAAGGTGGAGGACAAGTTTCATTGGTCAAAGATGACAGAGGATATAGAAGCATTTATTGAAACTTGCTTAGTGTGTCAGTTAAAAAAAGAGGAGACCTTAGTAGCTATTAGAAGGTTAAATCTTGCTAGTATCAAACAAGAAGGTGGAAGAGAGGTAGAGAAAATTCTCCAAGGGTGCTTGAAATGAGGTGTAGGTCAGCCATCCTACTTAGAGTAGTGAAGCAACTTGGTAAAATGTTATAAATTGCACACCTTTTAGGCACCTAGTGAAGCAATTTTTCAATGAACATAAGGTGATGGGGACATCTTCGATTTAGGTAAGGAGAATGTCATAGGCTTACCCCCAAGCCCATCTTTCAATTATACATTTGTGTATAGAAGTCCATTAAGTATAAAGCCCATGACCAAAGCTCAGTCCTATCCTAAAAATATTCTAGAAGATTCCAGATACTTTGGTTAGTGGGGACAATTGGGATAGTTAGATAGGATTGAATGATAGCCATTTGATCAAATAGATCTTGGCCGTTCATTGATGGAGATCTCTTGTACATAAGAAATAGTCTTCCTCATTTATACACTATTTAAAAATACTAGCACTTTCCTTACGCTTACTCTAGAATGTCTTATTCTCTCTAAAACTTTTTTCTAGTAAGTGTACTTTTGTGTGTTTTGAACAAGTAAGTTAACTTAGCCTCTTTACAGAAAGTCCAATAATCCTAAATCCCGCATGTGATAGTCTTAAAATTAGCTCGTACATGACACTTACACTACTCTCCCAAGTTTACTTTCGATTGTCTATGGAGTTGTCTTTGTAGCCTTTAGCCAAGTGCATTAATCAATTGGTCAAACATTGGACTACAGATTGACAAACATATCATTGCTCATTCGTAAAACATTTTCTAAAAATTCTTCATAAGCAACTTTTCCTTGGTATTGTGGAAGGTGCTATGGTCAAGATGCAGGATGGAAAGCTTATTGATTGTTAGGTTGTGGGAAACCATCTTAGTCTCCATAAGTAAAATTAGGCAATTTCTCAATTGTGTACATGATGAAGAATTGATTGTTTGATGTCTTATTGAAGTTGTTAATAGAGTTTTGCTTGCTTTAGGACATGAGGTTGCCCCTTACCACATATATTACCCATAAGCTAAATTAGTGGTCGTGGATTAATTACTTGCATAATTTTATTGTATATATGTTGAAAATATATTATAGTAATGATTTTGTGATGTGTTGGTTCATGCTATTACAAGGATTTTGATACCACATGGATCTTGATATGATTTTTGGATGAACCTTTAGATTATTACCAAAAATTTTAAAAATCATGTTGTCGTCTTACCCGAAATTCCAATAAAACAGTGTTCACCAAATCAATATATATATGTAAGTAGAAGGTAAGACCTTGAAGAAAACCATTACAACATAAAAAAAAAAAAAAAAAATCAGTGTTAGTCTAACTTTAATATAGGGTTTGGTTTTAAGCCATTTTCATTTATATTACAGTAATCACCAACATAATGGTTTGGGGAGAGTTGATGACCATATATAGCAACGTCGACGAAAATATAGTTCATTTGATAATTTTGAATCTTCTTGCGAACTTTATTATGCATTTTAAAAGCATTATCCTGAAATTTCAGGACATTCGACATGTTTTATTCCATGAGTTCATTGTAGGACCTTCGAAGGCAAACTAGTTGAAAGCTAAAATTGCACTAGCATAGTGGAATTTCGGTTCTGGAACATAGAATATTAGTAGGAGGGAAGTGCTAATTAAACTATGTATTATAGATAGGACCACAACACTTTTTATTTAAAAAATCTACGGAAATCAATAAAATTTTCCTTTTTAGTCTTTTGCTATTCCCCATAATGATGTATAGATTAAATATTTATGTATAATCAATCACGGGATAAGGGTTACCATGTGAAGTGTCTAGTGCCGTGGTATCTTTATTTTATTTCGAGACTCAAATGTTAATCTGGTTTCGTGTCAATCAGTTCATACATAGGAGCTTATTGTGACAAATTGTTGAATCGAAATATGCAACACATGCCTATGTGCCAGGGCTTCAAGCCAGCAAACACACGGGACAAAACCACAGGTGTACGTGAAGTTTACTCGGAAAATGTGACGTTTTATAGCACAAAGGGTTTTGCCTTAAACTCAACGAGGATTTATGAATATATATGTTGTATATCATGAAATAAGAGGAGCACATTTTGATTTATAAATTAAGCCACATCGAGTTAATGGAAAGGTTACTTGTTTGAGTCAATGAGAAAAGCTACAAATCTCTGAACAACTTACGCGTTACCTTGCCATAGACGATACAACTTGTGTTAAGATAATTGAAGCAGGATGGATCTAGATACTCTATTAAAATTCACCGAAGTTGACCTCGGCGGTTTAAACATGTGAAGTATATCTATGTCATTGATTGAAATTATACTCCAAAAAATACGACCTTCCTAAGACATTCTGTTCATGCCGAAAAGGTATAAATTTTAATTCGATTAATATGGAAACATTGGACAATTTACTTTATACATATACTATTCCATTTTTAATGTGTATCTTACATTTTTTTCTTTTTCCCCCTACATGAAAGAAACACTTGACCGAATGAGACAGATGGATGGGCACGCAATTAGACACAGAAAAAAAAAATAATAAGTGTTCCAAAATATAACCAATTTGGTGCAACAAACTTATAAATAAATTGTAAATTCAGCACTTTATATTTATTTTATGTATATTTAATTATTTTATTCTTAAAAATATATATTTAAGTCTTTAATCTTTTTTAAAAAGTGTATTAATTAGACTTTATTTTAAAATTTTACTATAATAAAAAATATAAGTATTAAAGAAATACATAAAATCAAGGGTAATATGATCATACAGGAGTCTAACTATAATTTAAAAAACTTTTGGATTTAAACGTACAATTTCAAAAATAAAAGGATTATGTGCACTTGAAGCAAATTACCCTAAACTTATAACTTTTGCATGCAAAATATGATAAAAGCATACAATATTTGGGCATAATCATCTCGAAAGTTCAGATGTTGCAACCCAAATCTTAAGGTTGCAATAGTTCATTATGTGTCCCACTTAAGTAAGGTACGGTAAGGCTCACTAGCCAATTATTCAATTTAATTCCAACTTTAATTTGTGAAATCCATCACTAATTTTGAAAATACTTGTTGGCATGTTTATTTCATTGTAATGCTAGATTTTATTTTATGAAATTAGTCATAAAGTTTATGTCCAATAAGTGGTAAAACCATCAAAATGTCTAGAAGGATAACTAGGGTTCAAAAGGCTCAAACTAAAAATTCAAGCCCAATCTAAAGTCCAAGTACATTTGAAACCACAAAATCCAGTTTAATTTTCATTATTTAAAATAAAAAGTCTAGATGAAAGGGAGTTTAGTAAATAGGGCTCTACTCTTTGTCCCAAACAAAATTCCCCTCAAGGTCCTCAAAATCAAATCCAAAACCAAAAGTATCATAAGTATAGTCAACATACAGATTATTACCTAAAAAAGTAATAAAAAGGGGAGAGTCATAAGACCTAATATGGGAATGGCTCAACCACACACCATGCCACTCACAAGCAAGCCTAGATTTTAATGCAATTGACAAGATTCATTTAGTTATTTAATTTAAGTGTAGCAAGTAGCACCCTTTCAATGTCTCAGAAGTTGGAGTAACTCAAACTCTACAACACGATAGGGATCGAAGGGTTCAATTCACCGTAGTGATATTGAGGGTTGACATGAATGGCCAAATTCATGTTCGATGACAACCAAATATCTAATAGTCTCATCCAAAATTCATTGTAGAAATCTACCACTAGAGATTATAATATGTCGTTAACACATTATACGTGAGGCCCACAACACCACATAATATCATCTAATGCATCATTCCATACCCACTGGTCATACCTCACAATTTATTCCTATTGATTACCCATCACACCACCTATAGTAGCCCATGCACTTAATCTACTATATCATCCTAGAATTTACAACCATAGTCATAAACCTAGTCTAAGGGCATCACTTCCTGACCCAAAACGACCACACACAAGCAATTACACATGTTTATTAGCTAAGTTAGATTATTAGTCAATTGTTATCTACCTACAAGCACACACAACACACAATTCGGCAAATTGAATACGTACAAATCCTGTGATCACAATCTAAGCCATGTGTCATAAATCGAGACCAGTTCCAAAATGTATATGCAATAAAGATTAATAGTTAATTAGCTGTCGTTAATAAAAATTATATTTTAATTATATCAAATAAACTTACTAGTTTGTATTCAATTTTAATACTTTGTAAATTTTAGATAGTTGTAATATTAATATGTATTTCATTGAGTGTACTTACTTCTTTCATTATTATTTAATTACCAATTAGATAAATTTATTTAATTAGTGTTTAGTTTTAATTAAGCCCATTGAGCTTAGCTTAACATGCAACTAAGTATTTCCCTTTAGGCTAATAAATCCATTTAGTGTTACTAAATGAGCCCACTTTCTTAACCTTATTTATTAATTATACTAATTTTGTTAATCAATTAGTGATTCGGCTTATTAATCGAATTGGTTCAAAGGTAGCAAATCGATTAAGGTAAAATTGAACTGATTATGATTAATTTGGTTTGGGTTCATCTTTAGGGGTTGACCCTAACCTTTTTTATTTTAATATATTTTAGTTTTGTTTATTATTTAATTAATTTTTCCTAATTTCTATGTTTAGATCAGTTAAGGTGAACTAGTTTAAGGAAGTCAATTCGGTGCACATGAACCGAGTTTTGCTCCTCACTTGGGGATGGCCTACCAAATCTAATTATTGGTGCAACTATTTATTTATTTCAAAACCCAAACTAAATTTTATGTTATTTGTTACATTTAAGCCCGCATTCATTAATTAACCCAAATTACCACTTAAGTCCATTTTTACCACAAACACTGATCCACACGAGATGCTACCTTTTTGAAGATCAAACCAATTTCTAATACAATTTTGATCTAAAAGTTTAATTCGATTTAAAAAAAAAAACTGTTTAGATTTTATAAAATCTAGTAGAAATCAATTATACAAGTTAATTTGCATATGAAATATTCATTAGCTGAAAACTCCTGAATGAACACTTTTTCGATAATTTTTATGAACATTTTGGATCAAATGATACTTTTATGAAGAATGGTTTGAATATTCAAGAAAAACACATGAACATGTTTTTAACATTCAAAATTAATTCGGTGAGTAACTCAGTGAGTCATATTGCACTAACATTTACCATTAATTATATCATACTCATTTCCCTATCCATTTCTACAAAAAAATTCAAATTTTGAATCAGTTAAGTATCCTTTTCACATAGAAATATTTCAGTCATAAATTTCTAATTCCAAACTACCATGTCTTACTCATTTCAACTACAAATGACTTCAAACCAAAACCATTTTGTCGCAAACTTATTCCCATTGCTAAATTAACATTATTATATCACTTTAGCTTCCATTTAATACTTGGAAATTCCAGACACACCCCAAAAACGAATTAAATTGCAGCTCACCCATTTTACTCATTTCCACATTAAATTAATACCATTTCAATTCTAAGCCTCCTATCATCATTCCAAATCAATTTTATCCATTACTAATTCATCGAATAACCATCATACATCCAATTAAACATCAATTAAATGAATTTATTCAAACCAACACACATACACTACACGTCACCAAATTAACACCAATACATACCCATTTTTTATTTCTTCATCAAATTGAACCCACATTCATATTCTAAATACTCATTTACATGAGTCAATACTTCCAAATACCAAAAACTCATCAAAATACATTTCAATTCTTATCATAGCTCCACATCATTCATACATAAATACCCATTAACTACATTTCTTCTAATTTCTATCAAATTAACACACTAAAACACCATACATCACCAAATCTCATCTTCAAACTTAAAATTGGTGGAAACAAGAGACTTATCTTGATTAATTGCTCTTTCAAAAACTCTTGAAAATCCCCAAAACCCAAAAACTTCTAAGAATCTACTCCAAATGTTTCCAAACTTACAATTAATATCAAATTACACCAAATTACTACCACAGATCTATAAATCGATAGATTCTACTTAACATATATTAAACTCAAGCTTGGAAAACCAAATTTGTTCTTAGCTCAACTTAGAGCTTCATGTATACTTGTATGAATGTACCAACTTCCACTTAATCTTCTTCTACTTCTTCAATTTCCTTTAGTTATTGATCTTAAAATTACAACCACCCCCCCCCCCCCCCACCCACCCAAAATCAATTTAACCTAAATTAGCACTTACATTAAACTCAAACTGGCATTTACTCACCAAATTGAATGTAGAAGCTTGTGGCTCTTCTTCCAACTCACTTGAATCCTCTTGATAATGATTAATTTGAACTTGATTTGCTTGAGTTCTCCCCTCCTCTATTCCTATATTTGCCATGAGAGTTAGAGAGCAATTAGGATAGCATTTTGCTCAAAATGTTTTAGAATCTCTCTCTTGAAAAGAGTATGCTTATATACTCCACTACCATTTAATTAACTTAATTTACTTAAGTACCCTTCCTATTCTATTTTACATACTAAGATAATAAGGTAATTTATCATACCCTTAAAATATTTAGAATATCCCTAATGCCTAAATTACTAGTCTTGATTAATCTATGAGTAAATTCGTAACATGATTTAATAAATCAATGAATGAATTCATTAAATAATTATTTATTATTATTATTATTATTATTCCACACAAATTCTTTGATTTTTAATTCTTCTATTTCATCATATTTTATTAGTCGATCCAAAACTAGATTCGGCATGAATTTTTCTTACATGAAAATGATAGATATTACAAAATGTATTTAACTGCACGTGTAAATTTAAGATTCTGTAATGTATCTTTATAGTGATTGATCATTTAAGTAAAATGAGGTTCATGTAAAAGATTTTCAAATCATAATATGATATAGAGAGGGATTAGCAAGGAAAAAATAAGCAGTATTGCGAAGTCCATGTATCAATCTGGTAGACAATGAATATGTGGATGGAAAAAGAGTGTTTAGAGCCATAAGAGCGCCAAATATTATTCACTAAAAAATGCCCCCTCTCAGAATAACAGAGTCTCTTTATAAGAAGTATCGATGGGTTTATGATAGAACAATAGTTGTTTATCAACTTCTATTGAATTAATTATCAATAAATAGAAAAAAAATAAATTAAGATCTTGAGGGTCATAACAAATCATACTTCAAACCTAGCAATTCAAATGATATAAGTCATCCTGAATTAAATTTAACTCTCTTTATATCTTATCACCAAGCCAAAGTACTAGACATGACTCATGAACCATATCTTTCAAATCTGACCATATAATTCTTGTATCATGAGAAAGGATATGATTTTGATAAGTATAGAGGGCTAAATGTGTTATAATAAAATATTCGACTAGGTCTATTGCAGACTTAAGCTTGACCCTTAAGTTAAGTGACAAGATCTAAGTAGTTTAGTCCATAATTGAGATAGCATATGAAGATTTGGTTTTATAGATTCAGAATAAAATCTATTAGACTGATCCATTTGCCTCTGACCTTTCTTAGATAGACTTACACAATTAATAAGACAGGCTACTAGCTTCAAGCCTATAATAAGCTCATTAAGATAATCCTAAATGAGTAGGCTTAATCTTATCTATTGATCAATCCATAAAATCTAATAGATGCTATCAAGTTTAATAATCTATAAATACTCACTCATGCCTCTTCATTTGGAGACCTTAAATGCTTATGAAATCTTTATCCTTGAAGCTCAAATCGAAACTTAGGTGAAGAAGAGTCTATACTTGATCAAAATTAGTGAGGTTAATGCTTAATAGCTCTCTCACAAGTTACAAGTGTGTTTGAGCTATCAAGATTGTTTGTTCATCCTCTTAACCACTTCCTTATAAGTCTTATCTTCAAGTGACATTCAACTATCACATTTCTAATATCACAAACAATGTAAGACTCACATGACCATCTACGTAAAGCGTTAGTTAGAACCCCATCCTCAATAGGAAAATTTATCAAGTAAAAATTTAATTATTAAAATTTTATCTATTTTACTTTTATATTTCTTAAATAGTTCAATTAGCTTGACTATCCAAAATGGCACTTTATAAATATTGTTTATTAATGTATCTATTCTTTCAGTATATTAGTATCATACATGATATCGAAATTTTGCCCCCGATTCTTTAACTCATTTTCTTTCGTGTTTTTTTTTTTTTTAACTGATGTCATTTTCAAGACCTAATCTTCCATTTGAAGCACCATTGTTTTTAGGTAATGACTTTCAATGATTTGATAATATTATGTATAATAATGCAATTTCTAAAGGCATAAATATGTGAAAGTTTAGCAAAAATTTAAGGCATAACTTATTTGCCAGCTAGAAAAAAGAAAAATTATTTCTATACAATTTGAATTGTGTAAATAAGCCCCCTGACTCTATATAATGATTTAAGTAAAGTGAAAATTATAAGAATATAACTTTTATTTTAGCCTTTTAGTAACCTCAAGACCTGTGTTTTCATTTGTGATAAACAAATTACCTGTGCTTTTTCTTATGTGCTAATGTTAATAAGGAAATAAGCGTTGGGCAACGATTGGTTCATAGTAATTAACTAAATAAAATAATATTATTAAATAAATTTAAAAATGATATAAGTAACATAATAAAAAAAATTAAGTAAAAAAAAAAGAAAAAGAGCCAATTTAAATCATATGCATTGCTTCAACTTTAAAAGATTTTGGCAATTTTGCCTATGATAACATTCACTAGATTCACTTAATAAGTAGGGCTCCTTTTTACCACCATACCTTTGATATCATTAATTGTTACAAAGAAAAAAAAGTAGAATTTCATTATAATAATTGGGGTGAGGAGGTAACCCTATTGTATAGGATTCTCACCCAAACCTTTCTCAAGTAGATATGTTCGAGGTAGGTATTAAATGTTATAGGATAGGTTTCAGGTGCAGATTTTTCAAAATCTACTCTCATAGGAAAAGATATAAGTATAAGGTTTTTCTATCCTATACCCATCCTAGAACCTATATTCAAAAGTATAGGTTACAAGATATCTTATACTTACCATGAAAAATGTTATTAAATAATATTAATAAATGAAAAGTAAATGAAAATATTATAATTTTTTTATAATGAATGTTTTAGTAAAAAGAAAAAAAAAGTATGAGTTCATAAGTTAATAACCTTAAACGATTAAACTTAATGCCACTTCTCTTTCTTTTATTTATTCTTCCCCATTTTTCTCTCTAACTTTAGGTTTTCTTTTCTTTTTTCCCTTATTTTTTCCCATTTGCTAAGTAATAAGATCATAAAATTTGAAATAATTAAGGTAAAAAAGTTACTTTTTTTTTTTTAGTTTTACATATTTTGTTACGGGTTTCATAAATTTTACATATGGAGAATTTATAATATATATATATATATATATATATATATATTACTTTTTGAATATTATATAAATTTAAAATTTATAAAAAGAAAGATGAATTTGATAGTTTACATAAGGTAACATGTACCATATAGGTTTTATGAGGTATAAGATATAGGGTGATTCCAAGATACTATAGAGTAGGTTTCAGTTCAAAAAATTAGAAACTTATACCTTGTAAGGTAGGGTATGAATATAGCCTCTGTCACGCCCCATTCTATGAGCCTCTCGTGACAACTCGCCACGATTGCTTAACCCCTCATTAAGCGACCGTGAAGTGTCTCATCTTCAACGTTGACCTATTCATCAGAGTAATCATATTCCCTACTCACAAGATAATTAATTACATAAAACATTATTGGGCCTCAAATGGGTCCCATTTCATCGCAACAGGTACACCCAAGACCATATCATGCCACTTAATTACATTTTCATCAATTACAAAACAAAAGATCCATCCTAAAGATGTTTACATTAAATCTAAGCCTCACGTCCTTTCCACGGCCATGCCCACCATTGGCGTAACGAGTACTCACCTTGGTTCGTCGGTTCATCATGAAGTTTAGGTAGTCTCTACCTGCAAAACAAAACCTATAGGAGGGTAAGCCAAAGTTTAGTGAGATAGGGTGCCATCTCTTAGTGTTGCAATAAACACAAACAAAATTCAAACAAGTGATATGCATGAACAAACACATGAATACAACATCTCACGTAGTCTTCCGGTAACCGACGTGAAGTCTAGGGTTTATGCCCCTCTTGACCTTGGGTTGGGGATTCTGAAGTCACCATCAGTGCCCGAGTCTTACTCACATCTTTATTATTCTTATTGCTTTATTATATTTGTGTCTTAGCTTTAATGTTTTAGGCTCAGGTGCCTCAATACACCGAGCATTTACACCCTCAAGAGACAGGTCGGACTTAGAACCGTCAAGGCGCAACAATCCCCTAATCACTTAGTTCGCACTTGGCGGAACAACGATCTTCTTGATCACTGCCGGTGCATCCTGTAGCAGTAATGGCTTTCAATCTCAAGCGCATATCTCGTGGAAATGCATGTCAAATTTTTAATTAGATCCCATAATTAATTAAAGTTTTGAGGGTGATCATACAATCAAGTATAAGTGCAATCGTCAATCATGTGAACAATCAATCACAACACGCGAAACCATTCTAGGAGCAAGGCATAACTTAACACAAACAAGAAAACAACACATATACAGTAGATGTGATATATATATAGATAAGCTAGGGAGTACTAATACAACTTCCATCGTTGCACTCCTCTATTCCCATTTCTCCTATATACTTTACTTTCATGACTATAACTCCATGTATTATCCTCAAATATGCTTACCTTAGTACCATAGGTGTATAGTTGTTGATCTTGATTCACATACCTACTATGGCATATACATCTCAGAAGGATTTATGCATGTTGTAATTGAGATCACGCAATACCACTCTTCTTATCTCATATCTATATACCCATAACATACGTCACATGCATCCTCTTATCTTTCCACCTCACTTAGACACCACACACATATGTATATATATACAAAGACTTAGATCATTAAAGCCTAGAATTTCTCTTCCATAATTTGTAATGCAAATTTATGCATGTCTACATTCTTTGCACCAACTACCACGATCCACAACAATACACATGCCATTGTATATTTTATTCCTACTACTAGTAAAATCATACATACTCACATCATGGGATAGATCTAACACCTATATGCTCCTACATATTATCTCGTATCCTCATTCATGGATTCTTTTCATCCTTCTTCCAATTTCCCAACACACAAGCCCATGACCAATCCATCATCAACATAATCCCTCTTTATGTCATTATTTAGCCACATATTCAAGTTGAATTTCCATTTCCTACTTCTTCATCCTACATATAAACATATGTCTATGTGGCATTCCCGCTAACTTCCCAATCCAACAAATGCACATATGCCCACATACATATACATATATTTATTCACCGCAACAGCATCTTCATATGGCTTCTACGTCCTTGCAATCTGCCATAATATGTACACATAAATATGGTTTTTATTTTCTTCACGGCAAAGGGTAGCAATGACGTCCAGCGATTCACTTTCAACCTCCCTCAAAATCATGTGCTTATACATATACAATTCTTCCCCGCTTGTTGCATTCACCGCCCAAAGTAAAAAAAGAAACAAGGAGACCAGCAACGCAAGGGAAGAACGTCACAACCCACGCAATTGTATATATTTATATATATGTATATATGGACAGCGACTAAGACTCCACACATACACATAACTATATATATTTATAGCATACACCCCTGCATTTGAAGACATATATATATATATAAAAGTATTACGGTAGAACAGCAAAATAAATCATCCCAACACTCATTATAAATATATGTATATATATACATTCCCTCTTCACAGCAAGCCAATGGAGCAGATCAGCACAGGTCCAACACGTCTCATATGTACATATATATATATTGGTTGCTACTCCCTCGCCATCCTCCATTTACGGCAGCAAGGGAAATCTATCCAGCAGCACATACACACAAGTATGTACATATATATATATATATAACACCCTCTGCTACATGGATCTCTTCCCTCCAATCGCACCGTCACAGACCAGCAACGTTTTACACAGGTACAAACATATATATATATCCTTATTCACGACGAAGGAAATCACGGCGTGCACGAGGAGAAGGGTCCTGTTCTGTTCAGCCTATCATAAGCATATACATATATACACCACAACAAATTCACAACGAGACCATAACACAGCACATAAACACATAATACAATATATCACGGAGTCTTACTCACCTTGGTCTCATTTCGTCGGGGTTTACTCAAAGTAATCCTCGAGTATTTCTGAACCGAAAACTTCTTCACCTAGAAAATTAAGGAAAAATATATTAATACACTAGATTCATAGTCTATATCACTTTATCTAGTGTTTTTTAAGCTATTAAAACTAATTTTAAGTAAAATACTAATTTTTATATATTTTTATTCTTTAGATATAACTTTTTGAAACGAACTCCGTTTCACGAGAAGTTAGTCTAGTTGAGTTGTACTTATCTTAAGGAACACGTGAGTGGTCTCGGATCGTCGATCGGAGGTTGTATGTGTGAGTTATGATTTATTTTTTATTTTTTTTTGTTCAATTCCCTCTTTTCCCCTTTCGTTCCGTAGCTTTTGGGTCTGCTCCCTGACTCTTTCTTTTGCTTCTGTTTGTTTTCGTGTATGTGGCCGTGGGTCTTCCCGGCCTGCCGTCCATATTATTATTATTATTATTATTATTATTATTATTACGGTGTTAAGAAAATTCTTAGGTACTCCTACTCGCGCGACAGTTTCGATAAAATTTAAGATTTTAACATCTTATTACGAATTTTTACGCTTAAGCTAATTTAATTATTCGAAGCACGGATTTCCACTCGAAATTCCTATTTAACAATCATAAATCTATTATTTTAATCAATTCCATCATTTCCCTAAGATCTTTATTATGGCATGCCTCTAATGTGCTTATTTCTTTTATTATAACTTTATTTGGAGAGTGTTTTAAGGATTTTCATATAATCTTTTAATTGTTTCATTATTATACGAAATTAAATTTCGCGGGTTTTACACTAAAAGTCTCCACTAAAACCATCATGGCATGTGTGCACCCATTACATGATGATCGTCTTACGAGTCAGAGATCGTAAAACTCTAAATAAATAATTGCATTTACAACTAATCATGGTACATATAATTGGATAATAAAATACAACTATGGATCTCGTACCCCACGGTTAACCATGATCGCAGAGAATTAATATCCCCTACCAATCAATAAAATAGGATAAACCCTAGGTTTCTCAATTTCAAATTCTATTCACATGAGGGTCCTAACATTTTATCTAAGTAAATCCATCCTTCATAAATCTTACTTTATTGTTTTGGTCTTCCAAAACTCTCAAACTTCACATCTTATCCCATCTCGTGCTTTCGTAATCGCTACCTGCAAAAGAGTCTATGAGGGGGTGAGCACACTATGGCTCAGTGAATGGGATAGTAACACTTTCAATGCTACGCACACACAAGCAATATCAAATTAAGTTATCAAAACATATGATATGCATGAGTAACCATATGAATGCAGCATCTCACGTGGTCTTCCGATAACCGACATGAAGTCTAGGGTTTACGCCCCCCTTGACCTTGGGTTAAGGATTCCGAAGCCACCATCAGTGCTTAGGTCATTACCAGATTTATTTATCTTATCACTTTGTTAATTATAATCTCTTTTTAATTCAATAGTAAATGCTCTTGTGCCCCTCTACACTAGATGGAGCAAAACCCTCAAGGATAGGCCGGACTCGGAACCGTCAAGGTACAACAATCCCCTAATCACTTAGTTCGCACTTGGCGGAACAGCAATCCTCTTGATCACTTCTGACGCATCCTATAGCAGTGATGGCCTTCAATCTCATGTAATGTCTCGTGAAAATGCATGTCAAGTTTTAATCTTGTCCATTTTGTACTTTAATTGATTTATTTAAAGTAATCAAACATCATATAAAATCAAATCAATTCCCAATCATACCATAGAGGTAAACATCAAACATTCCATTTCACACTCATCACAACAAGCACAGATCATGTCTTTCTTATCACTCAAGACAGACACTGAACCCAAACGTCGTGGACATAAACTTATCTAGTCTTACAATAGATCAAATTATCTTGGCACCTCTCTGTGCCATTTCTTTTAAATGTCAACCGCTCGGGTTGATTTACAATCATCATATCTGACACTTTTGTGTCATTTATCTTACATGTCAAACTAACCACTCGGGGTTGATTTACAATCATCATCTTTGACACCTCTGTGTCATTGCACTTCTCAAGTGCTCTGTCACGCCCCGAAAAGGGGCCTAGAAGCCTCTACTAAAATTATCATGGCACATGTGCACCTGTTACATGATAATCATCTTACAAGTCAGAGATTATAAGACTCTAAGTAAATAATTACGTCTACAACAAGTTATAGTACATATAATTAAATAATAAAATATAACTATGGATCCCGTACCCCAGGGTCAACCATGATCACAGAGAATCGATATCCCCTACCAATCAGCAAAATAAGATAAATCTTAGGTTTCTCAATTTAAACATTTCTATTTACATTAGGGTCCTAACATTTCATCTAAACAATTTATCATTTATAACTCTTACTTTATCGTTCTGGTCTTTTAGAATCTCTAGACATTTCACATCTTATCCCATCCCGCGCTTTTGTAACTACTACCTACAAAAAGTTTGTGAGGGGGTGAGCACATTGTGGCTCAGTGAATGAGATGGTAACACTTTCAATGCTACGTACACACACAAGCAAACTTAAATCAAAATATTAGACATATGCTATATATATACACAAGCAAATTCAAATTAAAATATTAAACATATGCTATGCATGAACAACCATATGAATGCAGCATCTCACGTGGTCTTCTAGTAACTGACGTGAAGTCTAAGGTTTATGCTCCCCTTGACCTTAGGTTGGAAATTCTGAAGCCACCATCAGTGCCTCGGTCATTACCCGGTTTATTTATTTTATCACTTGTTAATTAGGATATTTTATTAACTCAACAATGAACTCTCTCGTGCCTCTCTGCACCAGATGGAGCAAAACCCTCAAGAATAGGTTAGACTAGAAATCGTCAAAGCACGACAAATCCCCTAATCACTTAGTTCGCATTTAGCGGAACAACGATCCTCTTGATCACTTCCGACGCATCCTGTGATAGTGATGGCCTTCAATCTCATGCAATGTCTCATGAAAATGCATGTCAAGTTTTAATATCGTCCAATTCGTACTTTAATTGATTTATTTAAAATGATCAAATAACATTTACAACCACAATCAATCATACCATAGAAGTAAACATCAAACATTTCATTTCACTCATCACAAGCAAGGATTATGCATGGGTTATCACACAAAATCGACACCGAACCCAAATCCCCGTGGACATAAACCTATCCAATTTTACAATGGGTCAAATTATCTCAGCACCTCTCTATGCCATTTCTTTTAAATGTCAAACTGCTCAAGTTGACTTACAATCATTTCTGACACCTCTATGTCATTTATTTCACATGTCAAACCAACCATTCGAGGTTGATTTACATTAATTATCTTTGACACCTTTGTGCCATCGCACTTCTCAAGTGCTCTATCATTTTCACACTTTCGAAAGCCAACAAGGTCATCTCGTTTTCTCTTTCGATGTCCTCAAGAAATTTGTATATGATATATATGTGTGTGTGTGTGTGTGTGTATACATATTTCTATCACATCTCTAATTAAGAACAGTTTACTAAACACTTTCCCTTATGAACTTAAGAGAGTAAGAAAATAAGATTGTTATGTTGTAAAAACTAAGGTTGCACTCATGATTTGGTATGGTTATGTTCATGGGTGTATTTTGTAAATATAATATGAAAATAAGTTTGGTTAAGTATATGTATACACATTCAGGAACCAGCTCCGACATGTATACATAATGATACCTACACACCCTATTCCAACTAAGCATACCTACTCAATAACTATAGAAGGAAAAGTTAAGTTTCTACGTTCTGGTTTGTTTTGGGAGAAAACAGTTTGTAAAACATGGGTTAGGTTTATGGTTATAGCACTAGCAATATAGCGCTAGGTGCTATCATTAAGGTAATGACACCTATACCCTCAGACCATTCATTCCTCTATATTCTTTATGACTTTCTCCCTAACTCTTCAATCCCCACTACGACTTAACTCAACAACAATCATATCAAATAGCAACACAACAAACAACAAATTCGCATGGATAACATTCAACATACAACATAACATAGTAGCATATCATTAAGTTTCCCATTCCATTGTTTAGGGTTGTTGTAGTCCTAGCTGGAGTCGAGCGATTCCAGCGAGTAACTCTTTTGTGTTCCTCTTGAAGTCAGTATCCTTCTGTGATGCTTCCTCAACCCAATCATGGAAAGTTGCATCTCCACCTGACTTTGGTAGTCTTCTAGCACCCGATATGTGTACTCTGCTCGTCTTATGGTTGATGGTAAGGCGTGAAGTTTCCTCTTTAAGAAACTTTGGGCAAACAAGATTTGAATGTTGAACTTCCTTCGAGTCTGTGCTTCTAACACCACAAGTGTTATGATCGACTGTCTGCTTTCCTTGTGTAGAAGTCAAGTAATAGAATGTCTTCGACTTGCCAAATTTGGAATTCCTTCTTCCACATATGCAGGATATCCTTGGAAAGGACAACTGAAGATCTTGCATTAGGGTATTTGGCTAAGAATGATCTTCCTTAACATCCTTTGAACATTCCATTATGAAATCCATTTCATTCCAAATATCTCCCAGGCCATCATCTTGGATGTTGCTTGAATAGTTCCCTTCACCATTTACACCATCATAGATGCTTCTCCCATCCATAAAGCATATTTGAATCTTTCATTTATCCAATTGTCTCTAATATCTTCCATCGAACTACTTGTAGGATAACCCGCAGGATTTAGCAATCCTTAAAGGTTTTATATCATCTTCTTTCTTCTCTTCTTTGTTGATATTTCCACCTACAGGTTACTCATACTTTCTATTGGTTTTCATCCTCACTCACGCTTCTATCATACATACACCAACCTTTCCCACACACCATATGCACACTAACATACGCACATGCCCTACATATACTTCACACCACCAATACATACTTGCTCACATACTCTACACATATTACACACCTCCCATATCCATACTCACACACCCACACCATACATTATCTCATACACCTACTCAGATACTCCATATACGCCTTACATCACCAATACATACACCCACATACTTTGCACACACTATATTCACTTTCCATACCCACACATTCATGTTCACACTCCGTATATCATCTCATACTCATACGTACATATCCCACATACATAAATACATGCCTACACATACCACTCCTTCCTTATACATATATACATACCCACACACTACACATCTTCCATACATATACACACATGTTACATACTTCACATACCATCCATGTACACACTAGTACTACGCACCCTACACCTTTCATACATATACACACACTCCACACATCCTATACCACCCATATGCATACACCCTTCTCGCACACACCACATATCATTCTACACATACATTTCGCATACACCACACCCTTACACACACACATGCCACACACCTACATACACATACCACACACCCTTACACACATCACACATCATTACCAACACATACACACATCCTTGTACACATCATACATCATTACCAACACATACACATATACACACTTCATTCACACACACACATTCCACATACACTACATTACCTCCTTGTTTACACACACACACATTCCTACATACACACCATACTCATCCTCATACATACACATTCATATACACATCCTCATTCTTTCACATACACATACACACCTTCCTCCACACACATACACTCTCGTACATCCTACCCCATCATCCACACATACACACGCATCTTTCTCATCCACGCACACAGCCACACACACTCACACGCACACACGTACACGGCCTCCATTCGCGCACACCCACACACTCTCACACACCCCTACTTCCTTCACATGCACACACACACATCCTCATGCACATCTCACCATCCTTCACCACACACACATCATCCTTCACCGCATACCCTTTCAATACACATATGTACATACAAACTTGCCTCTCCCTTTCCCCTACATACGTACACACACTCACGGCCTCCATCCACACACACCCACACACTCATACACACCTTCGTTCACCCACACACACTCACATACACCTCCTTCCTCGCATGCACACACGCTCACGTGGCTACACGCCGCTGTGGCTATTTTCCTTTTCTCCTCATCCTAACCACCCAACACCGACAACAACCAAACCCTACCTTCCCTTACTCCTTTCTTCTTCCTCCTCGCTATCCAGCAAGCATCACACAGTTTTCACCTCCCTCACACACACACACATGGCCTCTCTCCATGAACGCCCACACACTTTCTTCACTTGCACATACACTTCTTCACACACACACAAACACACCCTCTCACACCATCCACCGCCGTTGCTGTTGCTATTGAAGGCCGTCATTGCTGCTACCATTGCTGAGGGTCGTGGTTACTGTCGTCATGGCCATCATGGATGCCGATGAGGTTACTACTACGTTGTTGCTGTCGTCGTGGTCGTTGTAGCTGTTGCCGTCCTCTTCATCGTCGTCACTATCATCGGCAAGGCCAGTAGCAACGAAGAGGGAAGTGTGAGAGTTTAGGGATGGAGGGGGTCAACGAAATGTGGGTGAAGGTAGTGGCAAAGCGTCAGAGAGAGTTATCGTTGTGTTGGTTGTCGTTGCTAGGGTTAAAGTCGTCGTTGTCGTTCACCGTTATAGATGGGGTTGTCATCGTGGCTGCCGTTATCACTGTGGTTGTTGCGGTTGTTGCCTCGTCGTTGCTGTTACTATGTTGCCGCTGGAAGCTAGCATCCTTGGAGTTTACCGTAGGGAACCACCATCCATTCGCAAAGGGTTCATCAAACCACCCACACGGACAAGCTCGTAGTCGTTGAAGTCGTTAGCACGGGTTCTACGTTCCAAGGTTTCATCAGTGAAAGTGGATGATGCCACGATCGGTCGGTTCAGAAAGGGCGTGGTTATGTGGAGAGAGGGGAGTTTGTCGTGGTCCGAGGGAGACAAGAAGAGAGTAGAAGAAGGGAAGAAGATGGGGAATGGGAGTCAAGGTCGACGAGGTGACATCGAGGGGGGGTGGGGGGGAGAGGCGGCCAGAAGAAGAAAGGAAAGAAAAAGAAAAGGAAGAAAGAGAGAGAGCAGAACGGGAAGAGAGAGGGGGCAGGGGGTTGGTCAGGGGGAAAAATAAAAAGAAAAGATAAGAAAAGAAAGGGGATGGGACTTTTTTTTTAACAGTTATGTATATATATTTATATGTATATTTATATATTATATTATAATTATATTTTATTTTTAAAATACCCTTATTTTAACATTCCACACGCGTACGGGAATACCTTTAAAAATTATATCTTTAACAATTTATTACAAAATTTTACGTTTAGGTTAATTTGATTATTCCGAAGATAAATATTTACTCTAAATTTTAATTTGAAATTCCTAGATTTATAATTTAAATTAATTTCAATATTTAACCTAATATTTTTTAAAAATTATATTTCAGATGATTTATTCTTCTATTTATTTTTTTTAATTGTTTATATAATTTTTCGAAATTTTAGGGTTTTACATGCTCTATCATTTTCACTTCCGAGAGCCAATAAGGTCATCTCATTTTCTCTTTTGATATCCTCAAGACATTTGTATATGATATGTGTGTGTGTGTGTGTATACATATTCGTGACACATCTTTACTTAAAGATAATTTACTAAATACTTTCCCTTACGAACTTAAGAGGGTAAGAAAACAAGATCGTTAGGTTATAAAAACCAAGGTTACACTCATGATTTATATGATTGAATTCATGAGTGTATTTTGTAAATATAATATGAAAATAAGTTTGGTTAAGTATATGTATACACATTAAGGAACCAACTCTGACATGTATACATAATGATACATATACACCTTATTCCAACTAAGCATACTTACTCAGTAGCTATAGAAGGAAAAGCTAAGTTTCTATATTTTGGTTTGATTTATAAGAGAACAATTTGTAAAACATGGGTTAGGCTTATGGTTATAGCACTAGCAATATGGCACTAGGTGCTATCATTAAGGTAATGACACCTATACCCTCGGACCATTCATTCCTCTACACTCTTCATGACTTCTTTCCTACCTCATTATTCTCCACTACATAACTCAACTCAACAAAAATCATATCAAATAGCAACACAACAAATAGCAAATTCACATGCATAACATTCAACATTCAACACGATATAGTAGCATATCATTAAGTTTCCCACTCACTTGTTTAGGGCTATCGTAGTCCTAGCCGAAGTCAAGTGATTCTAGTGGGTAACTCCTTTGCGCTCCTCTTGAAGTCAGTATCCTTCTACGGTGCTTCCTCAACCCAATTATAGAAAGCCGCATCTCCACTTGACTTTGGTAGTCTTCTAGCACTCGATATGTGTACTCTGCTCATCTTATGGTTAATGGCAAAGCGTGAAGTTTCCTCCTTAAGGAACTTTGGGCGAATAAGATTTGAATGTTGAACTCCCTACGAATCTGTGCTTCCAACACTCCAAGTTGCTGTGATCGACTGTCTGCTTTCCTTGTGTAGAAGTCGAGCAATGGAATGTCTTCGACCTACCAAATTTGGAATTCCTTCTTCTATGTGTGCAAGATACCCTTGGAAATGACAACCGAAGATCTTGCATTAAGGTATTTAGCCAAGAATGATCTTCCTTAACATCCTTTGAACATTCCATTGTGAAATCCATTTCATTTCAAATATTCCCCAAGCCATCATCTTAGATGTTGCTTGAATCATTCCCTTCACCATCTACACCATCATAGACACTTCTCTTGTCCATGAAGCATCTTTGAACCTTTTATTTACCCAATTGTCTCTGATATCTTCCTATGAAATATCACTTCTATTACCATACATACACCAACCTTTCCCACACATCACATGCACTTCAGCATACACATATTTTTATCCATATACATACACACTTCACACACCACGCACACACCTATACATAAATACACACAACCATATCATACACCAAATTGCACACACCGACAACTGCACGTTATTATCCTCTTTTCTCCTCAAGTTCACATGCAGACACCACTAGTGCATACATACACACATACTCCTTTCACCTCCTACACCACTATCTCGCACACATACACGCATGCCCTACATATTCTTCACACCACCAATACATATTTGCCCACATACTCTACACACATTACATACCTCCCATATCCCTACTCACATACCCACACCATACATCATCTCATACACTTACTCACATACTCCATATACACCTTACACCGTCAATACACACACCCACATACTTTGCACACACCACATTCAGCTTCCATACCCACACATAAATGTTCACACTCCACACATCATCTCATACTGATACATACATATCACACATACATCCTCCCCAACTTGCATATTTACGCACACACATGTCCATACACCCTACACTCTTTCACACATATACATACACACCCACATACACTACTCCTTCCTTATACATATATACATACCCACACACCACATGTCTTCCATACATACACACACAAACCGCACCTACCACACACCGTCCATATTTATATACCCCCCCCCCCCCTTTCACACACACCACATATCATCCCACACACACATGCCACACATAACACACCTTCCATACTCCACACATCCTACACCTTCAATACACCTACATATCCTCTCGCACAAACCACTTATCATCACCAACACATACACACATTCTTACACACTGCACACCTTCAACCACACATACACACATCCTTACATACACTACTCACCATCACCTACACTTACAGAACATCCCTACTCACACCTTGCAGTATCACTTACACATACACGTATCTCCATATGCATCACACCCACCGTCACATACACCATCTTCACATACATTACACACTTTCATTCCCACACACACATATATACGTCCTTACACACACACCATGCACCATCATTCACATACATCACACACATTCCTACACACACACGCATATGCGTCCTCAGACATACATACTCATATACACATCCTCATTGACGCACACACATACACATCTTCTTTCACACACACACATACACATCTTCATTCCCGCACACACCCATACACTTCCTCATTCATGGACATACACATACACATCTCCATTCACGTACACACATACACATCTTCATTCCCGCACATACACCCATACACATCTTCAATCATGCACACACCCATACACTTCCTCATTCATGCACATACACATACACATCTCCATTCACACACACACATACACATCTTCATTCCTGCACACACACCCATACACATCTTCATTCATGCACATCACACCATCCTTCACCGCACACACACATTTCAATACGCATATGTACATACACACACTATACACTCGCCTCTCCCTTTCCCACACATACGTACACACACTCACGGCCTCCATCCACGCACACCTTCACACTCCCACGCACACCCACTTGCTCCACCTGCTCACACACACCTCTTCACACACATACAAACACACCATCCACCGCTATTGCTGTTGCTGTTGAAGGTCGTCATTGCTGTTGTCATTGCTGTGGTCGGGGTCTTCATGGCTGCTGTTGCCTCTGCCATCGTCATCATGGTTGTTGCCGCTGTTGAGGGTCGTGGCTATTGTCATCATTGTCATCGCGGATGCCGGCATGGTTACTGTTGTGTCGTTGCTGTCGTCGTAGTCACTGCAACTGTTACCGTCCTCTTCATCGTCGTCACTGTCGTCGACAAAGCCAATAGCAACGAAGAGGGGAAATGCAAGAGTTTAAGGATAGAGGGGGTCGACGAAATGTAAGTGAGGGTAGTGGTAAAGCGGCGGAGAGAGTTGTCATTGTGGTGGTAGAAGAGAAGTGGAGGGTTTGGGTGCCGATGCGGTGACAGTGGCGAGGTGGCGGTTAGGAGTTAGGGTCTTTCTAAGGTAATGTTACGGGGTTGAAACTTTAGTTTTGGTTCAGAGGTGAAGGGTTTGGGGGAGGAAGCGAAGATCTAGGGAGAAGGAAGGGAAAAATCAAGGGAAACAAGAGAGAAGGAACAGAGTTCCAGGCAGGGGTTTCTCCGGGCGGAAGGAAGATAAAAAGGCGGAGAAAAAGAAAGGGAAGAAAGAAGGAGAAAAAGAAAATAGAAAAGGGAAGAAGGGAATGACGTGGCGAGGCTGGGACCGGGGAGAGGCATGGGCAGTTAAAGGAGAAAGAGAAAAAAAAAAGGAAAAGAAAAGAAAGAAAAAAAAGAAAAAAAAATAAAGATTCAGATAAATATAAAGAATTATCTATGTACGAGTTCGTTTAGTATACATATTAGTATCTAGATAAATTATGACACTCTATACGAAATTTTACGTCTAGGTTAATTTGATTATTCCTAACATAAATATTTACTCGAAATTTTCATTTGAAATTCCTAAACCTATAGTTTCAATTAATTTCATTATTTAACCCAATATTGTTTGAAAATTATGTTGCGGATAATTTATTATTCTATTTATTTTCTTTAATGGTTTATATAATTTTTCAAAATTTTTCGAACTTCATAGCCTCATACCCTACCCATCTTGTACCCGCTCACCTTTAATAAACAAGCAAATGATTCCAAGATCTTGCATTAGCTATAGATAGTTAGGCCAATTTGCAACATCACTAGATGTAAAGTGATGATACTATTAATCATGAAGGTGCCTTTTGTGTAGCGATGCAACCGAGATAGTTTTGAAATGCGTTTTGCAAAATCCAAATCTGACTCGTTACCTTATAGGGCTTCCCAAAACTCACTCCGAAATCCTATAAAGATTTTGTCATATTCCTAGAGTTCGCCCCTATGGGGTTTTTTTTTAAATCATTAAAGACCTATCTCGACTTGCCACAATATCAATTTTTTCAATTATGTCTCAACAAAAGATAATAAGATCCTAAAAGTAAAATATCGGCTATCAAGTTATTCAATCCATAAATTTTAGTCGCACTTAGTTAAGTTTTTTAAATTTCAATTTGATAATTAACAATTGAAAGCACAAAATTTCGATTATTAATATAAATTTTAAAAAATCAATTAAGCATTTACTAAAAAGTAAAAGAGAATCCTTTCACAATAAATTAAGAAGCTATGGTGAAAAAATATTGTGTTATCCCAATTGCACCTCAAATTACTAAATAAATAACATTGCATTACTAAATTAAGAAAAAAAATTCAAGCATTTATACTCATCACTTCATTAAATCCAAATTGCACCTCAAATTGCTTAATATATATATTGTAATAATAAAAGATATAACAAAATAATCTTTAATTAGGGGAACTCTTACAATAGCAATAAAAATACAAAAATCCAAAAACTTTTCAAGAAATAGGACTTATCATTTGCATAGTGAATAAAAAAGAAAAGGGGATTTTCCTAGCAATTTCAACATAGATCCAAAAAATCCAATAGGAAAAAAATGAATTGTTTTTCCACAAACATAGTTAAGTAAAAAACAAAAAAAAGAAAAGAAAAAGAAAGAAACAAAACACAATGTTAGTGACATACCGATTTCATATCCAAGTGTAGTACTAGGTTAGTGGGTCACGAGCATTAAATGAGCGATAAAGAGAGATAACTAAGAGTCGAGAGCCAAGATTGTTATCATCTAAGATAGAGTAGTGAGATAGAGAGTTGAGATAACAGGAAGTTGAGAGAGAAGATGAGAATAATTAATAGTGAGTCACTGTGCATGATGGTCAAGAGATCGAGTGAGGCGAGAGATTGAGCGATTAAAAACAAGAGAGAGAGAGAGAGAATAGATGAGACAGGTTAGGGTTTATTTCTTTTCAAAAAAAAAAAATTCACTTTTATTAATTGATATTTTTTTTATGAATGCATAGCGCTTGCATACTACACACTGTATACTAACATGTACTATTAAATATTATATATATATATTTATCAGGTTTGGGTTTCTCCTCAAGTTTTCTTTTAATCCCAAAATCCAACTTGAAACTCTGTAGGGTTTTAAAATCCATCTCAAAAATCATCCTAAAACCCTATAGGATCAAATCCTATAGAGTTTTTATCAAGCCAAGCAAGTTAGATACCCTATAAGGATCTGTTCGATAGCTTCCCTATTTTTGTGTAATACCTTAAAATTTATTAAAACACGAATGTTAAATGTTCTCATTAGAGAGCACTTATAGGTGACTAACTAGACAGTGGGTGTATCATGCTAAAGTAATGCCTTCTCATATGATGTCCTAGACCTATGTGTAATGCTATTGACAAGAATGTCATCAATTAAATGTAAGGGAGTTTATAGCATCTCCAAATGCAAAGTTATTGGTATTCCCAATAATTAAAGCATCTTTTAGTATATATCTAGAGTTCATTTAAGCACCAAGGTTAGTATATGTTCAATGGAAAGAGCTTCCATAAGATAGTTGATGTTTTAAGAAGCAGTTGCATCAAGAATAAAATGGTAACACATATCACATCAAAGCGAACTATTACTTGAAATGTGAAGTTTCTATTGTTATATTAATGCGTGCTTACCGATCATATCAAATTCTAAATTTATAAACTCAATTAAATCTATGATCTAAGCTAAGCAAGTGTACTATCTAATGTAGCATAGATTCGGGGTGTTGTCCACAAGTATCTTGAAAACAAGTACTAGTATTACTGTTTTCTACTAGTTATACTAAATATTAAAGTGGGATTTATGATTTAATTCTAAACAACTAATCTAGTCACCCTAAGATTAATTATGTATGCTTTAATTAATGAATTCAATCAAAAGATACACCCCTTACTTTGATCCACCTTAACCCTTAAAATTCTTGTATTAATTGTCTAGAAATTGTTTTACCATGTCTTCCCAAGTGGTAATAGTTCCAACACCCAAGGACGTTAACCAAGTCTTGGTTTTCCCTCTCAATGAAAAATGGAACAATCGCAATCACACCACATCATCCACAACTCCATTGTTTTTAAAAGTCTTGCTAATCTCTATGAAGCTTTGAATATGTACATGTGGATCTTCATCTAGTTATCCATCAAACTAACAATATTGCTACAAGAGTTGAATCACAACACCTTTTATCTCAAAATTATTAGCTCCAATTGAAGGCTTCACAATTGTTGGACCAGTGCCATCAAGTTTAGGCCTAGCATACTTCATATTGGTATAGTGATACTCCTCAACCATGATTTGTGTTTCCTCTTCCCTAAACAATTTCACCTTTGCTTCTATCTCAATGTCAATATCAAGAGCCTCTTCCTTAATTATCAATTGCGTAGAAGAAGTAGCAACCATGTTCTTTCGAATTCTATGGACTATCCTCTCAATCTTAGGATTTAGATCAAGTATATTTCTAAAATGACTCCTTGTCATGAACTAGCAAAAATCAAACAATCACATATTAGAATTATCCAAAAACAAAGGATAGAGAAGAAAATAAAATAAAATAAGATAAAATAATGACTAAAGTAGTAGGTACTAAGGCTTTTCCTAATATTGCTTTACTAGATCCCTGGCAACAGCTCCAAAACCTTAATGTGTGCTTACCGATCATATCAAATTTTAAATTTATAAACTCAATTAAATCTACAATCTAAGCTAAGGAAGTGTACTTATCGAATATAGTGTAGATTTAGGGTGTCATCCACAAGGATCTTGAAAACAAGTACTAGTATTACCATTTTTTTATTAGTTAACCTAAATATTAAAGTGGGATTTATGATTTAAATTCTAAACAACTAATCTAGCAACCCTAAAATCAATTATGTATGCTTCAATGGATAAATTCAATCACAAGACATATCCCTTACTTTGATCCACCTTAACCCTTAAAATTATTATATTAATGGATTGATTAATGACTTATTCATACTTTATACTATAGGATCTCATCAATTAAATTAATTATTCCCCCAAGTCAATTAATTCTGCCATACATGAGATAGCGGAAATCTCTCCCTCACTAATGCCACATAAGATTGCATGAAGCTCAAGATCCATACAACAAGAATTTAATTCTTTATAGTAGAAAATCGAAATTTCCCTACCTTTAGGTGAAATATTCAATTTCTCTATTCATGAAAATCTATCATATTAGATAAAACCTCTTTTTATCTAATAAGAATCAAACATGAAGTTAATTTTTGCACTAATTAATCACATGAATAAATACAAAAATATGAATTTTTCATTAATCAAATAGCAATTTAAGTCACATGGGTTAAGGTTTCACAAAGTGCAAGGCATGAAAGATTTACTTCTCCATGGAGTTTACAATAAGCATAAAAGATCTAGAAAAGATAAAAGAATTCATGTTATGGAGATAAAACCCTTGTAATTGATGTCTTATGATCTTTAATGATGTGTATACAATTTCCCCCTTAAAGCTCTATGTATTTTCTCTCCTAAGGTTTTGAATTCTCACACTAAAATTACTTGATTATCCTAATAATAAAATATGGCATTATTTATAACATCTGAATATTCACAATTCAGCATGACCTACTGCATAGCCATGCTCAAGGCCAAGTTGAAAAACCAAGTTTGAGTGCTTTTGCTTCTAATGCTTACCATGGTTAGCCCTATCATTCAGCACAGCCATGCTAAACATAGGAGCTGAAAAAGAAAGTTTTGTTACTTTTTAAAATTGCTCTAAACTTATTTAATTTGCATTGATTTCCCTTTTTTATCATTATAAAATATTCCAATTAAGCTCTTCAAGACCCTAAAATAATTTTTCATAAAATATGTATCATTTTCTTCAACAATTAGAAAGAAATAATTAACAACTTTTTTCAATTAAGCATAAACAATATGGTTCTTTTGAAACTTATTGTATATAATTGGGCATTGGCATCCAAATCTTTTCAATTAAAAAATGTTGGACACTCACCTTACCTTGGATTGTTCATGAAACAAATGGAATAAAAACCGTTAATCTTGTTTGTAAAATCCGTGAACTTTAATTTCGTATAATAGTGGAATAATTGAAAGATTATATTAAAAGCCTAAAAAAAAAAACACTCTTTGAATAGAGTTGTAATAATAGGAATAAGTGTATTAGAGGCAAACCATAAGAAAATTTTGAGTAAACGAAGGAATAGAATAAAATCTTATATTTATGATTGTTAAATAGGAATTTTAAATAGATATTCGCACTCGGAATAATTAAATTAGCTTAAACATAAAAATGCATAATAAAATGTTAAAATCTTAAATTTGATCGAGACCATTGCGTGGGTAAAAGTATACTAGGATTCTCTTAAAAATCTAATCTAATAAAGTATTAACTAATAATAATAATAATAATATATAGCATATATATATATATATAGGAGAGTAACCGTGAGGACCGACGGCCACTTTACGCAACAGAGCGAAATAGAAAAAAAGAAAAAAGAAAAAAAAACAGACAAAAGGGAAAAGAAGAAGAAGACGAGGACGAGAACGGAAGAAAAGAAAACAAAGGAAATCGAACAAAAAAAAAATCATAACTCACAACATAGGATCTCTGATCAACGATCCGAGACCACCCACGTGTTCCTTAAGGTGAAGGAGGTTTCGGTTCGGGAATACCCAAGAATTACTTTGAATAAAATCCCTACGAAATGAGACTGAGTTAAGTAAAATTTCATGATATGTTGTATTATGTGTATTTGTGCTGTGTAGGGTGCCTTGTTGTGAATTTGTCTGTCGTGTAAATATATATATACACATGTAATAGGTGCTGGAACAGAACATGGTACATCCCCTTCGTGCGTGTATTATTTTCCTTTATTGATAATGAGGATATATATATACATATACATATATATAATTTATGGTTGCCGATCCTTGCTTTCATAACGGATGTATGTGATGATTTTACTTGCTGGAAAAAAAAAAAAATTCCTTTCTTCCTCCCTTGTGTGCAGGTGAAGTGCCCCAAGCAGTACACCAACCAAACATATAAATATATATGTATATATGTATAGGTTAATTAAGGAGTGCTGGGCATTTTTTTTTTTTTGTTCTTTTCCTTTTGTTCATTTGGCACGCATGTATGCAATCCTGGTTGCTGTCTATATATATGTATATATAATTGCGTAGACAGAGTGGGACGAAGGGAAATGAAATCCAGAGGAAAAAGAAAAAAGAAAAAGGAAGAAACAGGGGAATTGGGTGAAGAATCAATGGAAGGGAAAGTTGAGAAAAGAAGGTAGTCTAAGGAAGAGAAGAAAATATAAGGAGGAAGAAGGACTAAAGTATATATATATAAGTTTTTATGTTGTGTATGCATAACATGGGAGAACGGACTTCCAACGGCATGAAATTGAAAAATAGAGTTGTGTTGGTGAAGGATAAATGTGTCGGGGGTAGCTTGATGAATGGAAGGATGCGAGGGCGAATTGCCATCGCCATCTTCATTGGTGAGTAAATGCGGGAGGAGGAAGAAAATTTTCTTATTTGATATTTTAATGTGGTTACTAGGAACATGAGAGTCCACTTGGGTATGTGGGTTATAAAATGACATGGAAGTGAAAGTGGGAATTATGTTGATGTTGGTCCGATTATGTGCTTATGTGTTGGGAAATTGAAAGAAGGATGGAAAATCCATAAATGAGGATATGAGATAACATGTAAGAGCATGTAGGTGCTAGATCTATTCCTTAATGTGAGTGTGTAAACGTGGAGTTATTCCCCTAAGGTGATAGGTGTGAACTTGCAAATAGTAGGAAATGATATCCCTATATCACGTATGATGTTACAAGTAGTAATAATTGATGTGAAGATGTAGTCAATTTATAATGCGCATCACGAATTGTGAGGTAAGAAATCTAGGCTTTAATGATATAAATCCTTGTACTTGCATGTACGTATATGGTGCACAAGTAAAATGGGAAGATAAGATGATGCATGGGATGTATGCTAAGGGTTTATAGGTATGAGGTAGGAAGAGTGGTATTATAAGACTACAAATACAACATGTTTAGATCTCCATGAGATGTATATGACCGAAGGAGGCATGGGAGTCAAATTCAATATCTATGCACTAATGGCAATTAGGTAGGCATAATCAAGGGTAAGGCATGGAGTTATCATCATAAACGTAAAGTATAGAGGGGAAGCAAGGAAAGAGGAATGTAAACGATAGAAGATATATTAGTACCCCTTAGTTTAATAAACTATCACACCAACTGCGTGTATGTGTGTCTTCTTGTTTCTGTTGAGTTATGCCTTGATCCTAGAATGGTTTCATGTGTTATGATTAGTTGTTCGTATGATCGTGGATTGCACTTATACTTGACTGTATGATCACCCTCAAAACTTTAATTAATTATGAGGTTTAATTAATAACCTGGCATGCATCACATGAGACATTGCATGAGATGGAAGGCCATCACTGCTATAGGATGCGCCAGAAGTGATCAGGAGGATCGTTATTCCGCCAAGTGCGAACTAAGTGATTAAGGGATTGTCGTGCCTTGACGATTCCGAGTTCGGCCTGTCTCTTGAGGGTGTAAATGCTTGATGTATTGAGGCACCTGAGCCTAAAATATTAAAGTTAAGACACAAATATAATAAAGAGATAAGAATAATAAAGATGGGAGTTAGACTTTGGCACTAATGGTGGCTTCGAAATCCCCAACCCAAGGTTAAGGAAGGCGTAAACCCTAAACTTCACGTCGGTTACCGGAAGACTACGTGAGATGTTGCATTCATATGTTTGTTCATGTATAGCACTTGTTTGATAACTTGATTGAATTTTGTTGTGTGTATTGCAACACTGAGAGATTGCACCCTATCTCACTAAGCTTTGGCTTACCCTCTTATAGATTTTGTCTTGTAGGTAGGGACTACCTAAACTTCCTAATGAACCGACGAACTAAGGTGAGTAAATGCCGCATCATTGGGTGACATGGTCATGAAAAGGGTGTGAGGCCTAGATAAAGATAAACATCATTAGAATGGACTTTTTGTAATTAATGAGAATGTGATCAAACAATTAATTTGATCTTGGGTATACCTATAGTGGTGTAATGGGACCTATCTGAGGCCCTCCAATACTTCTGTATAATTAATTATCTTATAAACAGAAAATATTATTACTTTGATAATCAGGTCATTATTGGTGATGAGATGCTTCGCAGTTGCTTAACATGGGGTTAAGTGATCGTGGCGGGTTATCATAAGAGGCCCTTAGAGTAGGGCATGACATCATTTACATTCTTTTACGTGTTTCATTAACAGAAGTTTTTTTTTTTCATCATCAATGAAACTAAAAGAATACGAGATCAAAAATCACATGGCTTAACTCAGGTGGAATTGAGGTAGATTGTAATGGGGATCATAAGACCCCAACAGTGTGATTGTCATCATATAACTTGTGAGTAACCAAAAAAGAAAAAGAAGGGAAAAAGAAAAAAAAACAAAAAAAAAAAACCTTAGATCGACCATCAATCAACAAACACATATTAGTTTTTTATTATTTCATAATAATTAATTCAATAAAGCTATACTATTTAAAATATCTAATATTATAATATAAAATAAATAATTTAAAAAAAGAAAACTAATAAAAAAAAACACTAAAAGCCCTTAGCTTATCACCCCAAGGCCAAAGATGAGATCGGCCACTTTTTAAAAGGGTCATAAGGCCCCTCACAAGTGTTGGCCCATCACCACTGACCTTGGGGCAGCCAACAAAACCTAGAATTCAATTATAGGTGCAACCCATCACTATAGGTAGATTTTATGACCCATTCAAAGGTCATACAACTCAATAACAACTCATTGACTTCTTCTTTTTTTTTTGTTGAAAGTTCTTTTTAATTTCTAAACCTACAACTCACCACTATAAATGGATTACATGACTTACTTATAGTGGTAAGTCATAAGCCATAACCAAATTTTAGACCTTACCAACCTCTCCAATGCAAGGGATAGGTGGTAGGGCCCTAGAATCTTTTTTTTTTCTAATTTTTGTAATTTCTATTATATTATCTAATTAAATATATTTAATAATGATATTTTATCAAATAAATCAATATAGACTAATTATAAATTAACACATATTTACTTGTTATTAATGAAAAAAAGAGATAAAACATAGCTAACAAAATGATAAGGAGTGCAAAGACATGTATGACAAGTAAAATTTGCCCTATAAACATCATCGTAGCAAAAAAGAAAATTTTAATAGGTATTCTCCTAATAAAGGAGGAGAAGAGCATAATCTTGATGGAGGATCTCATTTATGTCTTCAATTCCGCCTTGGAAAAAAAAAAAGAAGAAAAAGTCCACGTAGATATAAGAAAATGTTACAATTGTAATTAATCTGTTGATCCAAACTTCGTTTGAATGAGGATGGAGCTGGTTTGCATGAAATCCCTCAAAATTTGATGGGACATTTAGTTATTCCCCTATATTAAACATGTTATTCGATCGACATTGCACGGCATTCTAATGAAGTGTTTCGTAAGCTTTAACTCTTAACGTATTTTGGTATTCTCCTCCAAGTCAAGTTCTTTTACTTAAGTCAAATCTTGCATGCTTTATCCAAATCTGAGTAATTTTTAGTGAAAAGCACATGTGTTCACAAGTATAACAGAAAATCGGGTTAAAACAAGGTCAAATTGATATTTATCATCTATGACATCACTAACTCTGTTGCACTTCTAAATTATGTAATTAAACAAACTCATAATACATGGCCAAAAAAAAAAAAAAAACCATAATAAGGAAATAGTTAAAATAATATAATTTCACAATATGAGATGGAAACACTATTCTTAGTCGACACTTTACAATTGGTATGATGCTCTCGGTAGACAATGATCCTCTTTAGTTCATTATTTTCTCTTTCTCTCTCTTTACCAGCTTCTTGGTATTGTTTCGTCATTTGTTTTTATAATATAAACTTCCAAAAAATAAAAATTTAAATATATGTATGCTTCTTTCAAAAATTAAATCCCTTTCAAATTCCTATAAGTTGGATTTATTTAATATTAAATCTTTATTTAGTTACAGAAAAAATATAAATAAAGTTTTTTTATAATAAATAAAAAATATATATTTTCAAACCTTTTATCGTGAACTTTCTCTTCCTAACTATTGATAGGTCATTTTAAACCTGGGACCTCATGCCCAATTCGACCTACTTAAGCCTTAAGCCTAGCTCCAAAAGTTAAATCTAACCTCCCCAACACTTCACTGGGCTCCTAAAGTAGAAAGTACTATCGATAGAACTTAGACCGAATGCTAGTGAGTTCCATCAACTTGTTCCAGGTTCGAATAGAGCTATAAGAAGTAAAAGTCTAAGTGTCCAAGCACTTGCAGAACCGAGCCGCAAGGCTAGTTCAGATCAGTTCAACCATTCTCCTAAATAGGGAATGCTCAACAGATAAGGAAGGATCATAATCAAATATATATATCCCGTTAAATATAGAGCAGGTCTCAAGATCATTACTCCCCTTCTTAAAATGGCTTGGCTATAGGGATGAGGCTATTTGGTAAACAATCTTAATCTCTTGTGATTCTCATGCATATTTCCCCCCTTATTGTTGTGCTAACTATGCATTGGAGTGTTTTCTCGTAGCACCCTCCAGCACTTCCTAACTTTCTTTTTCTATTTTGCAGGTGACCTTAACTACCTCTCTAAATCTCTAGCACAACACCAACTTTAATTTTCCAATCACTATCTTCACTATAGTTAATACAAGTGATTTGAAACTAAAACAAGTTAAATACATATTACATTGTTCTTCAAACATCTGATTCTTTGAATTAATACAGATCAAATACAAATATATATCCAAGAAGGCCTCTTTCATAGAGTACCTCTTTATTTTGGATTAAAAATTTTTTTCCCCCTCAAAAATTCAATGCTAGAAACAAGATGACAAAAATATCATTTACATCAAACTTCTTTATAATAACAAGCGTGTCTCAACGTATAGATTGCAGGTATTTCATAAGGGAGTAAAAAGGTCGCGCCATGTAATCTAGTAATTATCATTAGAAGACAATCCTCCAAATTGAAACTGAAACTTGTAAATTTTAATTACAACACTTGAATCGCTTATCGCTTCTCTTAGTTTTTATTTTACTGCTTGTTATCTTACAATACTTATCTTACAAATCCAAGCGAATCTATTAAGAAATCTATAAAAGGCTAAATTTATCTTAAATTTTTCCTATAAACAATTGATCTCCTCTTCGTTGTTAATTTGGGACTTATAGTCTGTGTAGTCATGCCAATAGAAAAGGAGTAAGTACATGAGCAATCATAACGTTTGTGGCATAATTCAATAGAGTCATTTATATTTTAAGTTTTCTATGTTTATCTCAATATTTAAGTAAGTCTTTTATATGTCCAGTAGGTCATTTAAGTTATTTATATTTATATTATTGTACTATATAAGTTTCTATACGTTATAGAAAATACTAAAAGAAGGATTTAGTTGATGGAATAATATAAACATAAATGATTTTGATTTAAATGATTCAATAAATTCTGAGAAATTAAATAATTTATTTAAAATATAAAGAACTTAAAATGACTTTTAGTATGTTTATAAAATCCTGCTTTTATCCATTGAAAAAAATCATGGGAAAATACCTACTCGTTCCGGGAATAGACAAAATGCTGTTAAACGCAACAAGCCAAGATCATTTAATAAGTGCAATATGGCATATACTTCAGCTCATTCTTTAAAAGACAAAATGCTGTCAAAAAGTTAGTAAAAAGCTTTTGATAATAACTTAGCCGTTTCTCTAGCTGAATACTTTATTCCTCTTTTGAAATGCAAGAGTGACACTTGTGATTCGTTTAAAAAAGAAAACAACGCCAATCAGATTTCAAAGATTAATTATAAGCAAATATGTCTCTTCTCTTGAGGAAAGAGTTGCTATATATAATCTCAAACACAAAACACAAGGAATCTTATGCTAGGAGACGAATGTAAGTAAATGACTTTTAAGCTAACCGAGAAAGTACATTCCCATGTGCGAAATGTCTATGTGTATCATTACATACCATATATAGCACCAACCTTTCCTGATATTATATACTCATTTTCTCAGGTGTTCCTTGTAGTTGTAACCGGTTTACATCGGAGGACATAACAAAACCCTGGAAGTTACCGTCTAAGGTTGTAACTGACCAGAACTAAAGCAGTATTTGAGGAAGCTTTTACTATGTAGGTCATGGATTCCCCAAAGCGCATTCTGTCAATCCCAAGATGGCTTTTTACTAATTTTTAGAGAGAGTGACTCACCTCCCATGTGGACAAGTACCTTGAGGCCAATATAATATTACTCTTCCATGCCACTTTCAGTCCTCATATGAAAAATAATCCCTTTTGGGAGTTGTAACTCCATTAAATAGTGTTTTCCCTAGATTTTAGAAAGCTGTTTTGTACTTGCAAGGAGAACTATTAGACCGAGACATTTGAATAAAGAAATATGCATAGTTTTTCTCTTATTGTTAAATTAATTATCAGAACATGGTTCAAATGTGGGTTTGGTAAAAAAAAAAAATCAAATGTAGGCAAAAAAGCTATGTCGAGGGTCATTTTAGTAATTGAACTTTTATTCCAATTTAATGTCATGGACCAATTTAATGAGATGGTGATAGGAACCGGAAAACTAGATCTACTCAGGGATATTTTAGGGAGATTTGACTTGATAAACTCGAAAGAAGGACTGCCAAACTATTTTTTCCCTCTCTTAGCCTTACTCAATGGCCTTTGGGAGTTTATTTAAGGTTCATTGGATCTCCATAAGCCTTAAAAGGGCTCAAATAAGCTTTGGGATAAAATGGGATTTCTTCCTATTTTTATAATCCTTTGGGTCACTAAGTCCACATCCATAAGAAAAGAAGGGATAAATATCAACCATTGGATCATCAGGATCCAATGGCCATCAATAGCATAAGATATTAGCCATTCATCTTAGAGTGATTCGACGGTCAAAATCAGTCTCCAAAATCTATCAATAGGAGGCTAATGCTCTTATTTTGCATACATTAGACATTTTGCAAGGTTTAAAACAAACGCAAAAACTCTGTCGAAATACCTTTACAAAAGATCAAACCACTACTTCATGAAGAATGAGTCGAGAACACAAAATCAAATATACTGTCATATGCATGCGTATGAGACATCAAGTTTGCCTATTCCTCCTCTCACGTCTCTTCCTATCACATCCATACACGTGTCATTAGATCAAGTAATCTCTAAGATCAATCTATATGCTCATCATACATGATCGATCATCAATAATAACCCTCCATACAAGGTATAAAGGTAGAGTTATATAGAAATGAATGCAACTCAATTAGATATTCTCTTCTTTTTTTTCACATGGTAAGAATGGGAGTTCCAAGTGGTTTAGTTTTCCTTATGTAGACCTAACTATCTTATTTATTGAAATGTTAATGAAAATTGCGTTTAGAAATAGGTCCACCCCTAAATAAATACCCTAAAAATAATGACTAATAAGTAGAAGGCCATAAAATCTCACCTAAATTTTCCATAAATATAGTATGTTTCCTATAGATCCTATATATTCAATTAAGAAAGAGGTTATATTGATTGCCATACATATATCTACTTTTTCGCAAACAAACCCTCCTAGCAACTTTTTTGAAACAATGGAATATTATGATAACTATAGCAAATAGACAAATTAAGTACAATGCTTATAAATGTAAATACAATAAAATAAATAGTTAAAGGATAGAGAAAATCGAGTATAGTGGTTCTACTTAGTGAGTCAATCTACTCTTCTAATTATGCAATAGGCTCTAGTATCTAAACTATATTCCACTATTTTGAGAGAATCAAATGTACAATAAGCAAGAGTTAGTCACTACTTTGTTTCACTCTTTTACTTCCAACAAAAGCTACATTATAACACCCCAAAACCCGAGCCGTGTTACTGCCAGTCACGTGTCCTTATCTCACAAGAACACATTAAGGTTCTGAGTCAACTCTGATACATTTTATCTTGTAACTCCTATATAAAAACATTTCATATATCTCCAAAAATTCAAATAATAACTTAAACCATATCAAACATCTAACGCAGTGGAAATCTTTGAATACAAAAATAACATCCCTAAAAAAAATTACTATCTATCACAGTTAAATAACATAATCCTCCAAATCTTAATCACCATAATAATAATGGTAATATTCATCTTCCTCTCTTTGTAACTCACCTAAACCCAAGTCATCTTCTAGGTTCTCATCTCCTTTAACACTTGCATCTAAAAATAAGTTCTCCAAAGGGTAAGCTAATACCTAATACATATAACACAAACACACACGCATGAACAAGTGTCACACACGTTATGCAATACTTAAACACAAACAACCATTTTATATGACAACTTATGTCCACAAGCAGCAATAGGGTACTCATGACCCCCTTAACACACTTAACATACTAGAGTATGATTTGGTGACAGGAACTACCACTACGAGCCCTACACCCATGATCCCGTAATCCTTAAACATGATGATGGAAACTGTCACTACGGCCCCTACACCCATGTACACTTGAACCTTAAACTTGGTGATGGGAACCGCCACACCCATGTCCACATAAACCTTAAACTTGGTGATAGGAACTGCCACTATAAGCCCCATACCCATGTCCACTTAACTACTTAATCAACATTCAGCCTAGATCATTTCCAAGCACGACTCCACTAAGGATAAGTGCTTCCTAGGGATCTGCCACTACAGGCCCCTAGGCCGAGCCAAGTACATACAGCATACAACTTAAACACTTAAGCCATTTCGTTCAACTTAATCAATTTTAACGCATATACTAACTTAAGCAAACATAAAATAGCACATAAGTTATAAGTACCTTGAATCTTAGCCTTAAGCACTTCCCGGTCTTGGATTTATTCTAATTAGAAATTTGTACACATCAACAAGCTCTTCTTAGTATTCAATCTAAGATCAATATTATTCTTAATTTTCTTAATCCTATTCAACATAGCCATGTTGGGGACCGTATTGCTCAACACAGCAGGAGCACGACCGTGTTAGGGGTCGCGTATCTTTCGATGTAAAACTTGGTTTCAATACGATTGGAACACGACTGTGTTGGGAGGTCGTGTATCTCTTCATTCAACACGGTCTAAACACGACCGTGTTAGGAGGTTGTGTTACCCTTGACTCAACACGGTCAAAACACAACCGTGTTAAGAAGTCGTGTATCTCTCGATGCAACTTTCATACTCAACACGATCTAAACACGACCGTATTAGGAGGCCATGTATCTCTTAGTGCACCTTTCGATTTCAACATGATCAAAACACGGCCGTATTGGTAGGCCGTGTTACCTTCGGCAATCTCTACGAACCCTAATTCCTTTACTCCAAATTCTCCTAAACTTTATTCTCTTTATTCTTAAGCTTAACCAAATCCCTAACACATGAATTACCTCCTCAATTAACATAATTTAGAATGCTTACATTGGAATTTCCACGAATCGAGTTTTTAATTCGTATATTCCTTATTCTTCACGTTTACTCTTCACTCCAATTCTGATGACATGATGTAGCAATAAATTAATTTAATCTCAATTCTTTTTTTTTGACTATCTAGTAAACCATAGAAATCTTTACCTAGTACTATTAGATCGAATAGTAGTGAATTCCCTTTAGTAGCCTTAGGGTTCCTCGTAGAGAGCATCTGTCCTCTACGGATTTTGTTTCACTACTCAAATGACAAAGGAGGCTCTCTAGGTTAATTTGGAGTATTTATACTCTATGTGTGAAATGTCCAAATTGCCCCTCGAATTTTTATAAAATTTCAGTCCTCGTCTTTTGTTCCTTGTGACAATATATATCGTAATAAATAAATAATTAAAATTTTCATGTATTACATACATAGATTATAGCAACACTTTGAAAATATCATACAAAACTACTATTCTATCTCACACTCTCACCCCTAGTAAAGGCATGCAAATCTACAGTAAAACACTCACGATATCTATCAAAAAAAATAAATGATGGGGAAATAATTAATAAAATCGCTCAAGTATATCTCCAAGTATTAGCTTCTATTCTGTGTTTTCTACTTCTACTTATTTCCAACCTTCTACTTTTTTAGAATAAAAGAAATATTAAGAATGATAATACTTAATTGTACTTTTTTTAATAGGTGATTTTTTATAATTCTCTTGTGAATTTAATGGATTTTTCTAATACTTATTTGAGTTATATTCTAATTTTAAGGTTTGAAAAGCTAACTTGAAGTAAAAGGAAGAAACTTGAACAAGTTTCATGAGACTTGGAGCTAAAATGAAGAACATATGAAACTTGGATGAGAAACTGATGGGAATCCACCCTAGGGTTCTAATAGTAGGGAAACCTGACTTAGATGCATGAGCCTAGACATCCACATATGGCCAAATTTTATCTAATAATGTTTTATTTTGCACTTTAGCAGGTACATTTATCGGTTTTACAGAATGACCAAATAATGTGCACTAAGGATCAACTTGCAAGACATTCTTAGAGTCACATCCAATGGCCCACAAATTGTTCAATTGAAGTGAAGAACAAGCCACTTGAAGACCATTTGTATTTGTAATTGTTGCTTATGATAACTGGCCTTTTATTTTTGCATTTGTAATTTGTCCTTTGGAAAACCGGCCACCTTAATAGCATCTTTGTAATTTTTAGTAATTTTTTACATTAATTAGAGCAAATATAAATACTTGCTAACTAAGGTTTTTAGCTAGCTTTTGACATTTTGAAAACACTTTGTTGCCATGAGAGACATCCTCTTGCATGCATCTACTCTTATCAATTTCTTTGGAAATTGTGGCGAGTTTGGCTTAAGGATATTGTGAGTCATATCAATCATTCTTAAGTTGCTTCCAATTATTGCCAGTGTGTCATATCTAGTGTATAATTGGAATTATTTGTTTGTTCTTTTCCTTTGTCACGCCATTTAGGGTTCCTATGAATTAAGGATTTACGCCATTTTAGATTGCTATTGTTTAATTAATTCTTCAATTGAATTGTGAATGCATATTTGGAATCAAGAACATCAGAAACACACTCAAGATCATCACCCATGTTCTTTAACCATGTTTTTAGAGAAGAGGAATAATGCAATTAGAGAGAAATATGGTCAGGTACACAACCGTTTACCTACTCATGAACATGCAACATTTATTAAGTTTTGATTTTCGAGATCTAAAAAGTACATAGTTAACTATGCCTACTCATGAACATGCAATGTTTATTAAGTTTTGATTTTCAAGATCTGAAAAGTACATGGCTAAGAAGCACAATTGTGCTCGTGACTTACACTTACAAAATTTTTCATACTATTTAAAGACTTCAAGATTAGAATTAAGGGGACTTTTGGTGCATTCATTAGAGAGCCACCTAAGGTTTTAGAAGTAGCAATGCCAAGAGTCAAGAGCGCAAGATCTAAGAGACTAAAAAAGGAGTTTTTATCATGAATCACATTATTATGTTATTTTTTAATATAATGATTAAGTAGTTTTTTTGTTTAAACATTAATAAATCCTAGGAGAACTATGTAATCAAATTCTTGTTTTTTTTTTTTATTTAGTTCTATGATTCTTAGTTCATTATGATCCCATTATGTGTGCTTTTATTTTCTATAAATTAATATTTCAAAGTATTAATTTATATTACCTATTTTTATACATGGAGATTGAGAGGTTATATGCATGAATGTATCTGCATAATTGAAAAGAGTTGTACATAATCATAAAAATAGGACAATGTAAATCTTTTAAATTAAGGTCAAACCTAATAGTAGAATTCATATAATGATAATGCAACTCAAGGGGGTTTAATTAAGAAAAGATTTTAATTAATCAATTGAGAATTAGGAATTAATAATCTTGAGAAAGATATTAGTTCAAATCAAGAATTTTCATGATCCAATGAATTGTGATGAGACTGATAGATTGCATATATATCTTAGGGAAATCAATGTCTAAGCATTGTGATTTTGTATTTTTGCGTGTTTTTAATTATTATTATTAATGTGCTCTCTTAATTGCTAATTTAATTAGTTTAGTTTAGTTTCAGTCTAGGGTTTAGTTTATTAGTTTTTAGTTTATAAACCTTAACTAGTAGGTTAAATAATAAGAGTAGGAGAAGTATTAGTAATTAATAAGTCCCTGTGAGTTTAACCTGGAGCCACCAATATTATATTGCATATGTGATCTAATGCACTTACTAATATAAAATACGCTTTTGCTTTAAAGTGGAAGATTTATGCGTATTAAAGAACAATACTTTAGATCAAAGGGGGCTCTTTGTCTCTTTTTTTTTTCTTGCTGCCATTTTTTATTGCTTGCTTTATCTCATATATAGACTTCTTCTCAATGCTCAAATCCTATAAATTAAGCTAATCTTTGGGTCTCCTTGAAAAGAAATTGTTTGAACTTGTGCTAGTGTTGGCAACCTAAAAAAACAAACAAACAAACAAACCTCATCTGAAAATGTTTTGAACTTTTTTCTAATGATATTCAAATTTCTAGCTAATATAGAGCTTAAAATAATGATACTTGTTACTTGAAATTTAAGATCCGCAAATCTTGGCACAAATCTTGGCATGATCTAATCCTTATCTATATGGAGTTGATATAATTTGAAGAGTGAACTAATTTAGCTTGATCATCTCCACTAAATTTGTATAGTATCCTTATCCAAAGTTTGCTAATCAATTTCTCGTTATTTGAATTCAAAATCACAAAGAAGTCTCCAAGAAAATTTGGACAAACCCATTATAATAATAGGTACACAAATGCCTATTACTAATGTTGTAAATTTATGACACAAAAGTATTCATGACTCAAGAACAACACGATGGAGGTAATTAGGTTCTAATCTGAGAGATATGTGTTAGTTTGCTATTCTTAGGCAAAGTATTTCTTAAAAAAGGGTTTCAACTAAATTAATTCGTCAAATATCATAGCAAAATCGCATGTTAGGACTGCGATTGTTAATTATAACAAAAATCGCATGTTCAACATTCAATTTCTATAAGGGGCAAAGAGAAGCACTTTTGCTACTAAGAAAGCCAACCAAATCATCTAGAACTTCATCAACCAAGGGATGCTTGCCTTCCTAAAGTCCAAGAAGCCAATGTAGATCGATAAGTAGACATGTCAGAGTTGCTAAAATAGAAGAAGAAAATCTGTTACTTGTCGAGGACGATGAATGAATAAGGGAAACCCAGACTTGCCAGCACCAAGAAGTCACCCACACCCGAGGAGGTTCGTGCTCAGTCTCAAAAGATCGTTTAGCACACTGGAACTAGGGACACCATAGGGAGCTTGACAAAACACCGTAGGTAGCAAGATCATTCAACCATTGTTTGACCACAATGAAATCGCATGTTGAATATGCGATTTTCAAAATCGCATATTTAACATGCAATTTTTGTTATAATTAAAAATCACAATCCTAAATTGCAATTTTACTACGATATTTAATGAATTAGTTTAGCCGAAGCTCTTTTTATGAAATACTTTACTGGAGAATAGCAAATTGACACATATCTCTCTAATTTGATGGTAGCAAGTTATTAGGGGTTGACCAATAGCAACCAAACTCTATGTCCAAAAGAAAAGGTATACAGTAATCTCATACAGGTCATGACAATCACAACACATCTCTATCGTATTATTCAATGTGTACCATACCACGACATTACGCCTATAGCTTCTCTCCGCTTTGTCCACCGTTATTCCAATGCAATTTCGTCCTATCGACACCCGCTTTGTCCACCGTTATTCCAATGCAATTTCGTCCTATCGACACCCGTTGAGCCACCCTCAATGGCCTTAGCATCTATTATTGCGATTTGTTAATTAGCCGAGTTTACATATTATTGCGATTTGTTACTATCTCATGAGCACATGCATCACAAAGACTACCGCATACCTGGAAGAGCCCTCGTGATCATGAATCAAGTTGAAAGCTAAGTCCCAAAACCGATTTTAAACTATTATATACAATAAAAAATAAGTCATTGCTAGTTAGTCACTGAATTATAAGAGAATAATACCTAATACTATAATTTAGATTTATTACTCAATATTTTTCTAAGTGTTCTTTTAAGAAAGCCTATTAATTAACTTAGAGAGTTATAAGCATTATTTAATAATATAATCTAAACTAAATAGGCCAATCTAATTTTAGAGTTAAAGCAGTCTAACCTAGAATTAGTAATTAAATTAATTTTTAGTGATTGTTTTATAAATTAGTATTATTAACTATTAATTTTAACAAAAAAAAAAATATACTTTTAGTTCTTAATGTTAATCACTTTTTCTATTTAAGCCATTAACCTTTTCTTTTTACTAATCAAGTCCTCAACGTTTTATAATATTTACAAACAAGAACTTTTAGTAATACCATTAACTTTTCAATCCACAAATGACACATGGTGTTAACTTTTCGATCCACAAATGACACGTGGCAATACCTAGTTTATTCAAACAATAACTTAACTAAAACAATAAAAATTGTTAGGAAATCAGAAAAATTAATCGATGGAAAACTTACACCATTGAACAAAAACACAAACTATTAAAATAGAAAAGAAATACTTATGATTTAAATTGAATTCATATTTTGTTTACATACCCAAAAGTTCTTATCTATTGAAAGATATTTACATGTTATGTTTTCCTTGAAAAGAAGATTAATCTCAAATTATTATCAACAAAAGGAAAAAAAAATCCTATCTTATTAGTTTAGATTGAGATTTGCTCATGCAAGTACCTCTTACCATGGTAAAGCTCTTGAATGAGAATACATTTGGTTAATATTATACTAAAAGGCAAATTTCTAAAAGTGAAGTTTCACTTTCTCCCCCCTATGTTCTTTGGGTTAGAAAACAAGGAAGCGTTTCTTCTTCTTTAACACATAAAAGGGTCCTCTTTAAGTGTTCTATGTGATCTTAATCATTTTCTTTTATTTTGTGTCTTCTTTTTGTTTCATTTTTTACTTTTGAATCTAAAAAATTTCTAGGTTATTCTTTTATTTGTTTGTGTTTGGGATGTGGTTAGAAAGTTATCTCCTTTCTTCATCTAAAGTCTAACTAACCACTATAGCCAACCTTGAAAAATGTTTCCTCAACTAAATGAGTAAGAAATATAAATAACATACTTGCATGAAAGAGTAATTGATACTTATAAGTGGATTTGTAAAAGGTTATCCCTTAAATGTGGCCTTGTCCATAAATAGATTGGTAACCTTGAATTATAAATTTGTGAAACAATTTTTCAATTTGAGAAATTTTTAATTAAAGACTTTTCGTAAAAAAATTCTTATCAATCTTCATTAAAAGTTTTATCTTTCTTCTATTTGATCTTTCTTTAGCTTAGATTGGCTTCTTTGTTTAATGGAAAATTATCACCTTTTCGGTGCAAGCTTTTTCCTTTTCTTTTTCTCTCTTTTTTTTGGGGATAATTTTTAATATTTTTATTATTTTAGTTAATTTACATATATCTAATTACATTATTTATTTATATTACTTATCTAGATGAATCAAGTGTTTCCACATGTCTCCCGTGAATGGAAAAGTTAACAATGTTAACAAAAGTTCTCATTTATAAACATTAGAAAATATCAAGGATTCAAATATAAAAGTAGTCAAATATTGAGAACTAAAAATATATTTTCCCCTTGATTTTATTTACTAATTCATGGGGCGTAAGAACTATTTTGGTTCGTCATTATGGAATGAACTGATGTTGGATTGGTTTGGTCTAAGAAAGAAGCAAACCAAAATTTTAATGTTGATTCATATTTTTCAATTACTTATTTATTATTTTTATCGTTTTTTAAAATAATTCAAGATTCTTTATTATTTAATTAATCAACATTATTTTACCAATTTTTTAACCATAAACACAAATTTATAAGTTTTTCCTTATATGGAAGATTAAACAAAAATCTCCAAAAAAAAAAAAACTTAATCTAAAACTTTGATTCCAATTATTTGATTTATTGTTCATGACCTTAGGATTATACAAGATTCAATCTAATTTAACATATTTATATCTCAAATCCTCTGGAAAAAAAATTGATGAATTTAACACTTTTGAAATATTAAACATGTCTTTTGTTCAAGAACACTTTAAATATCAATAAGAAAACATCAAGAATACTTGAATTCATTCAAATTTTCTAGCTAAAACAAATAGTACATAAACAAGTACTCTTTAAATATGGTTGCATTCCAAAAATCAAACACTTACTAAATTATGAACAATTTGATCATTATCAAGAACACTTAAGAATCATCAAAAACACTTCATGAATTATTACGACATTAATTTTATCATCAAGAAAACATTTAATTTTCCAGAAAAGTTACTTCTTGATGATACATAGTCAATGAATACAACATGTTTCACAAGACCAAAACATACCATAACATGAACATACTTAGAAGATCATCAAGAATCACTCAACATTTGTCACGTCCCTAATTCTTTGCGGTGAGAACAAGTTGTCACATACCTTACTTAAGTAAAATACGTAAAACTATAATTATTAAGTGGGTTTTAAATCAATTTTAAGACCTTGAAGTTGTTTAATTAAATTTTGAAAACATTTAATGGTTTATTTGATTTTGAAAAACATTTTAGAGATTTGTCAAGTTTTGGAAAATGCAATGAATAATATGAGATAGATAACTACATTCTAGGGCTTAAGGAGCCCATAAAATACAAACATAGATAAACAAGTTATGGAGTCACATGCGGCTTCTCTAAAAGTTTAACATGGTACTTGAAACATAATACTACTTATAGAGAGCTAAAAATATTACATAAAAAATGTAGAGCTAAGCCTATTAATTATTTAGCTTGACTCATTAGGCTAAGTGACGGGGCCTAGTAAGTTCAATCCAATTATTGAGATAACTAAGAGAGAATTGGATTAGTAGGCTCATTGGACCGGTCCGTCTACATTCAACCTTTCTTAAGTAAGCTCATGTACTTATGAGGAAGGTTACTGGCCTTAGGCCTATAGCAAGTTCATTAGGATAACCCTAAAATGAGTAGATTTCATCTCGTATGTTAGTCACTAAGATGATCTAAAAATTCTAGAGATCAGAGAAACAGTCTTCCATTGATAATTCTCTACTCTCAAAGATTAAATAAGAGTTCAAGCGAAGAACGATCTCCATTGCCCAAAAACTGCTAGGTTGATGCTTGAGATCCCCTTAGCTCCCTTATCTATCACTTATGCATTCAAGACTCCTAAGATTTTCTTTTCCTCCTCCTTACCACTTTCTCCCTAGTCATCCTATCAGGTGCCATCTCCATACCATTTCTCTAAAGTCACTTGCAGTGCAATACCTACATTATACTCATGTGGCTACTCCTACCGAACCCCCTCATCTACATTTTTGCGACTCTATTAGGGATAAAGCTAACTGACAAAAGAATAATGGCACCTGCTAGGAATAGAGGACCATCAAATAATATTTCTCAAGAATATGGTCCTATCATTAAATTGATAGAGCAGTACCTATCTCAAATACCTCAAAATACCAATTAGGGTAATTCACAGCCTAAGGCTCCCATAGATACTACACAAATGATGTAAACTATGTAGGAGAACACAAGGGCTCTAAATCAACTTATGACGGTACCTGAAACATAATACTACTTATAGAGCGCTAAAAATATTACATAAAAAATGTTGAGCTAAGCCTATTAATTATTTAGCTTGACTCATTAGGCTAAGTGACGGGGCCTGGTAAGTTCGGTCCAGTTATTGGGATAACTAAGAGAGAATTGGATTAGTGGGCTCATTGGACCGGTCTGTCCACATTCAACCTTTCTTAAGTAGGCTCATGCACTTATGAGGAAGGTTGCTGGCCTTGGGCCTATAGTAAGTTCATTAGGATAACCCTAAAATGAGTAGATTTCATCTCGTCTGTTGATCGCTAAGATGATCTGAAAATTCTAGAGATCAGAGAAATAGTCTTCCATTGATAATTCGCTACTCTCAAAGATCAAATAAGAGTTCAAGCGAAGAACGATCTCCATTGCCCAAAAACTGCAAGGTTGATGCTTGAGATCCCCTCAACTCCCTTATCTATCACTTGTGCATTCAAGACTCCTAAGATTTTCTTTTCCTCCTCCTTACCACTTTCTCCCTAGTCATCCTATCACGTGCCATCTCCATACCATTTCTCTAAAGTCACGTGCAATGCGATACCTACATAATACTCATGTGACTACTCCTACCAGACCCCCTCATCTACATTTTTGCGACTCCGTTAGGGATAAAGCTAAGTGACAAAAGAATAATGGCACCTGCTAGGAAGAGAGGACCATCAAATAATATTTCTCAAGAATATGATCCTAACATTGAATTGATGGAGCAATACCTACCTGAAATACCACAAAATACCAATTAGGGCAATTCACGGCTTAAGGCTCCTATAGATACTACACAAATGATGTAAACTATGTAAGAGAACACAAGGGCTCTAAATCAACTTATGACCATGCTTACTTCTCTCGTCATAGGGTTGGCTGCTACTATTGCCGTGCAATAAGGTGTGGCTCCACCAAACACCAACATTGTTGCATAGCAAAGCGCCACCTATGCAACTCCATCACATGCAGTTCATCCAACTAATCCTCACATTGATGAGGAGAACATTCTTTAGGAAAAAAAACCTTTCACCAAATGTTCCCCCTCCCAATGCTCTCAATGGATTTAGCTGTCAACCTACTCCTACACTTGCTTCCATGGTATCTTCTCTAAGGACCTCCTTTATAACAAAGGAAGACTTAGACATATACTTAAAAGAAATATAAGGAAAGTCGACTATAGGAGTTCCAGAGTTAAGACTCCTTTACCATTAACACATTGTTGAAAAACCCTATCCTATAGACTATGTTAGTCTTAAGTTCATCTTATTCAATGGCAAGACAGGGAATGCCAAAGAATATTTACTTAAGTTTATTGAGACCTAAAAGTATGCAGGTTAGATGATGACCTGAAGCTCAAAGAATTCTCTAATTCACTAGCCGAAAAGGCATACACTCGATATGTCAATCTCCCTATAGGGTCAGTTGATTCATGGAGGTCTATGTGCAAGCTATTCTTAGAGAAATTCTTCTCTACCTAGGAACGGGTCACAATAATAGACATGAGAAGAATAAGATAATACCTTAAGGAAGACTTGATGGATTATATAGAGCGCTTGAGGAAGCGCACCTTGGACATCCAAGATATATGTGATGAGAGGGAGTTCGTAAAGATCTATATCCAAGGGACGTTTACTAAGTTCATAGTCCACTTAGAAAATCTCAACCTAAGTTTCTTTTCTGCACTTGTCAAGACCACAAGAAAAATTAACAACTCTGTTGCAAAGCAGCGAGAAGAAAATGGAAGGTTTGAGAAACGAGTAACATCTGTTGACTTAGCTCAGGTTGAGACTCCTAGAGATAATAAGAAGCCAAGGAATGATACATCATAAGGTTCTACATCAGCTCCTTCTTTCCCATGCCTAATGGGAAAGGTACATCCTCTATTTGACCAATGGTTATGAGATCGAAATATCAAGCTCCTAAGGTTATATCGTTTACCAATGCAAAACGAGAAGAACGATCCTGAGTTTTGCAGGTATTACAAATTCATAGGTCATCCCACAAAAGAGTGTTGGACTTTAAAGAAGATTTTCAATGATAGGATCCATAATGAGGAACTTGTCATAGAAAACAATTGTGTCTATAATAATCCACTTCCTACACACAACAATCAGCGAGGTACTACAAATGCTCTCAACTATAATCCTAGCACCGAAGAAGGAGATATGTCACATGCTGAGGTGCATAATGAACAAGAGGATATAATTGGGAATGATGAGGGCACATGTTCACCAGAAGCTGCTACCCTAATGAAAACGGCTAACTTCAAAAAAAAAAAATTAACTTACTAGGGTTTAATGAAGATGTATAGCTTGTAACAGCAACTACCCTTACCTAAATCGCTGAGTGACAATATAAGGAGTGCAGTCTAGCGTAGCCTATACAAAAAATTGCTAAGGTGCATGAGAATGCAATACTCTTTATAGACACGGACATGTGTACTAAGGAATCCCAACCATAATCGTCCTCCTTATGTGGAAAGCATGCTAAATGGGCATCCCATTAAGAGGACATTCATAGACAATAGCTTTTCTATAAACATAATGTCAATGTCTACATTTAAGGCTATAGGGATAGACAACCAGTGCCTAATGAGATAACCTATTTCCTTGAATAGTTTTGCTAACGCGCCTACAAACATAGTAAGGTATGTCAATGTGAGCTTTAAAGTTGACCCTATACAGGGCTTTACATGATTCCACGTGATCAACACGCCCATATCCTACCATCTACTAGTTAGAAGAAAGTGGATACGATCATAATCTCATACCCTCAACATGGCATTAGTGCATCAAGGGCCATCAGAAGGGAAAAGACATATTCATTCCTACCACGAACAATTCATTTAAGCATAATGAGTCATACTTCACTAAGGATGTACTCTTTAACGAATATGCCAAAGAGGGAGAAACTACTATCGCAAAACTCTCTAGCACACCACTACCTGCTTAAGAAGGGACTCAAGAAAAGCCCAAGAGAAAGAAAAGAATGTGAAGCTCTCGCAGGGGCTAGAAGAAGCACAAGAGGAATGAGGTAATAGAAAGTTTCATCATAGAAGATGGATGGAGGATGTACTACTTATGATAGTTCACGAGATCCGAAGAAGCTTGCTCATTTTCTTCGGATCTCATACCAATACAAGAAACCCAACCTGCCCCTTTAGAAATGCAGGATCAACTTAAGCCACAAGTTGATGAGATTAAAGAGTTAGATCCAGCAAGACCAAGGAAGTCTCTAAGACTTATCTTCATTGGCAAGAATCTCTTGTAGGAGCTTAGGGTCCACCTAGTGGAATTTCTAAAGGAGTATAAAGACGTGTTTACATAGACTTACAATGAAATGCCAAGACTAGACCCTAATATAGTGGTACACAGATTGAACATTGCAACCAAAGTTAAGCCAGTAAAATAAGGATAACGAGTTTTTCACCCCAAAGTTCATATCTAAATCAAAGAAGAAATTAAAAGGTTGCTCTAAGTTAGCTTTATCAAACCAATTGAGCACCCTACGTGGTTAGCTAATATCATGGTAGTAAGGAAGAAAAATGGTCATATACGAATCTGCATAGATTTTCGTGATCTCAACAAAGCTTGCCTAAAGGACGACTTCCCATTACCAAATATTGATATGTTAGTTGATGCCACAACTGGACATGATTTGTTCTCGTTTATGGATGGTTTTAGCGACTTCTATCAAATCAAGATGGCCACTAAGATGTTGAGTGTACTACCTTCAAGATGCCAATAAGGAATTTCTACTATACTTCTTGCCTTTTAGGTTTAAGAATGTAGGAGCTACTTATCAAAAAGCAATGACTACTATCTTCCAAAATTTTGTTGCACGACTTCAGGGAAGACTATGTGGATGACATAGTTATTAAGTCAAGATGGGCACGGGATCACTTGATGCTCCTATAGAAGGTTTTTAAGTGGTGTAGATTGAATAAGCTATGCATGAGCTTGCTAAAATGCATCTTTGGTGTGGCATCTAGAAAATTCTTTGGATTTGTAGTTCATAGAAAAGGGATCAATGTCGATCCAACAAAGGTGCAAGCTATACGATCTATGCTCTCACCCACTAACTTGAAGGAATTAAAAACATTCATGGGCAAGGTCTCTTATATCAAGCAATCCATCCTTACACTAACCAAGATCTCTTATCCCCTACAGTAGCTCATGAAAAAAGGAGCACCGTTTAAGTGGAGGCAATTACAAGAGGAGGCCATTCAGAAGGTAAATGATATACTCACTTCTCCATAAACGATGACAATGTCGGTTAAAAGATTACTAATGATTCTCTACTTGACATCTACTAATAAGTCCATTGGAGCCTTACTTGCACAAGAACTTGAGGATAAGGAGCAGCCTATATACTACCTAAGTTGGTCCCTCCAAAGGAGCGAAATCAATTTTTCGGTCTACAAGAAGCATTGTCTCGTACTGATAACTACTACATAGAAGTTGCATTATTACTTCTTAGTGCATAAAGTTAATCTTGTCACTTACTCTAACCCAACAAAGTTCTTGCTATTACGGTCGGCCCTATCGGGACACATCGCAAAATGTTTGCTCCTCCTACCAAAGTTTGATATTACAGTTATTCCACCTAAGACTATTAAGTCTCAAGCTTTAGTAGACCTCCTAGCCCATTTTCCTATCACATATGAGACTCACACCACGAATACGATCCTAGTAGAGTTTCATGAGGATTCTATGAGGGCATAATTAAGTAAAGAATGGTAGGTGCAATTTGATGGCTCCTCTACTAGTACTGGGCAAGGAGCTGGAGTAGTGTTGATAACTCCTGAGGGTCAAGAGATACCACTAGCATTTAAGCTAGACTTCCATTACACCAATAATGAGGCTAAGTATAAGGCTCTCCTACTTGGACTAATTTTGGCGCAAAATGCTAGGGCATCTCACTTATGCATCCATGGTGATTCAAACCTGATTATCAAGTAGGTCAACAGAAAATATGCTCTCAAAGAACCAACATTAGCTCCTTATAGGGCTACAATGCAATCATTGGTCAACAAGTTCAATTCAGTGAGATACGAACACACCAAACAATCAACCAACTATTATGCGGACGCACTAGCAGCTTTGGCATCCAAAGTTCCTATTCAAGCCAAAGAAAATGGTTTAAATACTAAATTCATCAAAAAGTATGTTCCATGCACAGCTTTGCAATTGCTATATGAGGAAGAGGAAGCCCTAGATGACTGGCACACTCCCATCAAAGCTTAACTAGCACACCCTAATGCAACTTCTGTAGGAACATTAAAAAATTTCATCCTCATTAATGGCATCCTATACTTCAAAGGTCCATAAGACATCTTATTGTGATGCATTTATGCAAGGCAAGCATGTCTAAAGTTGGATAAATACCATAAAATCTGGTGTGCAGGAAGGCCCATCCCTATATCATCGCATATAGCGCACAGGGTATTACTAGCCAACCATGGCCAAAGATACTTCTTAAATGCAAATGAGTGGTCAAAAATGCTCTGAGCTTCCTAATTAAGGAGAATGCAACTTTATGGCAAGTGCCAACAATTGGAGATGCCCTTACATAGACAATTTGAAGAATGGCACCTTGCCTACGAGTAGCATTAATGCCCACATAGTAAACCGCAAGGCAAGGAAGTACATTATGCATGACAATGAGCTATACAGGATATCATTCATGGGACAACCCTTAGGTGTGTAACACCACCTAAAACGGAGACTATACTAGTTGAAGCCTATTCCGGAGATCGTAGAGAACATCAAGGAAGAAGGAAGCTATACTACCACCTATTAAGCTTAGGGTACTACTAACCTACAATGGAAAGTGATGTATTCAACTTTTCCAAGACGTGTGTCGCATATTAGCAACATGGGGAATGCAATCAAGACCTCATCGTTGCACTGCATAGCCTAACTATGCCATAGCCTTTCCATACATGGGCATTTGACTTGATCGGTCCAATACATCCACCATCTAAGGGATGCATTTAGATCTCGGTAGGTACGGAATACTTCACTAAGTAGGTGGAGGCAATCTCGTTAAAGAAAGCTACAGGATCAGCAATGACAAGCTTCATGAAAGAATACATCATCTACCGCTTTAGAATCTCAAAGCACATTCTTTCAAACAACGGCACACCTTTTATCAACTCACACGTATGACAACTATTGGCCTCCTACAGCATCGATCACGTGAAGTTCATGCCTTACTACCTAAAGGGAAATGGCCAAGCAGAAGCAACGAATAAGACTCTTCTAAAAGTACTTAGTCATATGGCGCATGAAAATTAGAAAGAATGGCACAACATGTTGCCATTGGCACTATAGGTGTATAGGACATCTAAACGAAGCCCCACTCAGGCCACCCTTTTTTCTTTAGTAAATGGATGTGAGGTGTTGATACTCATAAAAGTCTTAGTTCCATCTATAAGATTGGCCATCAATGCCAAGTTAGAACTGAATACTCTATGCATGCTCAATCTTAAAGCTCTAGAAGAGAGACGAGACACCACTAAGCATCACCTTGCCAATTATCGATAGTGGTTAAGTGCGGTTTATGATCGTTTGGTCAAGAAACGATCCTTTTTAGCAAGGAGACATTGTACTTTGCACAATAAAGCATATGCGGTGAGGTATTTCAGCACCAAAGTTTGCACTAAAGTATTAGAGCCCCTACATAGTTCATGAAGTCCATAACAATGGCTACTACAAGCTTCTAAACTAAACAACTGATAAAGTCACTACACCTCTCAATTTTCAATACATTAAAAAGTTTCATAGTTGAAATGAATGATGCATTTGCAAATTATATAGCTTACATTGTTAAAGCTTTTTTAATACTTTTTCTACTATTTACTTATTTTATTGCTGCAAAGTTAGAGAGTTATCTCCTTAGCACACAAACATGATTAACTACCACCTCTTACGTTGCTGTCACATGATCATAGCAAGTGCTCCCAAATTTACAATGAAATACTTAACCTGCAAAAATGTATATACCGATTCAAAAATAAAATATAAATGGTTATATATTGGGAAATACCCTTTTAACCATTAATTCTAATGTGTTAAACTATGCAATAAACACCACTATCGCTGCTTAAGCATGATTAATTGTTTCAACCATTTAACATATTGTTTCTAGCAAGTGAGAGCTTCATTTTGATGTTTGGCATGATAAATAAATTATGTGATTGTGACTAGCATCACTCATGGCACGTATAAGCGAATAAGCAATGATCACGCATAGAGGAAAAATAAAGAGAAATAACTTTGTTGATTCCAATACAATGCTTTAGAATGAAAATAAAGAGTATAATCATGATAAACTAAGGAAGACAATTGAGGCCTATTGAGGACTTAAGGTCTGAATCACCTAAAAGTGTATTCATCTCAAGATCGGTTACTTTAACTGCTTCTTGTAAATCGTACATTTTACTCATCAGTTCATCATGATGTCTCTTGACAGTATAATAACTCAACAATCTCTTGGCTTTAATAGCAACGAGCTCTAAGCTATTAATCTTGAATCTCATAAGGTCGGCTCCCTCAATGCATTTAATCAACTACTCTAGTTCTGCCTTTGACAATGAATTCCAAGGCATGTTCAATAATAATGTGGTCTCCCCCAACATCTTCATCATAGTGCAAGCTAGCTCAATCCTTCACATAAGGTATTCAACCCAAAAGTCTCAATCCATAGCATTAAGGGTCTCCAATGAGTCCAATAACCGGGAAGGCATAGTAAACTCTCGAAAGGATGTAGTCCCCTCTAATATAGCATAAATCCTTAGAGTTGCTTCCTTGTCTCAAGGAGACATCATAGCAACTGGATGAGAAAGGATATTAATAGAGGCTACATACAACTCATCTTCATATGTGCCCGAGCAAAGCAGTAGATTAGCATGGTCACCAACATGGATGTTATCATTACCCTCACCTATCTCTATGATTGGCTCATCAGTACTAGTAATAATTGCTCTAACTCCAATAGAGCCATGCAGCTCTTCAATGTCATCATCATCGCCTCTACCATCTTCAACTTGTGATTCCACATAATTCACTAAGTCTTGATAATCACCGACTTGAATTAAAATGGTCATTGAATCAGCTAAAGTGCTGAAGCAAACTTTAGAGCCCATCTCAACCTGCACATACATAATAGATAAAGAGGGTTAGTGAAAAGGAATATCTACACATTCATAATAACAAGAAACATACAAGGATGCTACCTCATAAATAAAGGTATGCTTAACTTATCTACCACCTGTCAATGGAAGAAATGGGTGTTTTTTCTTAATAGATCTCCCTGATCCCACATCAGTAGGAGATGCTGATTGCTGATCCACCCATTTAATAGCTTCTTGAGCATCATTAGTAGGCCTAGGTGGTAATTTAAGGCAAAACTCCCAATGGTACATAGTAGGCGCATGAAGTGTATCATCTATTAAAGCGACAGCATATGCTCAAAAGTCTTGCAAACAATTCGACCAATACGTTAGCTAGTCAGGAGAAGCAACCCTATAGCGACTTGCAAAAGGAAAGTATAGCAGACGCACTTCTTGTTGAATGTTTCTAAAGTCACCTAGCTAGAGTGATCGACAAAACTACTCAAAGTTTTCAATAATGTTAGTCATTCGAGGTACCCCTTGGTCAAAGCTAAGCTAGCGTGTAACCTAATGAAGAGAATATACTACAACCCTTTACTCCAAATAACACTTAAAGGAGTCTTTTTAGTTTAGGAGGGAGGGTAGACCCCCTAGAGTACACCATAAAATAAATCTTGCCTCAGTCACATATATCTACTAAAGTTACCTCATTCTTTGAGCTTGAAGGATATAATTCGCTCATGTCTTCATAACCAGTAAGCCGTTTCACATAAGGGCGAAATGTAAATTTAAACTCAATGTCAATAAGTTATAAGAGTGCCTACTCAATAGTTCCTTCAACCTAATCCCATGCTCTAGGAAGAGTAAGGTTAGATCTAACACTATTAAGAGGAGGAGTAAAGTGTTTCTAAAACCGCCACAAAAGAAGAGTTAGAGAAATACCAAGTCTACATGTGACACATTCACATAGTGGCCCTTTGAACGAACGAAAGCCTCGTGATACAAATCCAAGCACCAATACAAAGAGCCTAGGTAAAAGGGGCCTAATGCAAAGCACTCATCTTAAGAAATTTGTATAGCTAAGGAAAATAACTAGGGGCTCACACCTTCTTCCAATCTGCTAGGGAACACAAACAAAGATAGCCAATATGCTACAAAAGTTGTAAGTTCATACATGCAAAGACAATTAAAAAAAAAAAAGAGAGAGAGAGAGAGAGAGGTGTAAGTACACAACTATAAAGGTATACTTGAGAATAGATGAGAATGCTTACTCATATCCACAACCTGGGCCAAAAATCCAAGGTTTATCTTTTCCCTGCTCCTCAAAATAGTATGCAAGCTAGGAAGAGAAGCACAACTTTGTCTTGTTGTTACCAGAAGCCTTCAAGGCATCCAATAAGGACACTTGAAAACTATGCTCTTTGTAAGACACATTAGTAGAGGTAATGTTGTTCTACCCAAAACTAGTCAAGTTTAAGAGAATGGCCACATCCTCAAGTGTCGGGGTGATTTTCCCCCCAAGAAGTGATGAATGTGTGAGTCCGAGTACTCCATTGACAGATGATTGCCCACCACACTTCTGACCCGCTCATATGTGGGAGCCACAAGCAAGTAGAAGTAATAATGGCATAGAAGACACCGGCCTTCTCCAAAAGAGGCACATACTCTGACTTTGAGATAATATGTTTTACTAAAAATTTCCACCCGAAGGGTGATTGCCTAAGGAACACAAACTGGGTGGTAGAGAGGGGAAGTTCCTTTCTTTCATTTCTAAAGAGCAAGATTGAATTTACGTTAATGGTGTCTCTCGAGCTAGCATGGGGCTCGCATCTGATATAGCAAAGCATTCCATTAGTGCAAGCTATCGTGCAGAGCTCTTAACGCTTGATTTTATCCTAAAAGGTATCTTCAAAGATAATTTCATCCAACCATGTATCCTAAGGACTTGGGATTGGTGGTGGATGCCCATTTAAGTGCACTAATAGGTCTTTTTGGTTGATCACTTCTATGTTTTTCCCCCATCGACTCACAGGTATTACCAATGTCAAGGTGGGACTAGAAACACAATTAAAAAAAATCTAAAATATATGCAACATTAGCGCCAGGCTCTTGTAATATAAATCACGCAAGTGTATATACAGCAATGGTGCAGTTATTTTGTAAGTGCACATGTGCCAAGCAATTTCCTAACTATTAGAAAAGGCTTATTTAATGCCCAAACCCCTTCAACTTCATTCAAAGGACTTTGGTCAGGGGGCAAAATGTAGAGGGTTGAAGATATTACATAAAAAATACTAGGCTAAGCCCATTAATTACTTGGCTTAACTCATTAGGCTAGGTGACTAGGCCTAGTGAGTCCAGTCTAATTATTGGGATGACTAAGGAAGAATTGACTTGGTGGGCACAGAACAGGGATCGTTAGACTAGTCCGTCTACATGCAACCTTTCTCAAGTAGACTCATGCACTTATGGAGAAGGTTACTGGCTTTGGGCCTATAGTAAGCTCATTATGATAACCCTAAAATGAGCATATTCCATCTCGTCCGTTGATTGCTAAGATGATCTGACAAATGCCATTAATCCTAAGAGTTTATAAATACTCCGTCATTCCTCATCATTTAAGCACCTTTTTTTGGTCGAATTCTAGAGATCAGAGAAACAATGTTCCACTAACAATTCTTTGCTCTCAAAGATCAAACAAGATTTTAAGAGTAGAACGATCTCCATTGCCAAAAAATTGCAAGGTTGATGCTTGAGATCCCCTTAGCTCCCTTACTTGTCACTTATGCATTCGAGACTCCTAAGATTTTCTATTCCTCCTCCCTACCACTCTCTTCCTAGTCATCCTATCGCATGTCATCTTCACATCACTTCTCTAAAGTTGCATGCAGTGCGATACTTACGTAATACTCACATAACTACTCCTATCAAACCCCCTCATCTACACTACTCTAAGCTTAAAACAGGAATCAGTATTAATAATAGTCCTCGAGATCTAATTCTTCATACCCATCCATGTACTCCTCAAATCTAAAACCCATCGAATCTAATAAGAGATCCATTAAACAATTTTTATCTAAAAAAGAAAAGTGAGCCAAAAGACCAAGTACATAGTAATATATACATGGATGTCAAATAAGCTTACATACTAATATAACAAACAATCATATAGCTTATTAAATTATCTTATTTAAGTAAACAACTAACATAGGAGTACTCATAACTCTAAACAACACAACAGGGGACCTAAGGTCTGATTTCAACACAGTGGCAATCAAGGGTTGATAGGATCAACTAAACTGGATTAACTAAACTCTACATCGCCAAACTAAAACCTAAGTAACCACTTCTGAGTGACCTTATCATTATGCAATCTTCACTAATCACAGTCTAGCTATCTTGTATAACCCGTCAAAACCCATAATCCCCAAACTACTCCCAACATACCTTCTCTCCGCTTACAATACCCGTTATTTGATGCAATTTTACTTATCAGCTACCTATCAAGCCATCACTCAATGGCTTAAGCGCCTAACTACTATGCCATTTCAAGATATACAACTATAACCATAATCTCAATCCAAGGGTGCACTAGTTGGCTCAAATGACCAAGCACAAACAACAACCAAATACTTAGCTGGGATAACTATAAGTCTGGTTAATTTTCTTACTTAGTAAGCAACATACGTTATTGCACAACTCGAAAGATTGAAAATTCTTGAACCAAAATTCAAATTTCCAATTAAGTAGATTGAACTAATTTTATGCATCAAAAGAGAAAATTCAAGTCAAACAATTATTCTAAGTATTTAAATACCATTGTAGAATTGGGTTTAGGCTAATGCACATACTAGTTATGAGCCTATTAAGGATTACATAGGTCCAATTAGTCTTTTAGCTAATTTGGTCTAAACCATGTAGGGTTTATTCATTTAGGCCTAATAAGTTATTTAAATTTGATTTTAGATGTGTTTAAGACCCAATTAGAATATTTGGACCTTTAAAAAATAGTAAGCCCAATTATAGTTGAAATTATGCCCATTAGCCCTAGTTAATTTATTTAGTCCTATTATTTAAAGTGATTTATATAATTAGGACTTAATCCATTTAATTTACTAATCGGGGTTTATTATGCTTTAATTTAGGTGTCTAAGTCCATTTAAATACATTGAAACCTAACTATAGTTATTAGGTTTAATTGTTATTCCTAGGTCCATTTTAGATCCAATTAGGTTATTTCAATTTATTATAATTATTTCAAGCCCAACGTGTCCATTTAGATTTAGGGCCCTATAGGGTTTAAGATCTATTGAAGGTTTCTAGACTTATTAAAGCCCATTTAGAGCATGGGCTCTAAAGATAAAATTGATCCAAGTAAGTCTTAAGTCTTAAGTCCATTTAGATTCCTATAGAGTCATGTAAGTCCATTTTATTTTATTATGCCTAAGTCTAATCCATTTTAGCTGCTTAATTCAATTTGGGCCATAAGGTGATTGGAGGCCCAACTTAAGTTATTTATTTTATTAAGGCCTATTTAGAGTATAAGCCTCAAAGAGAAAAATGGGCCTAATTAAATTTTGGGTTTTTAGCTCATTAATCATTTAAGTCCATTTCATTAAGTTAAGCCCAATCAATTCAATTATGTTTAACCATATAAACCACCCATAAAGGAAAGTAGAAGGGTAGTCCTTGGGCCTATATGGATAGGCCAACTTAGGACTAAGTTGGCTTTAGCCCAAGTTAATTAAATTAATTAGTATCACGTTTCAATTCATCACTTTTGAATGTCTTAATTTTGAAAGGTTGTAACTTGTTCATTTTAAGTCTAAATTAAGTGAAACCAAAGTCATTTAAATCCATATTACTTCTATTATCCATTTTAATATAAAAAGCCTTATTTTATTCATTTTAAGCTTTTGAATTTCCACTTTACGTTAGGTTACAAAATTGCAACTTTAAAGACCCATATGTTTAGGTCCAATTCACTCCAAACCAAAGCCCACTTAATTCTATTGCTTTTTGAAGTCCAAAATATCATTTATATTTCAATTTTAAGTCCAAATAACCACCATATCAGACCTAACATTCCATAGCACTCCCAATACATCCAATTTCTTTCCAATGAGTTCATTTACAGCACAACTAAAGTTCTAAGCCTTATTTTACAACCAAACAAACTCCTTCTCATTAAATAAACATATTTTACACAAATTAACTCAAATTAAACATAATAATTCATGGATTTTCATAATCAAACATATTGATTCAGTCAAGCAAGAGAAATCATAATCTCGAGATCAATCATTTTATAATTCATCATAAACCACTCCTAGACTTTGCCAACACTATTATCCATCATGTAAATTTAATTTCAACTTAATTCATCACTTCAAATACATGTAAACGTGTTGGAAATTTATAGATTATCAATCAAATCAATTAGTTTATTCATTAACTTATCAATATCATCAATCATAAATCCTAACTTGACATATTCATCAAATTTTTCATCCAAACTACTCTTAAATCCACATATCCATACTTTAACCTTCAAATCACCATCTTTCATCATTCAAATAAAAGTTTAGTCCCAGAACACATCTTAAAGTAGCAGTACACATAAGCCAATACATCTAACATATCATCATATATCAAACTTCATTTCTATCATCAAATCCAACACCTAACATCATATTTAGCATGCTAAAACATGAACCCACATCTAAAATCTTTAGAGAACATCCAATATTCGGCATGTTGGTTATAGGTTTATGAGTTCCATGCATCAAATCCATCAAGATTCAATTAATCACCTAATCTCTCTAAATCACCCAATCACAAATTGTATTAAGCTTATATTAATGGAAATCAAATAAACCCACTTCACATAAGGTTGGCCACCACTTCCAAATCTCCTAAAGTGGAGTTTTTCTTGATTCCAGCTTGTTCCTTTAGATTGAATCAACTTGTTTAGCATCAAAACCAAAGATTTACATACTTAGATCAACTTAAAGTTTTCTAATAATCACTTACCTTAAACAAGTTCTAACCATGACCTTGAGAGCCCCTTAACTAAATCTTTACTTAATTTTTCACCTAAAACTTTCAAGAAAACAACTAGATTAGTATAAGGATTAATGGGTATTAATGTGTAAATGAGTGATAGGAATCAAAATCCTACAGGACCTATCACTATGGCAAGAGCCAAAGAGTTACAAAATTTGGCGATGAGGGTCCTTTTTAAACAAATCAACCCCGAAAATATTTGTATATGAAATTCTTTTCTATTACTTATTTGTTGTGCATTCTAGTAGGTATACTTGTGGGGTTTTACAAGGCGATGGATAAACTCACTAAAGCTCAGCTTGTGGGTTATTTATGGACAAACATAAACCAAAGAAGTACTGGTCCAACAAATTGTTCACTTATCTTGAAGAACCGGCCACTTAGAAACCATCTTTTGCACTTGTAATTGTCATTTGAAGAACCGGCCAATTTTTTTGTTTATTTTGTACTTTTAATTTGTGATTAGGGAACCGGCCACTTAAGTGGCATCTTTGTAATTTTTTTGTACATTTTTTACTCTAATTGGAGCAAGTATAAATACTTGCTAACTAGGTTTTGTAAGGGACTTTTTGACATTTTTTAACAAACACTTCTTGTTACTGTGAAAGTGAGGAGTCTTCTTGCTAATACACACACTCTTATCAATTTCTAGTAAATTGTGGCGAGTGAGGCTTGGAATATCTTGTGAGTAGTATCAAGATCTTTTAAGTTGCTTCCTTGTTATTACTAGTGAGTAATATCTAGTGATAATAAGTTGTTTTCCATCATTTGCTGTTCATGCAATTAGGGTTCATATTGCTTCAATTTTATAAGATTGGAGTTACATGTTATATGTAACTTGATTTGGTATTGGAATCCTTTGTGTTTCTTATAAATTGATTCACACAATTTGGGTTATATTACACTAGGCATCACTCCATTTGTGAGTCCATTTTGTGGATTTGTTTAATTGATTCTACAATTGCTATTGTGTACAAGTGCTTACACTTTTAAGCACATCATAATTTGGTATCAAAGCACGATTTTGAGAAGGGAATTTTGTGTTTATTGATTTGGGGATTTAGGGTTCTTATTCTTCCATTTCATACTTGAAGTTATTTGAATTTGAATTCCATAATTGGAATTCTATAATTTGAAGAAGTTATGGAGTGTGCCGTGTGTTTTCCTTATGCATTTCGAAAGTGGAAGTATATAATTTCTAGATTTGAATTTGTGTGGAAAATAGGAAATCATTTGAATTCAAACACATCCATTAAGCTTGAAGTAGTTATTGAGTAGTGTTGATTGCATTTCATTTAAATTTGAAATTGACTCTTGCCATTTGTGGAGAAGGTTGCATTAAGGGTGTAATTTTAAATTTTTTACCGTGTTTATGTGTGTATGTGTGGCGATGTAAGTGTGTATTGAATTGAAGGGTTGCAACGTGTAGTGTTGTGTATGTTGAGGAAAGGAAGGTATTGCACTTGAAGTGGTGTTGTGGGTTGAAGTGAGTGCACCATGTTTATGTTATGTGTATGGCAGTGTGAGTGTGTTGTGGAGAGTGATGCAATTTGTTGTGAGTTGTGTGTTAGAGTAAAAAGTGCTGCATGTGGAAGTAGAGGTGTTTATGTGCCGTGAGCTACTTTGTTTGAGAAAGAAGGGAATTGCAATTTTGTTTTTTTTTTAAGGAATTTCGAAAATAAATTTACCTTCATTTCCAAATTTGGCTTTCAATTGCATGGAGGATTTGGAAACAATTTGAAATTTAAAAACAATTATTAAGTTGGAAGAGTTATTGTGTATTGTTAATCATAGTACACTTTAACTATTTTGAAGTGTTTACTTTCCATTTGGAGAAGCACATTAATTGTTTCAAATTGTTGTTTGCTACCGTGATTAAGAGTGTATGTTGAAGTGTATATTGCAACATGAGTGAGTAAGTGATTGTTGTGCGATGTAGTGAGTGTTGTAGTAAGGGTTACAACATGGTTTATTGTGTGTATTCTAATTGGAGAAGTGTTACACCGTGGTTGTGTGTGTTGCCATGGTGTGTGTAGTGAAGAGTAATGTTGTTGTATAAGTAAACTATGGAGTATTTGTTGTATTAATTGTTTGTTGTGTTGTGGATGTGTGAAGCCTAAAGGGGATTTGGTGTTTTCTTTTGTAGTGTATTATTGGTTTGTTGAAGTAGTAAGCAACCATGTTAAGTGACTTATTTTTGTCTACTAATGTACTACGTCGAGCCTTGACTTCTTCTCCAACCACTGATGATGGGCAAAGAGAAAATTTATTTCATACTTCTTGTAGGGTGTAAGGTAATTTGTGTGCTATTATTATTGATGGTGGTAGTTATACTAATGTTGCGGCTACCTCATTAGTATCTAAATTACAACTTGTAACTACCCCACATCCAGAACCCTACACATTACATTGGTTGAGTGAGCAAGGGAGTCTCCATGTGACTCAGAGGGCTAGAGTACCTTTCAGTATAGGGGATAAATACTATGATGAGATTGAATGTGATATTCTTCCCATGTGTGCATCCTATATATTGCTTGGCAAACCGTGGTTATATGACAGGAGGGTCTTACATGATGGCTATAGAAATACTTATATGTTCCAACAGGATGGTAAACGTATATGCAAAGACAAATAAGTCAACCTTTAGAGGACTAAGCGGTTCAAAAACAGATGTTTCAACCATCAGAGGTCTAAAAGGGTCAAGGGCAAATGAGTAAATTATCAGAGGGCCAAGAGGCTCAAAGACATATAGGTGAAACAAGGAAGGAGAAAACATTATTGGTGGGATAGTTTGAGTTAGGGGAGGTCATAACGGATGGTAGACCATTATATGTGTTGTAGATGAGTTATATCCTAGAGATAGAGGGGCGAGATTAACCACCCCTTTTGATATCTCAAGTACTAGGAGACTATAGTGATATTTTCACAAATAACATGCTATGAGGATATAGAGTCTCTGCTACATTTGACCTATCAGATTTGAGGACAAATCTTCTTGAGGCTCGAGGAGATGATAAGAATCAAAATCTTACATGACCTATCGTTAGGGCAAAAGCCAAAGGGTTACCAAAATTTGGCAATGAGGGTCCTCTTTAAACAAACCAACCTTGAAAATATTTGTATACTAACTTCTTTTTTATTACTTATTTGTTGTGAATTTCAGCAGGTATACTTGTAGGTTGTTATAGGGTAATGGATAAACTCACTAAAGCTCAGCTTGTAGGTTATTCATGGACCGACATAAACCAAAGAAGAACTGGTCTAACAAATTGTTCACTTGACTTAAAGAATCGGCCACTTGGAAATCATCTTTTGCACTTGTAATTGTCATTTGAAGAACCGGCTAATTTTTTTGTTTATTTTATACTTGTAATTTGTGATTAGGGAATCGACCACTTAAGTGGCATCTTTGTAATTTTTTGTACATTTTTTACCCTAATTGGAGCAAGTATAAATACTTGCTAACTAAGTTTTGTATGGGACTTTTTGACATTTTTAAACAAACACTTCTTATTGCCATGAGAGTGAGGAGTCCTCTTGCTAATACACACACTCTTATCAATTTCCAATAAATTATGGCAAGTGAGGTTTAGAATATCTTGTGAGTAGTATCAAGATCTTCTAAGTTGCTTCTTTGTTATAACTAGTGAGTAATATCTAGTGATAATAGGTTGTTTTCCATTATTTGTTGTTCAAGCAATTAGGGTTCATATTGCTTCAATTTTATAAGATTGGAGTTGCATGTTATATGTAACTTGATTTAGTATTGGAATTCTTTGTGTTGCTTATAAATTGATTCACGCAATTTGGGTTATATTACACTAGGCATCATGCCATTTGTGAGTCCATTTTGTGGATTTGTCTAATTGATTCTATAATTGCTATTGGGTACAAGTGCTTACACTTTTGAGCACATCAATGAGGCTTAGTGCATTTTTCAGAGTATTCTACCGTAGAGAATTTTTAGAAGTGAAGATGGGGGTTACTGCATCATGTCTTGTTGGAGAGGTTTTATAGGGTAGGAAAAGGCTAGGGTTTCAAGGAAAAAGGCAAGGGGACTACTAAGTTAAAGGATTTTTACATAAGGTACCATGTGTCCTTACTTTTAGCATAATTGACACTTTTATTTTTCTATTTTTGCCACTTCAACTCCACTTTCAACTGAAAAATAACTTATCCTTTTTCCCAGTATGCCTTTAGGAACTCAAGAATTTAGCCACTATTTAATAAAACCAAACTTAGAAGCATTTTAGTCATTTTACCCAATTGATCTCTGAGTTTAAATTTTCCTTTTTCAATTATCTCCAAATAACTTGAAAATTATTTTATTCACCTAATTAAGGTCTTAGAGCTATATTTATGCTCTCAAAGCTAATTCAAGTTCAAATACGATAAAACCATCTTCAATAGCAAAAAATGTTATTTTTGATTAATTGTCTTCAAACGTCAAGATATAAATCATAATGACTTAAAATGACTCCAAAAGACTTTAATTAAGTTGTTTAGTGATTTCAATCAACTTCAATAACTCTAAATTGGGCATAGGGCCAAAATGGTCATTTTGCAAAATGGATCTCTAAACTTTTTTTTTCTTTTCTAATTAATTCTAAATAGTTCCTAAAGGATTTTATTCATCTAATTAAGGTCTTAAAACATTATTTAGAATCATAAGCTATTTCAATTCTGAAGCTAATTTCAATAAAACCAAGTCTAAAGGTAAAAGGGTCATTTTGGAAATATTTGGCCCTAAATTTTGTAAATCCTTTTCTTAATTGACTCCAAATTTTCCTTTCTAATTTTATTAATCTTATTTAGAAATTTGAGGTTTGTCAACATTTATCAAGAACATCAAATTAACATCATACTCATAAATCTAATTTTGAAATATCAACTTTCCATAACACCTCATCCAATTATTAAACCAGCTACTCAAAATCAAACACATCTTATAACATGAACTTATCATAAATTTTAATTAGGCACTCAAAAACACCTAATCTAGCATTAAATTCCCATTCAACAAGTTCATTATTTTTCTAAAAAATTTCCCCAAAAAAATCAAAAATTACAAATATAATATGTACGACACTAAATCATGCTCATTTCATATTTAAATCAAATCCAATTAACACTTAAACTACCATATATTATATTATTGAATCATCATTACAACACATAATAATATCAATTAACATGCTATAATCAAAATCAAACCCATTTATACATATATACCACATAGCATGAATAATAATACTCATATCTCTAATTCAATTACCATTTTATTAATTAAAATTGTTTTCATTATGTCATTTCAACATGATTTCAAATAAGAAGTAACAATTTAAACTCCTAAATCACCACTAATACACATACATATCTACAACCAACAATGAAAATACCCATTTACATAACACAATACATCACTTTTCAATCAAATTTAATTTATAACACTAAATTAACAAGATCTAATTCAATTGATATATCAAACAACAAATTGAACATCCATACACACTACAATCAATGGCACCACCCTCTCTTAAGCTCTTACCAATTATATAACTACTTCAAACCCAAACCCAAATTCAATCCTAAACATATCTCTATGCATATCTTCAATCAAAGTTATCAATAGTCACCAAATCAAAGAGAGATTTTCATACTACCTTAATTAAAGTTGGATATTTAACACTTAAGATAGAATTCTACAAGATCTACTAACTTGAAAACTTCCAAGAGCTAAATCTTACAATTAATAAGATTTACACCAAGTTGTAAAACTATAGACCTAGAAATTCGATTACAAATGTATTAAATCTAGCAAAAATTAACTTGATAACTTGAATTGAACTTAACTATGGTATCTTGAGCTCTATGTGAACTAGCACTAAACCCCTAATCATTATCTCATCTTTAATTTGTTAAGAATAGCAAGATTAAGATTAGAAATCTACTTAGATAATCTAATAATCAAGCTTAATTGAACCTATATTAGAGATCTACTCATCAAATTAACTTGAAAGGTTTGAGTATGATCTTCAATTAATCTTGAATCCACTAAATGAGAATTGAATTGACCAAGATTGAAAGACTTTAGGACTTGTCTTCTACATAAATGGCATGAAGAAGGGGAAGAAGAGAGGAAATAATTTCTAGAAACTCCCAATTTTTTAATTGTAACCAACTTATAATATCCTTTCCCTCTAAAACTACTAAATAGATTAACTTACCTAACTACCATTGTGCTCAAACTTAAGTACTAAGGTTAATAGTATAGATCTTAATTTATTGTTCCTTAAATATCTAAACTTAAATATTACTTTAATTACCCTTAAGTAATTAATTAAGCCTATGTTTAGTTTCATAATATTTACTTAACCTTACCCTTTATTCATATAATTAAAATTACTGCTTAATTTTCTTGTTAAATTTATTGTTTACAAAGTTTGTTTTAATAATTAAATTAGTTAATTAATCCTCCTTGTAAGGTGGTATAAGAATTTAATCACCAAGTTCAAATTGATAAATTAGTTAATAATTAACTTTTGAAAATTAGTCTTGTTATGATAAGTGTTATAAAATACTTATTATTTATAACATTTATGATAGCCTTTTGTTTAAATCTCTTACAATTTGGATGGATATTGTACTTAATCACTCTTTATGTTGATTTCAAAGCCCTAAAATGTAATTTATGATTTAATAGAAGAATTATGTAAAATTTGAAGAAAAAATATCACTTTTACAAGATTTGAAATCACAACAAGGTGAAGAGTACAGCCGTGTCTAAGGTCATGCAGAACAGAACAAGGTAGATCATTTTGGAGTAGCCATTCAAGCAACCATGTAGAAAAACATGGGCAAGAACACATTCGTGTCGAAGGGTGTGTTGAAGGCAATTTTTCGATATATTTAACACAAAATGGTATACGAGCAATAGCACGACCATGTTATGACCATGCCAAGCCAAAATTCAACTTTCTAAAATTAATTTCCAAGCTCAATTTCACTTCCTAAAAATGCAATTAATTCTAAAGATTTAATTTCCTTTCAAGAGTAGCTAAGTTTCCGAAAATCCAAAGAAGCCATTACTACCTATTGAATTAATATTTCTTAATTTATGAAGATTCTTGGGATTCTTTTTTTCCAAGAAACTAAAACTTTCTTAAAAGGGCAAAAATTGATGGTTATATAAGGAGTATAAATTTCTAGCAAGGAAAATTGTAGAGTGATAGTAGCATAGTAATAGAGTTTTAGTATTGTTGTTTATTTGATGCTTTTCTTTATGCACTCTTTTTATATTATCACTTTTAGATTCAATATGTTATTAGCTCAAATTTTCTTTTGTACTCGAGTATGATGACCCTTAAAATAAATATGCAATTTTTTATTTATTATTCAATAATTATTTGTTATTCTTGTAATCTAATTATATGTTCTTCATTGTTTTCAATTTAATATTGTCGGCGTATTAGTTAAAATTTGATTTCTTATATAGAGATTAAAAGATCCTATATTAAAATAGATCTAGTATAATTGGAAGGGGTTGCACACAATCCTAAAGATAGAACAACGTAAATTTTCTGGATTATATTCAAATCTAATAGCAGAGTTCATAGATCAAATGTAATACAATTTTAAGGGTTTTAATTAAGAAGATATTCCAATTAATCAACCTAGAATTAGAAATTAGTAGACCTTGAGAGAGCTATTAGTTCAAATTAGGAATTCTCACTATTCAAGAATAAGATAATGAAATTAAATAATAATTAGTTAATTACGAGGGATTCAATATCTAAGTACACTTTTAATCATTGTTATTCGCTTTAGTTTACTCATTGTTTAATTTTACTCAATCCACTCAATTTTTCATATTAGGTAATAAGAAAAAGGGTAATTACAAGTAATTGCAATCCCTATGGGATCGACACTCAATATCAATATCAACAATACTATAGAATTGATAAGTGCACTTGCCTACAAGTCTAAAGTAGTATGATTAACCAATACCAAGTTTTTGGCACCATTGCTAGGAATTAGGATATTAGGAACACCTATATCTTGTTAATCTAATCATTATTTCTTTTTATTGCTTGCTTTTCATTAATCTCTATTATCCATAGTTTCTATTTTTTTTTCTATTGTTTCTGCCTAGGGGATGCTAAAGAGCAAGTCAAAGATATCAAGTTTTGGCTCAAGACTCTAATGATAACATAGCTAATGAATAGGATGAGAGAACGGTGTTTGATTATTGAAAGCCATCATTTATAGGAGTTAATTCAAGTATTGTTAAGCCTACAATTGTAGCTAACAACTTTGAAATTAAGCCTAATATTATTTAGATGGTTCGACAATTCATTCAATTTGATGGGTTGTAGGATGAAAATCCAAACACACACATTGCAAGCTTTTTGGAAATTTGTGACACCTTTAAAATTAATGGGGCCACATACGATGCCATCATGTTACAATTTTTTCCTTTTTCTTTGAGAAATAAAGCTAAACAATGGTTGAATTCTCTTTCTAGGTTTCAATCATTACATGGGATCAAATGGTAGAGAAATTCCTTACAAAATATTTTCCACAGCAAAGACTGTGAAACTACGAAACGATATCTCCTCCTATGCTCAAATAGAGTCTAAGACATTATACGATACAAGGGAGAGATATAAAGATCTGTTGAGAAGATGCCTACATCACAGTCTTCCATTGTAGATGCAAATTCAGACTTTTTATAGAAGACTAAATCAAACTACCAAGTAGATAATTGATGTAGCTGCTTGAGGGACTTTGAATAATAAAACACCTAAAGAGGCCCATAACTTAATAGAAAATACGGCCATGAATAGCCATTAGTAGAATGTTACAAGAGCCAAACAACAAAGAGTAGTAGGAGTTTATGATGTAAACACTGTTACTACCTTAGCCGCACAAGTCAAAGCGCTAAGCAAGAAAATTGACAACATGTCCATGACACAATAGGTCAATCAAATTCTGTTGCTAGCATTAATGAGCATGTTAATTATGTAGAATTTTCGAATAGGCAACAAAACAACCCTTACAACAACACCTATAATCTAGGCTAGAGAAATCATCCAAATTTCTCTTGGCGAAATCAACAAAGGAATGTTCCACTTGAATTCCAACAAACACATTAACCACCAAAATAGAAGCCTAATCTAGAAGATTTAATGAAAAAGTTCATTCACACAACTAAAACACACTTCCAAGCTACAGAAGCATTGTTACAGAATCAAGAAGCTTCAATCCAGAATCTTGAAAATCAAGTTAGACAAATTTCAAAAAGACCTCAAGGAGCTTTGCTTGGAATCATAGAACCTAATCCTAAAGAACAAGTTAAGGTAGTCTTCCTAATGAATGAAAAAGAAGTGCAATATGAAGGGAAAGGTAAAAAGCCTAAGAAAAAGGAGCAGCCCCCAAAGGTCAAAGAATATATTCCATGCATTCCTTATCTAGATTGATTGAGGGAAGAAGGCATTAAGGAGTTTAAAAAAAAAAAAATTAAACAACTTCACATTAATTTACCTTTTGTTGAGGCCCTGTTGCAAATGTCGAAGTATGCAAAAATATCTAAAGAATTTTCTTTCAAACAAAAGGAAATTGGAAGAGATCTCAACAATCCCACTTAGTGCAAAATATTCAACAATCCTACGAAACAAGTTACCAAGAAAATTAAAAGATCTAGAGAGTTTTACTTTGCCTTGTTTGATTGGCGATTTGTTTATAGAAAAAACTTTGGTTGATGTATGAGCTAGTATAAATTTAATGCCATATAAATTATTTAAAAGATGAGGACTAGGAGAACCTAAGCCAACTAAATGAGTTTGCAACTCGTCAATAGGTTTGTAAAATTTCCTATAGGAATAATCAAAGATGTGTTAGTAAAAGTTGGTACTTTTATTTTTCCAGTAGATTTTGTAATTCTTAACATAGACGAAGATATAGAAGTACTATTAATCTTAGGAAGACCCTTCTTGGCCACAACAAGAGTAATTGTTAATGTAGAAGATGCTAAATTAATTCTTAGAACTAGTAAGGATGAATTAGTTTTTAAAGTTTCTAATGCAATGTGACACTCCCTTAAGCATGACAACACTTGTTATTTTCTTGACACAATTGATTTGTCTATTGCTAGTTATGTATAGAAATACATTCATGTAAATCTTGTGGAATTATGTCTCATGAAAAATATGAAAGATTTTTAGAGGGGTTTAAACAAGATAAACATGAGAAATTTAATCTTCAACCCCATTGATTAGCTAGTGTGCAATGTGTCAAGTCAACGACGTTAACCAAAACCGCTTCTTGGGAGGCAACCCAAGCTTTAATTAGTTTAGTTTCCTTTTAATTCATTTTATTTAGATTATTTTAGTTTTTTTTTAGTTTAGTTTTATTCTCTTTTATTTTGTGCTTTTACTATTTTTTTTCCTTCTTATTTTGTAAGGACTACTGTACTTACCGGCTGAAAAATTAAGTCAAGATATAACTAAACTAATTAGACCAAGCAAGTATTAGTTTACTTTATTTCCTTTCCCATGAGTTTTAACTTGTTTATTTTTATCTTTTATACATTGGGGAAAATGTACAATTTTAAGTGTAGAGAGAGAGAAATAATATAAAAAGCCTTAATTTTTTTTAACAAGACATTACTATTCGATAATTTATCACTCTTAGTAGTACTAAATAAATAAATCGCATTCATAATTTGGTGGATTATTAGAAAAAAAAAATTCCTTGATATATTTTTTTACCTTTTCATTAGTGAACTTATAACACTTGATTAGAGTTGAATTGTGAAATCTTTATAAATCAAAGTTACATGTTATTTAAGTTTAGAATTTAGAAACTCCGAATTGGAATAATATTAATAATCAAGGATTGGGAATTCAAGTTTTTAAACTTACTTTAATATATACCTATCTCTTAAAAGTTCATATGAGCACTATGATCTCAAATAATTGAACTAACTAAATATGTCTTTTGAAGGTTCTTCTTATAAAAAGCTGAGAGATAAAATAAAATAAAATAATTAAAGTTCATAATAAAGTTCGACAGTGGACCTTGTTGACTTGAGCAATTAAGCTTATGGGATGTCCTTCAAGGGATAACACTTGTTGACTTAAGTGACGAACTTGAGATCATCAACCTAAAACTCACTACATGGGTCAAGAGAAAAGTTTGAAAAAACTGAACTAATTGAAATAAGTAATAGAGTTAACGGAGGTTCGAAGGGATATTTTAAAACCTAATAGCCTAAAATCGTTTGGTCTAGGACTTACTGACCAATGAAATCACTCCATGTTGTTAAAAAAGTAAAAAATAAAAAAATCTCCCAATAATTATAAAAATTAAGGAAGGATTTTCAAATGATAGATGGAGAAAAGCTTTTGTTGGATGTCGTGATACTCAAAGGGATGGAAAAAGGGAAGTATATACCTTAACTAAGTAGACAAAATTTTAAAAACCTTTTTCTTGATTAAATAATGTTTAGTACGATTTTAGGTTTATAAATTTTTGTCTGAATGGCATGATAAACTTTAGTATTTTATAGATTAACTTTTGAACTCTAACTTTAGTATTTGTGGTACACCAAATTTGATTGGGTAAAAAGGATGTTAAGAATAAACAATTATATGATGAATGCAATTTGTTTAAGTACGAATTTAGTAATTGTTATCTAAGCTAATTGGTTAAGTAAAGAAAAAAATTGTCCTTGATCTTTAAAGGTTTATCTTTGCTTGAGAACAAGCAAATGCTTAAGTGTGGAGGAATTTGATAGTGTTATAAAATACTTAGTATTTGTAACATTTATAATAGCCTTTTGTTTAAATCTCTTACATTTTGGATGAATATTGCAATTAATCACTCTTTATATTGATTTCAAAGCTTTGAAATGTAATTTATGATTTAATTAAAGAATTACATGAAATTTGAGGCAAAAATATCAATTTCACAAGATTTGAAAGCATAACATGGTGAAGAGCATAGCCATGTCTATGGCCATATAGAACAGAACAAGGTAGGTCATTTTGGAGTAGCTATGTAAGTAGTCATATAGAAAAACACGAGCAAGAACATGTCTGTATCAGAGGGCGTGTTAAAGGCAATTTTTTTATATATTTAAAATAGAATGATACATGGGCAATAACACGATCATGCTATGACCGTGCCAAGCCAAAATTCAACTTTCTAAAATTGATTTCCAAGCTCAATCTCACTTCCCAAAAGTGTAATTCATCTTGAAGATTTGATTTCCTTTCAAAAGTAGTCGAGTTTCCTATAATCCAAAGAAGCCATTACTACCTATTGAATTAATATTTCTTAATTTATGAAAATTCTTGGGATTTTTTTTCCTAAGAAACTAAAACTTTCCTAGAAGGGTAAAAATTGATAGCTATAGAAGGAGTATGAATTTCTAGCAAGGAGGATTGTAGAGTAATAGTAGCACAATGATAGAGTTTCAGTATTGTTGTTTATTTAATACTTTTCATTATGCACTCTTTTTATATTATTGCTTTTAGATTTAATATGTTGTTAGCTTAAATTTTCTTTTGTACTCAAGTATGATGAATCCTAAAATTAATATGTAAATTTTCTTATTTATTATTCAATAAATTATTTGTTATTCTTGTAATACAATTATGTGTTTTTCATTGTTTTCAACTTAATATTGCTAGCATATTAGTTGAAATTCGATTTCTTATATAGAGATCGAGAGATCCCATATTAAAATAGATCCAGCATAACTAAAAGTATTTGCACGCATCTTAAAGATAAAACGACGTAAATCTTCCGGATTAAGGTTAAACCAAATAGCGAAGTTCATGAATCAAATATAATGCAATTTTATGAGTTTTAATTAGAAAGAGATTCCAATTAATTAACCTAGAATTAAGAATTACTATAATTGAAAGAGCTATTAATTTAAATTAGAAATTCCCACAGTCCAAGAATACAATAATGAAATTGAATAATAATTAGTCAATTACATTAATAGTTTTAGGAGGATTCAATATCTTGATACACTTTTAATGATTGTTATTTTCTTTAGTTTACTAGTTATTTGATTTTGCTCAATCCACTCAATTTTTTATATTAGATAATAAGAAAAAGGGTAATTACTAGTAATCGTAATTTATATATGATCGACACTCAATATCAATATCCACAATATTATAGAATCGATAAGTACACTTGCCTATTAGTCTAATGTATTAGGATAGACTAATGCCATGTTAAATACCTAAGCTACTCTTCTCTACTTATTTACTTAATCTCCTTCAATTAATTTTATAAATATACATCTTGACCTTAGGTATTTCAAGAAACTCTTATCAATTTCAAGGTCAAAGGGGTTAAATCAACTACCGTATTCCTATGCATGCACTATGGGGCAAACATAAACTCTTTTTCAAATTTTTTGAAAAGTTTTTTAATTTTAAGGATTTTTGAAAATTTTGAAATTCCCATTAGTTTTAAAAAAATAACAATATTTTAGAAATTTTGAAATTTTAGGAAACTTTTTGTATTGTTGGAAATTTTCAAATTTTTGTTTTGTTTTGAAAAATTAAAAAAAAAATACAACACAAAGCAACTAAGCAAGCTACACTAAAACAAGGGTAAATTAATTACTAAAGATGGAAATTTTGAAATAAAACTAGCAAAATAAACTGGCAACTCTAAAGATCCTTGAACAAGTGAAACCCTACCCCAACAATTAATCAACCTCCTAATGGTCAACCATCAAAACCTAAAATATATAAACACTAAAGTTACAATTTTAATAGAACATTAAACAACTTGCAAACACAGCCGAATTTAGCTAAAATTTGAAAATCTATACTAACATGCACTATGAAGACAAACACAAGCTAATCTAATAAAACAAACTTAACAATCTATAACATAAACTACACAAACTAACACCCAAGCATATGTCATAAAAAAGACAAAAAAAAATTTCCACACTAGCTAAAAATTGAGAAATCTAAACTAAACTAACAAAGAAAATACAAAACAAGTAAAAGAAAATAAAAAGTCTTAATCTGAGGGTCGAACTACAAATCTAATATCAACTATTGAAGTTCTCCAACAACAGCACCAAAATGCTTGACTCAATTTTCCTATAAGCATATGTTAAACAAATATAAATGTGTAGTTTTGAATTAAAAGCATTTTAAAAGTGAAAACCTTCAGCTACTATGTAGCTTATGCAAGTACAATATACTGGTGAGGCAAGTCATATTTTATATAAGAAACTTCCGACTAAGTCCTAGATTGTTGTAATTCTTCCCTAGGCTAAGCAACCAGATTGTGATGTTTTGATAATTGAACTAATTAAATAAAATAAACTAGTAAATCATGACTAGCACTAAGGATTAATAGAATGAGAAAGTCTCTACATTAATTAATGCATGGGATTGTTATTTTGTTATCCATTGGATTATCTAATTTATGCCACGTTTATATAATTGGAGCTAGTTAATTGGGTTTTAATTAAACTCGCCGGAATCCACTTCCCTTGAAAGTGCCTAAAGTTTTGATCATAGCATAAACATCCTTTCAAATAGTTTATCTATTATCATCAATTAAGTAGCTAGTTTCTCTCACAAATTTAGCTCCTCTAGTTGGTGTCAAGATTTAAACATGTGTCACAATCCTAAATCTCCACTTTAACTGGATTAAGTAAGTGAATTCTAGGTATTAAATCAAAACTGCATACTTCCTGAATTCTACATATTAAATCAAAACTGCATACTCCCCGTCCATTTAGCAACTCCAAGATCTAATTTTCAAACACCCGAGTCCCTCTTAACTAAAAATTTTAACTCATATAAAAATTGTTGATCAGACAAATTTCACATGAATAACGAACTGAAATAAATAAAAAACTAATTTCTCAAACCTATAAAGTAAATTCAAGACTCATACAAATCCATCAAACTAGGAATAACCCCACATTATACCTTTTAGCTCGTGATTTTAGGGGGAAAAACACAAGAAACAAACACAATCTTTTGATAAGATTAAACAAAGTAAAGAAAGAACCTAGTAAATAGGTCTTAGATCTTCGATCCTAAGTTCTTATGTTCTGTGGTAGATAATGATGTATCAGGCACTCAGGGAATTCAAAAATCTACTTAGAAATGCAATTGCAGTAGGAAACCCCTCCTATAAATGTTTAATCTACAATAAGTATAAAGAGAAAAGATGGAAAATAGATGCAAGTTAAATGCGAATTCGAAACTCTGCTATATATAGGCGAGTTGCGCCATCTAGACAACTAAGGAGGCTATCTAAACGGTGCTGACATGTCACACATTAAACCTTAAGGGTTTAGGGGGGTTGTCTAGACTGCTAGGGAGGTCATCAAGATGAAACTCACAATAACTTTGAATTTTCTCGTGCACAAGGTGTCTATGCCTTGATTTTCTTCTTCACATGCCGTTTGAACAAGCTAAGTAGGGTTTATGATCTCGTGATCATTCTAGGGCCTATTCGGATGGCATCAATATGGTGTCTGACTGGGGTCTGCACCTCACAGATCTCTTGCATGTTTTAAGGCGTTATCTAAATTGGCCAGCATGGCCTTCTTAGATGGGGCTCTAATTCCTTACAAAAATATCAATCGGTTACATTTGGCAAAGCTTAGCGAGCTTGTATTAGTTCAATCACAATATTCATCAATCGGTTAAGTTTGGCGTAGAGGTGAGTAGATGGAATGGAAATGTGAACATATTTTTTATTTGGCAAGGCCCTTATAATATGGTAATATGAACATTGTTTTCCCAACATGATTAATTGGATCCAATCCTTCTTCTATTACTAGTCATAATAATAGTCGGCTAAAAAACAAAAAAAAAATACTATTATTATTTTTTTTTTCTCTTTTAAGAAACAAAAGAAAGAGATATCGATATGTAAATCTAATTATTTGGAAATAAACAAAGTTTAAAAGCAAGGTGTTTGTTGTGCTAAGCTAGTGACTAATATTAGGGTTAAAGGTCAAAGAAGGGAAAGAGAGGAAGATTGGAACGTTATTTTAGGTGGCCTCCAATTTATCCATTAATTAATTTTTACTAAAATATCATTTTAATATTTTTAAAAAACATGATAAAATAGTGTCAAAATGCATGCATTTAAAAATTAGAGATCTATGTTTTTATTTTCAAAATAAAGGGATAAACCATGCAAATTGAAAAGTCAAAAAGTTTGTTCATGATTTACCTATGAATTTCTTTACTTAGCATCTTTAAATATCAAATTAAGATTTAACATGAAATTACTTTTGGTGATATAAAAGCTAATTTTGCGAGTAGATACATCAATTAGCCAATGCCTAACTTTGCTCATCCACTTCTCCAAGGATCTATTTTCGAAAGTGCTTCTACAGATCATTCAATATACCCAGTCCGTATATTTGTGTTGGGATCGTGTTCAGACTATATTTATCGCATGTTTTTTAATGAGAGTGAAATTTTTGCCAATGGATGTTCAGTCAACTCCCTTCCCCACTGTGGTTTGGTTTTGGTCGTATTGCGTATCAAGTGGGATCTTTGTAAAAAAAAAAAAAAAAAATGTGAAAATAAATTATAGTTAAAAAAAATTGATTAATTTTACATTTTTGTCAATTCATATCACATAGGGATCATATTTAAATTTATTGTAACGTATCATGTCGATTTTAATATTTTCCTCTATAAATAGTGTATTGGAGCATGTCATGTTAAATTATATGTATTATTGTATCATGATAGAAATTACCATCCCTACTACTTGGGTCGTATACTTGGCTCACCGATTCAGTAAGAAATCTTAATCATCTTGCTCTACTTTAACAAAACACTTAAAAGGTCACGGTTAGGGTTCATATTGAAGGGTCTAAATTCTGTATAAAAAGCTTTGGGTTAGTTAATTGGGCTTTGATTTATCGAATTTTATGATCATGCCGCCATGTTATTTAAGACCACGGTAAAACGACCAATCACATCCACGTTTGGGCTAGTGACTTTGTATTTTGATTTGGGCTTATCAAGCTTCCATCAGAATCCAATACAGCATGTTTCTTCATTTTTTTTCTTTCTTATTTCTTTTTGGGGGCTGATTCCATATTTATGCGTACTCCATGCTAAATAATACTCACACTTGAATAAGAAAAAATTAAATCATAATTCAATAGAAATTGAATGAACATGTAGTTATTACATGTCTAATACTCTGTTTAGCTAACATAAAAATAATAATGAATAAAATATAAATTATCCATCATATAATTCCAATATCTACTTTTCCACTTTTCATAACTAATATAAACTTAACACAACTTACAATAATAGGATATTTGTGGTAAAGATGATAAAGTAGCCATTGATTGATAATTCATGATTTGGAAACATAAATTACTATTCAATATTTTAGGTAATAGTAATTCATTAAGAATTATTATTCTATAAATTAAATACTGTAATATTTTATAAAGAATAAAGGAGACATAGAATAGTCACTCCTCTCAAGTGAACATGCAATTAGAATTCACTGTTTCCACTTTCAGGTAAAATAATTGGGAAAGAAATGATGTTAGAGAAAGTCGAAACAACAAAATCGACATGCCTTACCCAATTGGCATGAACCTCGTCCGTCTAAAGAATCGGTACATATTTGAACTCCTTCTTCCCATTGTAAAAAAAATCGACCTATAATAATAGAAAGCGATTGATTTAATACAATCTTTATTTTGGGGCTTAGGATCATTTTAACTAGTGTTGAAATTAGTATATTTTAAACTAGAGAAATATTTTATTTGGTACATAAATTTTATTCATTTTTTATAATTAACTACTTGAAGTTTCAAAACTAGCCAAATAGAACTTCAAAACAATTGATAAAAATGTAATGTTACCTTAAGCATGCTTTATGGATTTCTCATAATATTCTTCCTTTAATCTAATCAATAGGAATCTCTTATAAGGTTTGTATAAAAAGCATTAACCCATACAATGAAAGCTTTTCCTTTATGCATAAAATTGGTCAAATAATTTTGTATACATTACACAAATCATTCTCAAAATCTTTTGAAACTACACTTATATCTCCCATTTCTTCTTCTTCTTCTTCTTCTTTTAATTATACACATAAGTGGCTTGTTACAAAATTTTTCATTCCCTAATAAATATAAATCATATGTCTTCATCCTTTTACCATTAAAACATAGAACTTAGAGTTCATGCTACATCACTGTCTTTAATGACATTCATCTTGCTTCACCAAAAACTCAAACCCAATACTCATATTTCATCATACATGGTCATCGAACAAACATTAGACTATACTAAAATTTAGGCTTGATGATGGTTCTTTTATGGATAACCTAACTTGGGCATATTCACCCATGGATTTTCATGAAAAAATCTTATTATGAAAGGACATAACCTAACTTTCTCAAGATATCGTTAGCCCTTAGCTTTACATCAAACATTTTAACTAGATATCAAATGACTATAAAGTGGTGGAAGAAATAAGAGTAGAAGACAGATTGAAAGCTTCAAGAATAGGGTTTTTGATACATAGCTACAAGATATGTCTTTTAGAGATAATGTTTAACCTTGCTAAATAAATGTTTAGAGGGTATTTGGTCAAAGAGGAGATAGATAAAGGTTTTATTTTTCATAAGTGGTTGAAATCTTAGTCTAAGTCTCAAATAGAGTATTTGCTAGTAATATTGTTAATGCTAATAGAAATGAGGCAAAATTGTGGGTTTGGGTTGTGTGGGAGGGGGAGTTAATGTCATATTTGGTACCTAAATTTTTGTCCATTTTTATAATTGATTACTTAAAATTTACTATTTATAAACTTTTTAAAGTCATTTATAGTATCTAAATGAAGTAATTAATTGCAAACTAATTTCCTATTAAGAGTATAATCATCAAACTAATTTACTAAAATGTCCATGATAGCATCTCATTCTACTAGTGTAAATCATGTATAGCTTCTTAGAATATTAGACATGTATTAAAGAAATTGGCATGACCCACATACCTACTGGTGTTGGTTTAGTGCATAATCTACCAATCACTTCATTCCAAATGCTTGACTCTTATTAGGTGATGAACACCGAGTCCATGAACTGTCTATTATAGCCTCAACATTAGTGCAAATCGCATACAAGATTAATAATTGATAGCCAAACATATTTTAGGTTCATTTATTATATACTTACCTAACTTGTTCTCTCATAATCTTTAACATCTATCTCTTTTTTCTTCTATACACCTTATAATTCAATCAAATCATTTTTAAGTTCTTTTTAATTTGTTCTTTGTATTATCATAAGGTTTAGGAAAAGTTATAATTAATTTGGAATTACTTAAAGCAACTTGTTTAGTAAATTAAAGAAATTAGGTTGGCCTAATCAGAGATGTGATCAACCAAGTGGCTTCTCCAACCAACTTAAGTGATTGGATTTAACATGTGGTCGGCCTTGTTTTCAACTAAGTTGACCAAGTTTCTAACTTGATCACCCTTATTATGTCAATTTTAATAATTCATATCTTTCTTTACACCTTTTATATATAATTTCACTTAATTTAGATTCTTAGGTTTAATTTAAGATGTTTTTATCAATCTATTAACTAAAAGTATCCATCTTATTATTATATGTCCTAAATTATAGTTGTTACCTATGTTGGTAGCTCAAATACTGATCTTCCATTCATTAGAAGATCACCTATTATCTTCTTTAAGGTCTTATTAGTTCTCTTACCTCACATAGAAATTTATAACCTTTACTTATTTTACATTACCATCTTTATAAAATTATCGTATGCTATTTGTTTCAATTTTTAGGTTAAGTTTCCTAGTTTTTTATTTTACAATTTGATTTCTTAATTTAGATTTCTAGGTTAAATTGAAACATTAGTGTTTTAGATGTTGATATTGATTTAAGGCTTCCTAAAGTTTATAATTAAGCTTATTATTAGGATATTCCAATTTCTTAGTTTTGACAACTGAAATCAATTTAGAATTAAGTTTTAGATTGTATTAAAACTATGTGATTTTAGAGTAGTTTCGTATTGAAGTGAATTATGATGAGACCCCGGTAATCTATTTATAGAATTTGGGACAAACTCTGTGGGTGCAATCTTATAGCAACTTGTAGAATTGGTTTTCTTATCATTTTTTAGTTCTCTTTTATGTTATGTAAATTCCCTTCACTAATATGGTTACCTAAAATTATTATTATTTCTTACTTTAGATATTTCAAGTGTCATGGCATGTAGAAATGTGTAAATAATTAAATTTTTTTTTTTTACAAATACATAATTCTATTCTATTAGCAATTTATCAAACATTTTCAATTTTGGAATATTTCATTATATCTCCAGTTATTCTAGTAATCAAGCTTAATAATTTTTTATACATAAATTGTATTATTATCTAATCCTAATTATTTTGTTCTTTAAATCCTTATTTTAGAATTCACTAGATCCTAATTAATCAATCTTTTTTTTTTTTTCTTTGTGCCAACTATATGTTACATAACTAGAGGAAGAGAGATTCAAACCTATTTCATCCTTAAAGGAAGAATAGTGTTCATACCAATTGAGCCACAAGGCCTTGACTTTTTTTTTCTTTTACAACAGTTAAATATTTTAGCTAAAGAATAATTACAATAAGGATAGCATATGTTTGCTTCCAAGTACTTGAGATAAAATTTACATAATACAACATGTAGGTGTGGGAATCTGTTAAATAGTGTCACATATGTGCAACATAAGTCTTATGCTTTACTTAAACTTAGAGAAATGATAAGTGGAGAGATGGCAATGAGAGAGTGGCAAGGGAGGAACAAAGAGTCTTGAGGGCACAAATGCACTCATGATACAGGGAAGACTAAGCTTCAACCTTACAATTCTTAGGTAGGAGTATTTGAAAATTATCTTGATTGTTACTTTGAGATTTAAGTCAAGCACCTTAACAGTGGAATTTTGTTTCTTGTTTCTTTGAATACTCTTTGAATGAAGAGTAATAACTAAATATTTATAAAGTTTAGAGCTTGATACCGTCCATCTAATCACCTTGATTGTAATTGAATAGTGTCTTAAATTAATCTCTTATAAATTCCTTCAGCCAGAAATTAACAAAAAATATATGCAAAGTCAATTTAATTAGCAATAGTTACAATCTCGCAACTTCACTAAATTAATTAACACATGAATCATGATTAGTCTTAAATTCACTTCTAGTTAAATAAGACATTTGATAATAATATGCTTAGGTCCTAAAGATATAATTATTGTATCAATATTCATAATAAGAATAATTCAACTATTTAAATATATTATAACAAAGTAATAATAATGAATTAGCAATTATGCTATATCAATCTCTTACATAAAAAGTTTAGTACATGATTAAATTAAAAATACACACACATAGATAGAAACATGCCATAGAATAATCAATTAACAAAATTGGTATGTTTAAAACAAGAATCAACTGTAGATCTTAAAAACTATAAAGAACAACATTTTATAAATTGTGGTGTGCAAAAATAATCAAAATTGAAATTCATTCCATAGATAGCTTCGAGTAATTAGATCTCGTGCATGAATTATTCTCCGTTTGTATCAAGATTTGTCTGTCTCTCACTGAACGTGGAAAATCCCTTGAGACTCTACATAAGTTTTCCATTTCTTGGCGACTATAATGTTTGACCCTATTACGGCTTGTTTATTTTATAGAATAAAATAGATAAGGAGTAGAAAAATTATTTCTTAATAATGATTTTTATCTAGATAAAAAAATTTATATTTTAATATTTACTTATATAAATTATAAATTTTTATTATAAAGAATACTTATTTTATTATTTATTCTATCCAATAAATTTATAGCATTAAATTAAGAATATAACCAATATATTCCTATTTGACTATTAAGAAATATAGCCAATAGTTATTTATTACAAATATAATTGTCCCAATACTTAAATTTTTTATCTCTTATGAAGAGGAAATAAAAATATATCATATCACAAAAAGGTAATAATTAATCTTTATAGAGAGTAAATGGAAAAGTCACTTGAAATGAAAATTTTTAGACCCATTTATAAATAAAGAAGGTAATAAAAAATATTTTAAAAATAATAATTCTATTTCTTTTTTATTAACTTCAAATAAACGGATCCTTACTTTCTGTCTCCAAATGTTAGCTCCTCTCCTACCAATCCTCTATCCCGAAACCCATTCTTTTTATCAACTAATCACGCTTTAATTTCCCGATTTAATTCGATCTCCTGGGCATATGAGATTTTGTTTTTTACTTTTCTAATATTACTCAACTTTGCAGTGTGCTTTCTGTTTGAAATTTAATTAAGTAAAGAGCTTGTACAATGAACATAAAAAATAACAAAAACCTAATTGCAATTTCTTTTTTTGAAACAACAAATGTAAATGTAATTTTATATTTTTATATATTATCCAAAAACATATTATCCAATGAAATATTGATTATTTCCATTTTGATATACCATCTAAGTAAAAAAAAAAGAATAAAATTAAATTAGCATCTATGAATGTATAATAAAAAAAATTAAATATTGTAAAACTTTAAAGTCATGCATTATGTCATGTCTATAACAAATAAACAATAATGTTTTCTTTAATATTGAATTTGTTTTAGCAAAATAAGCAATTTGAAATAATTTGTTCCTGTAAAATATAAAAAGGAAAGAGCTTCCAAAATTATATTAAACTAGTTAAAATCCCACACCATACATGGATTTTGGTTTAAAGTATATTGAATAACAAAAATAATAAATTTATTTAAAAGATATTACGATTAACATATTAATGATAGATGTTTATAATATGTTATATGACTATTAGATGATTTTGAATAAAATTATATGTTATCGAAAAAGAATTATTATCTTTAAAAACATATAAGTGAAATAACATGAATTATGAATAATTATATTATTTTATATTGAATGATATAAAAGTTGTAGCTACTAAAAAAATCACTTTACGCAAAACGTTATATTTTTTAAAATTAATTCATATAAAAGTTATAATTATTTAAAGAATACATAAAAGAATATATCCTTGTTCTAGAAATTATATATTATAGCAGATTGCTACTGAAATTTTGACAGTTGGTCTTGGTTTGTATTGCTTCAATGAAGCAACTTGATAGTTGACCGCAGACCATGGACAAGTGGGCTTCAATTATGACATGGACCGGCATTGCTTCGATGGTCTGAACATGACTTAATTGATGGATGGGCCTCTGGTCTGGATGACTCATCATTTTTTTTTTTTTTCAATGGTAAGTAAACACCCAACTCGTAGAGTGATGAGAAATTTTATATTTTTATTTACTATTTTAATGAAATTAGTTTAATTTTTAATTTTATTAAATTTTTTTATAATGATTATTAAAATTTTATTATTAATATATAAAATAATAATAAATTTAAAATTTTAATTAATTCTAAAAAAATACAAACAAAATCATAAAAATTTGTGCCACAAATCGCACATTGTTAACCTTGGCCACGAAAATTGGAATCTACAATACTTGTGTGGATCACATTGAATTTCTAAATTTGATCACATGGCTCCCATTTCTTGTGCTTCTATAATTAATGCTTGCGTAAGCTTGAGACTCTGAATTCTATGAAAATAAACGTGTTACGTCTAATTGCGAAGAGCTTTAATAACATGCCAATATTCGATAAGATTCCTAGGAAATCCTTAAATTTGCTTTGTATGAATATAAAAATATACATATAAATATAGTATAAAATTAAATAAAAATATATAAATTTACAACATATTAAAAATCCTATCGAATAGAAAGTTAAAAGCTAAATCCTAAAATGAGTACCATAAAAAAACCGAGTCGTGAAATGGAAATACATGTATATATATATGTGTGTGTGTGTGTGTGAGAATATATATTCTATATCGAAAAATAAGAAGGAAATGAAAAAAAAAATCATAAGACAAATAGGTTTAAAAACTTAGATTGTTTCGGTGCATTTTTTCCATCTTGGATGGACAGCAGGAGCAGCCTTCATTAAACAATTGTGAAAGCCACATAGATCACCACCTCTAAGGCCATTGGCCATCTAGTGTAGTCACTATCCAAAGAGAAGATATGTGCAAATGAGATATGCATCGGGAAACAGGATTGAATAGAGAAACTCTAGATATTTGGAGATCTTAGATGTATTAATTCTTATTTTCCATTTTATTTATCAACATTTAGTTGTAATACTTTGTTAAGATTCACCAATGTATCTTACTGATTAAAAAAAAATTATTAACATTATACTACATAAAAGAAATAATTAAAATATATCATGTTCAATTCACATGGAGCGGTGAAATTTGATTAAATGATTTATGATGGTTTTGAAATTTGATTATCAAAAAAAAAAAAAAATCACTTGAAACCTAACTAAAAAATCAAAAGATTTACAGCTTGTTCATTTTATTTATTATATTATTCTTATTTATTAGAAATTAAATAGAGTTGTAATAGTTATTATACTATTCATTAAGATAAAAAATCACTTAAAGAATAAACTTATAATATATTATAAATGACTATATTATCCTCTTTCTCTCTCAATCCATCATTCTCTCTCTCTCCCCTCTAGTTGTCTATCTCTTCACCAGTGGTTGCTACCAAAAAAAAAAAAAAAAATTAATCTTTCCTATTTCCTCAATCTTCTTAAATGTTATTTTTCAAAGAGAAACATCATTTTCATAACATGTTATTTTTACAAATGAATACACAAACAAACATATTTCAATGGCTGATTATGCAAGCAATGTTAAAATAACATATAAGAGAGCAAAAGAAATGACATCCATAAATCGAGTTAAAATAACAATGATCCATTTCTCTTTTGATGAGTATGATCGGGTTGGATGGCTTTATAAAGGGTTTGTGATATTTTAAGAGAGAGATAATGGTGTTTTCAAAAAGTAGTGATGATGGTAATAATATATTTAAAGAGTGATGAGGAATGGAGGATCATGATGAAATATAATTAGAATAGATATTTTTTATAATGGTTACTTATTTATTTATAATTATTACAATCAATTAAATGGTATAACAGACGTATTCAGTTTGATGTCTCCTATTTAAGAGATCCGACAAACTATGTAGTATGGATTTGTTCCTTTCTGTTCATGTTTTAGTACCTCTGCAAAATTTGAAACAAGTGTTCGTGGAAAATGGTCAAAAAAAGAAAAAGAAAAAGTAGACCATCCAAAAAGTGCATGCTATTGCTATCAACGCGAAAACGAAAATTTAAAACATGTCTTAAGGCCTAAGCGCATACACATGCACTAGCGAATTACTCAAAAACGTAAAAGGACCATTTTCTCCTCCAAAATCAAAATCAAAAAAATTTCTAACCCCCAATCTCTTGCACACGCCAAACCCTCACACATACTCTCTCTTCCTTAAACCCACCAAAGCTTCATCGGACCACCAAGAAATGGACGGAAATCCTTACCGCACCGAAGGCCAGCGTCTCCTCGGCGTCGCCGAGAAGCTTCTCCAGTCCGGCGACCTTAATGGCTCCCGAGATTTTGCCATCCTAGCTCAGGAAACTGACCCTTTACTTGAAGGTTCCGATCAGATCTTGGCTATCGTCGACGTGCTCTTATCCGCTGAGAAGCGCGTGAACAACATCCACCATGATTGGTACTCCATTCTCCAACTGGACCCTCGTACCAACGACCAAGAGCTCATCAGGAAACAATACCGTAGGTTAGCTCTCTTGCTTCACCCTGATAAGAATCGTTTCCCTTATGCCGAGCATGCGTTTCGGTTCGTTGCGGCCGCGTGGGCCGTGTTGTCTGATCCCGCTAGGAAGCCGATATACGACAGGGAGTTAGGGTTTTTTACGAGGATCGAATTGGGAAACCCTAGTGGTAGTGGTAGTGGTAGTGGCGGTGTTAGTGGTAATAGCGGTGGTGTTCAGGGTGGAAAGTTGCCTGTTTGGAGAAGTAGTAATGAGAGAGAAGGAATTCCGGGTGTTGGAATTAGGGCACAAGCACAGCAGCAGTTTCAGTTTCAATTTGGGGGTCAAAATGTGGTTGCCGGTGATAGTAATAGTAATAGTATTAATATTAATAATGATTATAGTAGTAATAATCATGGGAATGTTAATGTTAATGTTAGTCCCACCGTTAATGTTAATAGTCATGGGAATATGGGGAGTGCTAGAAATAATGGGGGTGGTAGGAGTGAGAAAGCTGTGAACTTTTGGTGTGCTTGTCCATATTGTTATATGTTGTATGAGTATCCTAAGGTGTACGAGGATTGTTGCTTGAGGTGTCAGAATTGTCGGAGGGCGTTTCACGCGGTGAAGATTAAGGAGTTGCCTCCACTGGTTGAAGGGGAGGATGGGTATCGTTGCCGTTGGGGAGCATTCCCGATGGGGTTTGTGGCTGGGCCCTATCAGGGGGGAGGAAAATTGCCGTTTGAGAGGCAAGCTGCAGGGGTAGCAGAGGCTAATACAGCAGTGGCGGTGAATACAGCTGCAAGTGGTAGAGGTGGAGGATCGGTGGGGCAGCCACCACAAGTGAAAAGGAAAAGGGGAAGGCCAAGGAAAAATCCATTGTAGTTTGGTGTTTCTGGCGAGAGGTTTTGGCTTCAAAAAGAAAAGGGAAGTTACTTTTGTGGCAACCACAATCAAGAGGGTAATGCGAGAAGGATGGTACGAATGAGAAGAATTGGAGATGTTATGTTTGGTGAATGCGGTGGTTGAGGGTTAACATTCGGAGGAACTTGTGGAAAAGGATTTTGATATAGGATTGAAATTGAGGCCAGAAGTTGAGCAGCTCAGGAAAGTTAAGAAAAGATGAGGAAGCTCACCAGTTTAGACAACTGATGTATCATTTGTTGCTGTAAACATGTAGCTGTAGTTCTATTGTTGTTGTAGCAACTTCTGTCTAGTTGTTGATATGAATGTTGTACTTACTAATTTGATGTGGCTTCATTGAATGTTGAAAACAAACGGAAGAAGCTCTTTGTTTATGGAAGTGACAAGTAATCTTCTATCTTGGGTCAATTTTGAAACGGGATATCTATGGACTCTTATATTTATCCTTGTAGAGATTGCAGGTCTTCAGTCTTTGGGTTCATTATCAGCAAATTATACGACAAAAACGTATTCAGGTTCCACCTTACATAGAGCCCTGACTTTCGAATATATTTTTGAATATATTGAACACCATTTGCTTTCTATTGCCTAATTATGAAATTGCCGAGACCTATAGAATTTGTTATTAATCAGTATCCTGCTCCTGCAAGCACACTTACTGATCCTGTACTGGATTAAGTGATGGAATTAAGATTTTTTTATCCTCTTCTTCTGTCATATGATGTGCATGTATTGTTTAATTTCGTTGCTGCACTAATCTCGGGAAGTTAGTAGTTACTAGCTGATTGATTTAATGCATGCTTTACATTGTTGCATGCTCTTTGTATTTCAATGCAAAAGGGCATTTATAATGTGAAGCATTACGGTTAGGTGCTTATGTGCTTTTGTAGGTTCTTGAATGACTGAAATTGCTGCTCTTAGCTGGAATGTACACAGGGATAAAATTTATGATATCGACTGGAGCTTATTATGTAGTTTTAGCTGACTGAAATAAATCCAGTAGATTATTGTTTTTCTAGATTATGATTCTATGATATGCAGGAATAGTTTGGATCGGAATGGAATGGGATACAATTAGCAAAAAAATGATAAGCCCATTTTTACGTTTGGAAATATCTATCGAATTGTTGAGTCCATCCTTATATTATGTTTTTATAGTATATTCAGAATATAATAAATATACATTAATGAGTTTTAAAATATCATGTGGGTAAATATAATTAATAAGGATAAAATAAAATTATATTTCATTTTTCTCAAAGGTAAGATTGAATTTCTTTAAAAAGTTAGAATCTAAATTTAAGTAATCGTAATTTTGATTTTTGAAAATTCAAACATTAAAAGAAAATAAAATTTAAAAATTGAAATTACGATTTTATTCCAAATTTATTGGAATGATCCATAACACGCCATTAATTAAAAAAGAAAAAAGAAAAAAAAAAGGGGAAGGTGCTTTTGTTTTATTTGCTGTTGTGGAAAGCTTCATCTTCCAACAGGTCCACGGCCAGTCTTTAGCTTTGTGTTTTGGATTTTACGGATTAGCATGCTCAAGCTTCGCGAGAACCGGTTTCTATGTTCCATTTTACAAATACGTAGCTCCTCTACACGTCAGGAAGATCGTGACAAGCTACGTGATATCATTATTAATTGCAGATGTCCCACTTCCAGTGAAGACCAGCATATGGAAGTGTGCAATCTCGATGGTAAAAATGCGAGAGAATTTGCCAATATCTTGATGCGTGATTACTCCACTGCTACACTTGCCTGTTATATGTTAAAACTTATTTTTTCACCTATTTAGATTTTTTTTCCCAATATTCGATTAGTATCTATTTAAATAATGATATCAAACTTGGATTGGTTCGGGTGGTTGAACCGAGTTGATCCAAAACCGGGCCGGGCCGATCCTTCGATAGGGCCAAATTTTGATTGATTTAACCAAACCGGTTTGATCCAAATGAGTGAATTGGGACCCAATTGACTCATATTAGGTCAACTAGATCGAAATGCATATAAAAAAAAGGATAAAATTATATAAAAACAAAACAACTAATATATTCTAATCAAGTAATTAAGTAAATAACCAATATAAAAGAAAATGAAAAGTATTTACATAGCTAACAAAGTATTATTATATTATTTTAATAATTTATTGCCACTAAATCAAATTTTAAATTTTATTTTTGTATTTCATTGTTAGCACTCAATCCATTATTTAATATTAGCTTAATAGTATTGACTATTTGTTTCCTTCTTCCGGTTGACTGAGATTAAAGAAGATGTGGATTTGGATGTAAGTGGAGAACCAATTATGTTATACAAAGCATTAAATCAAATAATGATTATAATAATATTAGTTAAAACTTGAATTATTATTTAAGTTCATAGTTTTGAATTTAACAATGTACAGTTTCAACTCTTGTATTTTTATTTTTAAATCAGTTTAGATTTGATTATTTAAGTTAGTATTATTTAAGTTTTGTATTTTCAAAAAGGCATTGCTTGAAAATCCCTTTTTTTTTTATTTTTCCCCTTCCAAGAGTTTGATAGTATGGTCAAAATGCGCTAAATGGTGGTGAAGGTTGATGGCATAGTAAACGTGGTATGCACGATTGCCTAATCTTACTACGAGTTAGCTACTTTTTAAGTATTTGTTAAACATTCTCCTTTCAAAATAAGAGATGTGTAAAGAAATAAAGTAACCACACTTGTACTTTCAAATCGATGAATTAAATCATAGAAGAATCATTGGCCATTTGACAAAATACCATTGCGCGTGCCTTCCCCTTACCCTTATGTGGGCGAAGTTTGGAGATTTATGATTGGATAAGGACGCCATACAATGGATGGCACCACCACCACCACATGTGTTGGACATTTCGTTCTTGTGTACGTACTTAAAATAGTGATAAAAAGGGCTTCCAGTTACGTGTGTAAAACATAACATCTACGTCACATCGATCGTCCTGACCATCGGTACATGCTTTTAAGAACTGAAGAGATAAAAGAAGAAGAACTAATACCAATAAAGAAAGAACAGAAGGAAGAAGATATGGCTTCACGAATATGTACGTAAATTCCTCTTTTAAGTTGTTCAATCTCCTTTTTTCATATTACCCATGATTGAAAATTATGGTAAAAACATGCACTCTCATGGTGATAAGGATCTTTTACCACTGAATTTTAGGCTCGAAAATTCGTCGGCTTCGTTATTCATCCTCTACGTCGACAGGTCAGAGGAGCTTTCTTACCAGCTCGACAAGGAAATGGTCCGCTGTAAGGACTGCGAGTGTTCTTCTAACTGCTTTTATCTTCTTCTTCTTTTTTTTTTTAATTTATAAATTGCAACAACACTTCTTTTTTTTTTCTTTTTTTTTGGATTTTGGTAAATATTGAAGGCGCTGCTGGAAAATAATCAAGTGCCTCGGTTGCTTTCTAGCAAGTAAGTACGTATGATGGCTAGATCACGTTTTTACTTGGAATTAGATTTCTTGGGTGACATGAGTAGGTTTCTGGGTAGATTGCATTGTGATCCAAAAATGAAATGAATGTTTGTCAGCAATTTAAGTAGTTTTAGTAATCTTAGAACAGCAGACGTAAGGTACCGCATCTAACCCCGGGATAAAAAAAAAATAATAAAAAAAAGAGGAAGAAGAAGAAGAAGAAGAAGAAAATTGATGAATGTCCATTTATTGTTCAAAAGGAATATTAAGTGGGAGGAACTGGAGGCCTTCTTGTTGAAAGAAGATAATCCGTGAGTTCTTGCTTTAAAGATTATCATCAGAAATCAATAAATTATAATGTCATTCGAGTATCGATTACTGTAACACAATTTTATGTTTTAATTTTGTCTTTTAAGATTTATTCGCGAGTACATTACAACTACATAATTAGGTTTAAAAAAACAAAATCAAGTCAAAATTGTATTAAACTCAAACTGGACTCTAATATTCAAAAATTTTTAGCTCAAATTTGGCTTGAATTGCTACTTAACAAGCTTTAACTTGATTCAATTAAATTCATTTAGTCACGATTATTAATAATATTTAATATATCTTTAAATTTAATAAATATAAAAGCTTAAACTTAACTCAAATACAATGAAACTTAATATATAAACTCAATTCAAGTTCGATTAAGCTTATAAACTCATCAAGTGAAATATATTTAAGCTTGGATTGGGTTCGATAAGCTACTCCAATAGTTCAACGTAGAGCTCGGTTAACTATAATTAAATCCAATTGCAGCTCATGTCCAGCTGAGGTCAGGTAACTCGAGAGTCGGGTTATTTCATTTGCACCCATAGTTAGGCTCAATTTTGATGAATTTCCACATTCTGCTTTTGAATAATGTTTTTCCTTGTGTAAAGCCTGATTAAATCAGTATGTCAGGTTCTTTATGTGAATCACTGTCCAATATTTGCTATAGTGATTTTCGCAAACTTTACAAGTGGTTATTGAGATAAATCTTTGCTCCTTACCAGGAATGATCACAGACAACCGCTGAGTGGCTTTTCGATCATCACTTTGTATTTTGCTTGACTACCTAGCGTTGCCAATAGTATCGTAGTGAAGTAAAAAAAATGCTTGCCATTCACTTTGATTACTTCTTATTGGACTTCAAATCTTGTGTAGTTTTTGGGTTCAATCATTTCTACAACCACTGTATTTGTCTCTATGCAGACCCCTGATTTCGGGTTCATTGATATCACCGCCTATCCTCTTTAGTTTGAGCCTTCATGGTTTCTATTAAATTCTGCTTTCCTTTTATCTTCTTTACATTTTGATGATAACAATGAGGCCCAGCCCAAAAGATACTGGTGATATCGCTGTTCTTATTAGCAAGAGATATGCAACCAAAAGATATCAGAGATACCATGTGCCTCTTTCACTTGTGAATAGTAAATTGTCATACGCTTGTATTTGTAGAAGCAAATTTGGGCTAGACAGTTGTAATTGTTTTGCTCTTTCTTTTAGGACAGAGGAAGCTGTCACATTGGCAAATTCAAGGAACTTTTCAAGAGCACAGCAATGTACAAGCTTGAATGCAGAAAAAGTGACCAGATGTGAGGATCGAGTAGATGTATTTCACGAGATGAAACAAAGATTTCTAGGATTTAAGAAGCACAAATTCCTGTGAGTAGCACATATTTTTCAAAAGGAAGTTTTTTCCTTTCTTCACACAAAGTTCACCTTTGGTCCAAAAATAATCCGCACTGTTAACAGGGCAGAAGCAGTCAATTTCCAGAACCTTGCTAAAGCTCAGTCACCAAAGGTGATGAAAGAAACTCCTCTCCTAGAGTTTTCAAATGGAATGAGACATTGAGGCTTCGATTAAAAATGTTTTAGTTCATCCTTATATTTCTACTTGCTTAAATAACAACGATGCCAGCTCTATTAAAATCAGATTGTCCTCGGACAGTTTATGGTGATAGCTTGTGTAGACTCTAGGGTCTGCCCGTCCAACATCCTTGGGTTCCAACCTGGAGAAGCTTTTACGGTTAGGAATGTTGCGAATCTTGTTCCCTCCTTTAAGGTAGGATCCCGGTTGCTCTTTTGGAATGCCGTGCACAAAACAAGTTCTTCTGCCTCATCATCAAACTAAGTAAAGTTTATTTTCTGTTTTCCAGTCAGGACCATCGGAAACTGGTGCTGCCCTGGAGTTTGCTGTAAAGGCCCTTGAAGTAAGAAGGATTTTTGAAGAAATATGTTGTACAATAAATATTATTCACTGACAAATGTGGATGTATTGAAACATTTCCAAATGAAGTATACGGACACATATGCGGGCATGTAGTGCATATTTTTGCTTTAAGAAAGCAGCACACAAGGATCTCTTTCTGAGAAATTTTATCAACAGATTAACCAAACAAGAACTGGAAGTATATATTCAAAGAAGCTCATTAACATGAAAGTTACCTGTCATGCTACAACTATGAGGCTCTTATCCTGTGACTAATCAGTTTTTTTCTTTTTCAGGTAGAACATATACTAGTCATAGGTCATAGTTGCTGTGCGGGAATTGAAGCTCTTATGAACACGAAGGTTCAGGATGCTGATCCTAGGTATTGCTTGAATTATTTTCTTTTCTTTTTATGCACGTTGGTGGTAATTTCCAAGCTCAAGATCTTGGAATTGGAAAATTAGGAGTTTCCTCACCCAACCAATAATGCTACTGCATCCCTAGATCATATTTCTTCCTCATGGGACATTTGATGGTTTCTGTCAAGTCCTATTGTTTTTACCTAATCTGATATTATTGAGGGTACAACATTTTTGGTTTGCAGTAGCCTTATTGAAAGGTGGGTAATTAAAGGGATAGCAGCTAAGCTACAAGCAGAAGCAACCGCCGCACACCTCAGCTTTACTGAGCAATGCCAACATTGTGAGAAGGTGCTTTTGAATTTAGAGAACATCCATTACTATTTAACAGTATCACTGAGAACTTAAGGATCTCAATGAATGACTATATTCTGCCTCTTATAGGAATCCATCAACCAATCCTTAAGTAACTTGCTCACCTATCCATGGATAGCGGAGAGAGTTGAGAAAGAGGTGATATCTATCAATGGTGGATATTATGATTTCCTAAATTGTACATTTGCGAGATGGACCATTGATACGACGAATAAATCGGATGGTGGGAAGCGGATTTGCACGAAAGATCATGAACTATGGTGCTGATCATGCATCTTTCATTTGCCCATCGCCAAAGAAGCTGTGCATTTCAAGTGTATCTAGCACATCATTCGATTGTCTTCGCATGTACAGATGATAAATCTTTGTATAGGAAATAGTATAGATGGATATAGCAAAGATGGATGCATATGATTTGGAAGAAATAGCAAGTCATATTGTACTTGGATCGACAATGATATTGAATTAACTATGAAACTCAATCCCTCCATCTCTCTAGGTTTCACCACCTCTAGTGACTGCTGCATGGATACATTTTATTATCTGTTATCGATTTCCGCTGGGAATATTTTGATCTTGGGTTGTAGAGGAGCCCTTCTTTGCTAGCCAAGTGTAAAAAAGTATAGTGGCAGTCACAAATTTAAGGTTCAAGATATTTAGGTTTTACATATTATATAAAATCATCATGGTATATATATATATATATTGTTATTAGTGCCAAACTATCTTTGTTTTATATTGTTCGATTATCATAGTCTTTCATGTTTTATACAATTGAGAAAAAATACCAAAAAAATTTATATATATATATATATTTTAAAATATCATTATAATAGGATGTAGGAAAAAAATATTACATGTCTAGTATAGTGAAGGGTTATGCATCTCACTCACTTGATGTGAATTTTGATTAAGAATGTGCATTCACTACATAGACCTTCTTGGTAAATTATATTTACAAAGTATGCCCCTTCTTTGCAAACGGTTTGAGCTAAAGGTGTATTCAACACATGCACCTTCAACTCAAAATTGTTATTGAAGAAAGTGTATGTAGTTCATGCACTTTCTTCAAAAACACCTGCTGCTACAAAAATTGTAGCAAAGCAAGCTTCCACGTATACATATACATGTCTCTACTTTGTCTCAAGTACAATAACACATCCTAAATAACAATTTGTAGCAACAAACACACATAATGGTAGTAAAACAAGAAAATATAAGAGGTTAGGTCAGCTACAAGCACGAAACTCGAAAAACCCCATAAAAAAGTAGAATGAACTTTTCATTAAAATGTACCATATTACAAATGTCCATGAAAATATTCACAATAAATCATAAACATCTATATCATCTCCTGCTGCTGCTACTCATAAATTGTTTAGTTATTCTTGATAACATGGAGCTGTGCTTAGTTGCTCTATCATTAGGAGTGGGAGAAGCTTATGTCTCTTATGTTACATGTAATTGCAGGGGCTCATTGAACTCACGTAGAAGAATTGGATTCCATTTTATTGAAAGTTGTGAGCTACCACCAATACCTAATTGATAGTGGTGTATTCTCCATAGGGTAGGTAGGATAGGGAGAGGATCGCTGATAGAGTGCTTGTGGGGGGTCACAAATGAGTTGGGAGTGGGAGCTAAATTGCTTATAGTGTCCTCAGTCATGATATCTATAGGAGCATGTTCACAATGACTTTGCCCATCTCTTCATCGTCTTTCTCTAACTCTTGATTTATTGGTTCTAGGGAATGGTAGTCTTACAAACACAGGATTTACTAAAGGTGCATATTCTTGGTCTAAATTATCCTGCCCCTCTAGTGACTTCTCTATGGTGAATGACAAGAAACAGTACAACCTTGCTATGATCCTCAACAAAATGTATGCTAGCATCAGCTAAAGAAACTACTATAGGTAGAATAGGTATTAAGTGTATATGATGGAGAGTGTTAGCTTAAAAGGAGAAACAAAAGAAAAAGCATTAGCGGAAATTACTCATATTGTTAAGTTAATATAATATTGTAAATGTATTTCTTATCAAGTGTCCAATTATTACTTTGGTATGTCTTGCATAACTTGGGCTTGCACATCTATATTATTGGATGTAATTTAGATGTACACCATCACCATCTTCCAATGGGATTGACTTAGAGTGACAATCTTCCCAACAGACAATATAAGATACATGCAGAGCTATTCAATCACTATTGTTCTACCCCAACACCCCCCCCCCCCCATTTAATTAATATGGCACAAATAGAGCTTTGTATTAATATTGGCAGATACTGTTGGAACCCACCAAATGAGCAACATACTCTATCCAAGTAGTACTACTCCACAATGTGAAAGCATATCCACAACAACTAAGCTGCCCAAATGCCTTTCCTTGCATGGTAGAATAGGGGGAGCATGTTAATGAGTTCCTCAAGATACGATTTCCAAATAACCTAACATTTAACACTTTATAGTTATGAAGATATATGATATATAGTGGATAGTAAAAGATAAAGGGGTGACATACTTGTTGTGGGGTTTGGTGGTTGAATGCGTCTACATGTCAAAACAACATATGTTAGGTGTTGTGTGGTGTCTTGAGTTATCCTCCACCAAGACACTAAGGGCCTTTTATTCTGTAGTGTAATTTTGTAATGGCTTAAGGGAGTTATACGTGGGAACTATCCTATGCCCATACTTGTTGAAGAATCGCTACTCCCCCCCATCTCCTGTACAGTAGAGATGAATGTAAGGCACAATTGATGATACAACCAAACCAAATAGGAAAAGCTTCAACTATACTTGCTAGAAGGAACAGATAGTGAACTAGGCTACTTGATTTGTTTACAAATGTAAACCATCTTAGTAGCTGCATAATGTAGGCATGAGTATGAAGCCTAAACATGTTGTTAGAGGTTGTAGCATGCAGTACTTGAATCTATACCACAAGCAGGATAAGTTAATACATTCACCCCTTATATGCATTCTCTTAGGCCTCTTACTAAGTAACCGCTTATACTAAGATGCTCAATCAAGACTAGTGCTACCTATAACTACTTGGTCATTAGTTGGTAGCATAAATTGGACCTCTACATTTTGTAGAGTCATGGTGGTCTCACCATAGGCCATGTGAAAGGTGTGTATCTCAAGCCTTTACCTCTCCACCAATTCTATAAGGAGATGTCAATCTAACTAAATGAAGAGAAGGCATGTGAGTTCCATAAACCCCAACCTTCTTTAGATAAGGTATTATGCGATGATCTAATGGGATACCGCCCTCGTCATGGCATAGCTGTAACTTGTTTCACCTAGCTATCAATTAAGATGCCTCCTATAAACATAAATGTAGAAAATTTTTAATATATTAAGTTGAAAAATACATATATGTCATATGCAATACTTGCCCCTGCTACACTACCTTTGATCAATGTGTGCTCTACTAACTCAACAATGATGGATCGAAGGTCCTAGCTCCATTAATTTGATGAAATATAAACAAATTCTGGTTAATCCATGGAAGTTTATGGTTTGAACTAAATTACATTACAAAATATAGTAAAGGAATGAAACAAGTTACTTTTTTTACTGTTAGCCATTTACCATTACTGTTTCTCTACAGACACTCCCTTTTATCATGCACTTCTCTTTTTTACCTATTGCACTTAGTTTTTGGCGAAGGCTCTCTAAAGTCCATCATTATGTCATATTATTTCAATCTAGGCTTTCCCATTCCACGTTGAATTTTGTCAATCTCAAGGCAAAGGAGTAGAAAGTTGACCTCTATGGTGGCCTGTCAAATCCACCAAAAATAAAAACTAATTCAATCAAGTATAAATTTTTGTAAATAGTGGTGAGAAGGATCATCTCCACAGGGAATGGGGTTTTTTTATTTTTTATTTTTTATTTCAAAAACCAAGGAATAAATCAACCAAGAAAAAAATTTAAGATTTTTATAATTAATAAAAATGACAAACAACTAAATAAATTAAATTTAATAAAGCTAAAGCTAATATGAAGATAATCAGATTAGTGAAACTCTAGCAAAATGAATAATTTCAAATTGGTTTAAACAAATTGATCATTGAAATGATAACCACTTTTATTATTTTGATGAATCCGTTATAGTTACCGTTAAGCCCTACATAACCAATTTCTCCTTAGATTGTAGAGCAATTAGGTCAAGCGAAATAATTGCTCTCTAATCAACAAACAAACCTAGAGAAACTCTTAGATTTCAATTTGTAAATAGCATTAAGAAATAGAAAAACCTGATTCTAATCAATAAATACACAAGTGACTATTCATTTAAATTAGATTATGCAACCCAAAGATATTTTCTAAGGATATCTTTATCCAAAAATATAGATTATCATATAGTTACAGATATGAAATGCTATATGGCTGTATAATGTTTATCAAATCATGCAATAGGCCTTAATTGCAACAACTAAATTAACACTAATATTATGAAGCATAGAACTGCATAAATATCAAGAATAAATAAAAGATTAGAAAATATGAATAGATCTCACAATTCTTGGAAAATCAATCTTCAATTACCCTTTAACTAGAAAATAGAATTAGTTACTCATAATTGAGTAAACAAAAATACAGGTTTGTAGCAATTGTCAAAGGGTAGAATTATCCAGATTAAGGAAAAAAAATGATAAGGGAACGATGTTTTTCAAGACAAAGTTTTTTTTTTTTTTTAAATAGATTCCTAACTTTGATATCTGTACATCCCAATCATAGATCAAAATCCCTTAATTTTTGGTTCACCGAGGGAACATACCTTAGGGTACATGACTTACTTGGCTAGAACACAATTTCTGGTGGCTACTAGCTCCATCCATAATTGACTAGTTTATTGGCTTAAGTTCGAGCATTTTCAGCCCAATCAAGGGGTAACTCTCCCATAAATGATTTGCTCTATACACAAAGCTCATTTTTTTTTTTAGACTTTTGCTTAAGGGGAACAAGTATCGTGCCACTTGAACCAATCAATGAAGGTGGACTAAATAATTTAGTAATCGGCGGAATGATTTTTTTTTTTTTTTTATCTATCTTGGCTACTTAGGTCCTTGGCACAATAAACATACAATCTACACAATCAAATTAAGGCAGATTTTAAGCACAGTTCAAGTCATGAATTGATTGTCCAATTAAGTGCAGGTAAATTGTTTAACTCATCTATTAAGCAAAGCTCATTCCATTTGAATCCAAGAAATTCCTAAAGAGATCTATTCACAATTGTAAAATGAAGAAAATTTATTTTGATCAAGCTAGTTAGGTATTGCACAGATTTGGAACTTCTAAAATTAAGCAACTACAGGTTAACACTCAAGTATAGGACTGGAATTCATTAAAGTAAAATTAAATCTTCTCAAAAGTTGTCTGTTTTCTTTTCTTTTTCTTTTTTTTCAAATAAACACAAAGCTTCCAATTTATCTAAGAGAATCTAAAAGTAAATCCTAAAACATAAATTCAACCAATAAAAACTCACTCCTGAAATAGAGGAATATGCACAAAATTTAATTGCAAACATAAAGCCAATCCTTAATTCCCCCATACTTATCATGCACTTTTTCCTCAAAGTGTAAAAATAGCAATTGAATATAAAGGCAAAATGAAAGTAAGCGATAGAATTGAGAGGAAAAGAAAAACTCCCCTATCACCATGGCTATGATGTTGTTATCCATTTGATATAGCCGGTCTTCTATACGGTTAGTTCTTGCTGTTATGGCTACCAAATTCCCTCTGCTTTGTTTTGCGGGATCATCGACATGTAGAGATCCTTCCATTAGGTCTTTGGAAGGTGGCAAAACCGCCTTTCCTTTACATGATCTGGATCTCCTATGTGTTCTGGAGCTGTTGATATTCTCTTCATTGGCATCTTGAGTTGTTGCAAGTGGAGTTTCGGTTTAGGCTGTTGATTCATGATAGCCTTAGGTAAGTGCACCTATTAATTAATGTAATATAGTGTATTAATTATGTATGTCATCCCATAGGGACTACAGTTACAAATATTAATTAAGAATTTATTATCTAATCGTCAAATTAAAATTTATTAATTAACTAAAAAGTTTTAACAATTTAACTAATAATATTCAAAATAATGGAAAGAAAACAGATGTATAAATAATTTGAATTAATATTTCAAGAACACGTATCTAGATTTAGTTTCCTCTTAGAATCATATATAACTTATTAGAGATAATTCCAATTCCAATTTTATTTTCTTAACTGTAGGAATTTCATAATTAAATTAATATATTTCTCAAGATTATTAATTTCTAATCCTAGGTTGATTAACCGAGATCGCTTTTTTATTAAAACCCCTAAGATTAAATTATTGATTTTTGAATTCCTTAATTAGGTTTAATCCTAATTCAGAAGATTTATGTCATCCTATTTCTAGGATTGCATGCAACTTTTTTCAATTACGTTAGATCTAATTATACAGGTGATTTCTCAATCTACTTGCATAATAACAATATTTAAAAATTGATAATCGAGAAATACCAATTTTATACAATGAATAACATGCATAATTTAATTAAGAACATAAAGAATCCATTGAATAATAATTGAAATAAAATTACATAATAATTTTAGGGTTCCATAAATCTAGATACTAGAAGAAATTAAACTATCACTATGAGATAAAATATGACAATAGAATCAAAATAACTCATAACGGAAAGAAAAACTGATGTGCCTAAAACCAAGATTAAGCACATTCAAAACCAATTTGAAAGACAATCAAATAAGGTCAATTAAACTAGTTCAACGATTGCACAATTCCTCAATATTTATGAACCAATTCTTAAACAATGGAGTGTTCAATCTTAATTCCAAGTATGATGATGCTCTGATACCAAATTATAATGTGCCTAAAAGGGGGGTTAAACATATGCAAATAAATCAATTGAACAACTCTAAAATGACAAGATCAAAATTGGTTCAAAGGACAACAAAATTATGTGATCCCTTATGATGTAAGATGAGCCGAATGTTATAGTTTTCAAGGGAACAATATTACAAAGATGAAATCCTCAATTGCAACACTAAACATGATGTGCCTAAAACCAAGATTAAGCACATATAAAAGACTTAAGAAAAACAATCTCAAGTCAAGGCAAAAACCGGATCCACAAGGCTAAATCACGTGAACCCTAATGAAGATATGATGAAATCCAAATGTCCAATGATATAATTATAATACCACAATGATAATATCTTCTATCAACACCCTAATCTCATATAATCCACGCAAATAATCCACAAATGACAAAGAAAAACCTTAATGATAAGAATCCCTTTCCAATAGAAAAGAACACGATTTCAAGTGTAGTCTTCAATGATGATCCGAATCAAATTGATAAATACTTCAAATAAACACAAGAATTCGTGAATAACAATATGTATTTCTGACCAAGAACTATCTCAATTCAACCCTAGATATGACACACTAGAGAAGAAAAGAAATCACAACAAAATGAAATTGATATAACTCACAATTTCAAGATGTTGCACTCGCCACAATTTCAACTCTTGGGATTGAAATTGATAAGAGTTTGGAACCAAGGTATGAACCCTAATTCTCACGTGAAATGTAGTGTTTAATCTGCAAAATGATAAGCTGCCTCAAACCCTCTCTTAAGCAAGTATTTATATTTGCTACTCCTAGGGTTAAAAAGTGCTCAAAATTACAAGTTTGCCACTTTTAAGGTGGCTAACCCTAAATGAAAGTTACAAAGAAATAAAAGTGTCCCAAAACCAAAATAGTTCAATAAACATTTACAAGATACAAAATAACATAAGTCTTCATGTTCCAATGCCTCAGAATAGAGAACAATCACAGCGGGTCTTTGATTGTTATCCTGAAAAATGTTCTGTGTCCAACTGATGTTGTAGGACATTTTGGCATCCCATGGAGAAATATAATTGTACCTGTATTATTATTCTCAAATTTTATTAGAAATAAAGACATAAGGTAAAATATGAGCAATTTGGTTAATCATTCAAATTGGGTTCTGAAGAGGTTGACAGTGTCAGAAATTTTCCCATAAAAAAACACTTGAAATCCCACGTGATTAACACACAAAACAACAATAACCAATCCGAGATCCCCTTTTCTAACAAAGTAAACCACGATTCAAATGAAGCAAATTTGATGGTTAGAACTAATGTCAAAACCAATCAATTTTATAACATGATATAATGATTTCAAATGAAATCAAAATTTGACCAAGAACAATCCTAATCAACCCTAGATATAACTCACTGGTGATGAAAAGGAAGCACAACAAAAAGGAATTGATATTACTCACAATTTCTCTTTGTTGCAATTTGCCACAATTTCAATTCTTGGTATTGAAATTAATAAGAGCAATTTGGATTTTAGGAAAAACCCTAACCTCACACGTGAAGTGTTTTCTTTTCTTTTCTTTTTTTTTTTTTCTGAAAATTTGACTCCCTCAAAACCCTACTTAAGCAAGTATTTATACTTGCTCCCTTTAGGGTTAAAAAGTTCACAAAATTACAACTATGCCACTTTTAGGGTGACCGGTCCTAAAAGACAATTACAAGCAAATGAAAGTGTCCCAAAAGAAAGATTACAACACAAATAGTCCAAGTAAATAATAATTACAAATAAAAATAGTCTTCATCATGCTAACTCTTCCATAGGATTTGTCAACCCAACTCATCGTCGGTTTAGGTCGATCCATAGATAACCCACAAGCTGAGTCTTAGTGAGTTTGTCTATCGCCCTGTCAAGTATGATAAATGTGCCTATTGGAATGTACAATACATGAATAAGAGAAAAGAGGTTAGTAAACAAATAATTCCGGGGTCAATGTGCTAAAAGTAGGCCCTCATCGCCAAGATTTGAAATCCTTTGGCTCTTGCCCTAATGATAGGTCTTGACGGATTTTGATTCCTATAAAAAACCCTTTTATAAATTTGTTCTTGCACTTCTGAAGTGTTTAATTTGATCTTCAATATTCTCTAGCTTCAAGGAGTTCTTCTCTTAGTCTGCTAAAAAACTCTCTCCTTTTTTCTATAAAAAACTCTCTCTATCTCTCTCTTTTTCCCTCTATTTAGGTTTTATATCTAGCTATTTATATTACACAACTTTTGAACTCAGCATGACCCTTCAACACGGTCATGTTCAGGTTGTGCTTAATTTAAATCTTTAGAATGTATCCAGATCTGGGGAAGATATGGCCAATACGATCCTAACACGGTCATGTTGCCAGGCCGTGTTGCACTAATTCAACATGGTCATGTAATTTAGTCATGTTTGGCTTCAATTGCTTCGAAAGTTACATGACTACTAACATAGTCATGTTGTTTTCTCACGTATCTTTATGATCAACATGATCATATTAACTAATTGTGTTGATTTTAAAATGCACATAATTTCTTCATTTTAACTTCGAATCAAGTGAAACTTGACTTATTTTCTTCCTTTGTTGATTAAACAACATATTAATCCTAAAATTAAAATATTACTCAATTAAGTAGCATACTTCTTTAAAATTCTTATAATTTCAATGAATTTGTCAAAAAATCGTATTCACAAATGTGTTTTATTAATCATCTATCAAATTCCGCCATACTTAGACATTTACTTGTCCTCAAGAAAATTAATCGATTCATAATTTAGGACAAGAAACATTTATTTAAACTAAGGATTACTTAGGGAAGATTTTCATCACTTCATTTCTTTTATCTCAATATTGTTTTAAATCAACTTGTAAAGTAAGAATTTAAAAACAATGAAACACTAGCAACTTTTTACATTTGTACTTAATTATTTCTTTTTTTTTTTTTTTTATGTATCAAGAACACAAAGTATTAGAGTTCAAGAGTTAATCCATATAAGTGATGGGAATCAAACCTCTGGATCTAGTAGTGGGAAACCTATTTGAATGAATGAGCCCAGACATCCACATTTTATCTTATAATAATTGTCTTTACATTATAGTAGGTACATTTTGTCAGTTTTGCAAGAAGACGACCAAGCACAATGGCAATTGGTTTATGATTGGATCAGGGTTCATTATGAACTAAATTGAACCTACAAAGACAAGTGGAACCGACCTTCATTTCATTTGCATTTTTTTTTATCTTGAGAAGAACCGGTCATCTACACTTCTCTTGCACTTAGAGAATCGGTTCTTAAGTGGCTCATAGGATCAATTTTGACTATATGACATTATTGTAATTTTCCTTGTTTTAGAGTAGGGTATAAATATTAGCTTATTAGGGTTTGTAAGGGACTTTTTGAACATTACATTGGTTGCCATTTTTTCACGTGAAAGGAGGGCTTTTGCTCTATTTTCATAAGACACTCTTATAAACTTATTCTAGGGTTGTGGTGAGTGAGACTTTGCATTTTGTTATGTGTAATATCAACAACATCAAGGTCAAATCTAATTCTAATTAATGCGTAATATTTGATAAGGAATTAGTTCTTATTTTGTTCTTATTTCATGCAATTAGGGTTCACGTGGCAATTGAGATCACGCCATTTTGTGGACTTTGTTTAATTGATTCTTCAATTGGCTTTGTGTTATTGCAATTGGATTTTGTAGCACATCATAATTTGGTATTAGAGCAAGGATTAGAGAAGGGAATTTCGTGAATCACAAATTGGGATTTAGGGTTCTTATTCCTTCATTTTGAAATTGAATTTGTGTGAAGTGAAAATTGAAGTCTTGTGTTGAATTGTACCGTGGATTGCTTTACATATTTCCAATTGAAGTGTAGAAATTAGATTTCAATCCTTTGCCGTGAGTTGCTTGTGTGTGGAAGAAGGGGAAGTTATTTGAATTTGACTTCCATAATTGGAATTTCATAATCTGAAGAAGTTGTGGATTCGTGTCGTGTGTTGCCTCTTGAATTGGAAGTGGAATTTCAGTTTTAGTCCTTTGTGATCATCATCTTGTCGTGAGCTCTTGTGTGTGGAAGAAAGGGAAGTTATTTGAATTTGAATTCCATAATTGGAATTTCATAATTTGAAGTAGTTGTGGATTTGTGTCTTGTGTTTCCTTTTGGTTTCGAAAGTGGAAGTGTAATTTTCTTTTAGATTTGCATTGTGATTGTTCATCTTGCCATAGAGAATTAAGAAATATTTTGAATTCAAACTCAATCATTACTTGTGGAGTTATCGTGTATTAATCACTTTAAATACACTTTGATTAAGTTGGAATCATTTGCTTGCCATGTGGATTCAGTATCCATATTTGCTTCCATTTTTCTTTTGTTGCCGTGATCTTTGGAGGGAGTTATGTGTGGTATGGTTGTGTATTAAGGTGTGGGTTGTGTTACCGTGGTGTATTGTTATGAAAGTGGATTGTGAGAGTTGTGTGTGAGGCATGGTTGTGTTGCCGTGGTGTGTTGTTGTGTAAGTAAACCATGGGAGTTGTGTGTGAGGTGTGGTTGTGTTACCGTGGTATGTTGTTGTGTTAAGTGGACATGTGTTGTAGTGTTGTGAGTGTACCGTGAGTGGTGTTGAGTGATAAAAAAAAAATTTAAAATAATGTCAAATGATAGTGTGAATGGTGGGATTGGCAATAAGGCCAATAGTCAGGTTGGAGGAGGTTAAGGGCGTTATGCTGCAGGTGGAAGAACATTAGAGGAATAGTTACAGGATCTGATGTGCCTATAATCTAATTGCAAGAACACCAAATCTAATTGCTCTAATGGCGTAAATTCCACTTTCCACGTGAACCCTAATTATACAAATCAATGTGTTCTAATCACTAAAATGATGACGTGATTTAAAGGAATTATATTATAAATCAATGATAGGAGAAACCAAGTATCCAATTTTAATCAAAGGCACAATCCTTAGCTAGTAAGATGAACCCTAGATTACGTGAAATTGGATGAAAAGAATAACTAATTCCTTACCAGATATTACGCACTAGTTGGAATTAGGTTTGATCTTGATGTTGTTGATATTACGCACGACAAAAATCAAAATCCACTCGCCACAATTCAAAGGAGAATTGATAAGAGTATGAGACGTGAAAGGAGAACATTTCCACGGCAATAAAATGTCTAATATGTGATGTTCAAAAAGTCTCTTACAAACCCTAATTAGCAAGTATTTATACTTACTCCTATTAGGGTAAAAACCACATGAAAATTACAAATAAGCCACTTAAGTGGCTGGTTCCAAACAACACATTACAAGTAAATCAAAAGTCCAAAAAATGAGTAAAAGTGGTTAATAATAAAAATATAAGTATAAGAGATGGTCTTCAAAGGGCCGGTTCTTCAAGTCAATTGAGTTCATTGCGGACCGTTGGATGTGAGTCCGATGATGTCCCCAATTTAATCAATAGTGTATGTTACTTGGCCATCCCGTAAAGACTGATCACTGTACCTGCTATAGTGCAAACCAAACATTATTGGGTAAAAAAAAAAGAATGAACACATGTGGATACTTTAGATCATATATCCAAATCAGGTTTCCCTACTACTAGGACCGCAGGGTAGATTCCCATCATCTCCTTGGGCCTCCGAAAGATTTGCCCTCAAATTTAGGGGGTTATCTCTGGGATTGAACCCTGATGCCTTTGTTGACCTGTTTGCTTGACTATTAGAAGAAGCAGAAATAGTCCTAATTTGTTCTTGGAAAGAGCGCATCTCTGATGGAGACATAGGAGTCAATACTATTCGTGACCCACCCTTTCAAAACATATAAGTGCTTCTGAATCCGTCATGAAATGCGCACATAGGAATCACATCACGGATGATCTCATCATGGTATTTCTTTCCTATATTGACTGGCACCTTTTCCCTTTGTGTAACATGCATACTATCTTGATTGTCCAACCAATGCAAATGGTAAGGGCAAGGATGTAGACTAGTGCTTAGTTGTAATTTATCTACTAATGTTGCAGATATGGCATTAGTACAACTACCACTATTAATGATTAGTACACAAAAGTTACCTTGGATCCTGCAAGAGGCGTGGAATATGTTCTCCCTTTGTTTGTCCCTAGCATCTGGAGATATAGTCAAAACCCTATGCAACACATTAATAGGTAAATAATGTTCACCCATTTTATCCTTATGTGTCTCAGCGTTCTGATCATCATAGTACTCCTGTAAAGCTATGGACAGGTCTATAGGCTCGACAGATTCTTTTTCATCCTCTTCTTCTTCTTCGGTGCCCTCCATGACTGTCATTACTCTCTTATTGGGACACTGTGCAGCCATATGTCCAAATCCCATTCATTTAAAGCATTTAATTTGGTGCATTTTTTCACTAGTCGATCCCGGTATAGTCTGCCTAACATTAGGTCCAATTACCTCTTTGCCATTCCTAGAAATCATCTTCTCTCTGTCTGTGCTGGGAGTAACTCTGTCTACTGCCCTGATAGGTTCACCTGCTCCCTTTGGTCAACCTAACCGACCATTAGCCCAATGGGCCTGCTATTAATAACCCGGAATAGATTGGATCACCTCTACCTTTTCACTTTCAAGGTTGACGATATAGCCTCATCAAGTGTACTATATCTCTAAAGCTCAACTACATAGGCTATCTCATATTTAAACCCAGATACAAAATGTGCTAGGGTTTGCTCAGGAGGCTCTACTGATCTACATTTGATCATCAAAGTTTCAAACTCTTGCACATAATCATCCACTGTTTTGCCTCCCCGTCTCAAGGTCTGTAGACGCATAAATAGTTCCTACCTATAATGCTCAGGAATGAACCTCTTCCTCAAAACCCTTTTTCATGTCTCTCCAGGTATAAATTTCAGCCTCTCCATCCCTTCGCTTACTTATCACCAAATTTTTCCACCACAAGGCGGCATACCCTATGAACTTAACAACAGCAAGTCGAACTCTAGTGTTATCATCTATCTCATAACACTAAAAAAAGCTCTCAACCTTATCCTCCCAGTCTAGATAGTCATCTGTTGAACCCCTTCCATCAAATGAAAGCATCTGTAGCTTCACATATTCCAGGCCTTTAGGTGACCTAAAATCTCTGTTTGGGTAAGGATTGACCCCAAAGTTATCATCCCTCTCCTCCTTATAGGGATGATGATCTCCTTCCCATGTTTCCTCCTCCTATTGCTCCCTCTCTTTGAATGTCTTAAGGAGCTATTCTTGGTGGTGCCTAAGGATTTGCTACTGGTGGTTGTGGCATTGTCATCCTGTCTATCATTGTTGCTAGTGTAGCAACAATGGTAGTGAGGTCCTGAAGCTGTCCATCCAAAGTTCTCTTACCTACAATATGATGACCCTATCCTTCACTAACTTAGCTATTGGCCTCATTGCCAATGCCCCCATTTACACTATCATTTGACATGCTTGTGGATATGATTTGCTAAAGTAAAATCTCAAACAATTGCAGCACGCTCCCTTCACAACACCACGTTACAATAATTGATATGCCTTAAATTGGTTAAAGCATATGCAATCAAACAATTGAAATAACTTCAAAGCAAATTCGGTCACAATTTTACTTTTGGCGTGAACCCTAAAAACCTTCGTAATCCAATTCATAAATCAAACAACCTTAACACCAAAATGATGATGTGCTCAATGGGATTAAGCACACAACACAAGATCAAATGAAATTCCAATTACCAAGACTACTAAATGGTGTAAATCCCTTATGTAAATGGACTGCACGCAAACTAGCAATCCCACAAGCAATTGGCAATTGAAAATTTACAATCAACAAGACAATTTAGGAACCAATTATACTAAATTGAACACAATATAATGATAAAAGGGATCCTATAATTGACGTGAAATAAGAACCAAGAACCAATCTTAATCAACATTAGATATTATACACTAGTTATGAAAAGGAAAATCAACCAAAGGAATGATATTACTCACAATTCCTTTAGTTGCAAACTCGCTACAATTCCTTAATGAAATTAATAAGAGTCCAATGACAATTAGGAAGAACCCTAATTGTCATGCAAAATTTGCAGCGAAATGTGTATTCTCTCCTCTCTCTAAACCCTACTTAAGTAAGTATTTATGCTTGCTCCCTTTAGGGTTAAGATGACTAAAAAATTACAACTACGCCACTAAAGGGTAGCCGGTCATAAAACACAAAATACAACCAAATAAAATGTCCCAAAAGCTTACAAAATAAATGGTTCAAAGAAAATAACAAACAAATGAAAATAGTCTTCAACACGCCGGGTCTTCAAGGTCACTAGATATGAGTCCTAATGAGGTTCTCAACTCACTCAAAAGTGTAGGTAATTTGGCACCCTATAGAACCGATAAATGTACCTGTCGGAATGCACAATAATTATATGATGAAAAGGTAGAAATTAAGTTAGCATCCTTAGGATTAGGTTGCTCATGAAGGATTCTTAAAACTAGGTTTTGTAAGCCCTTAGCTCGAGCCCTGGTGATTGGTCCTGTGGGAATCCGATTCCTATCATTTCCTCAGGCCTCAAGAAGATTTGCCCTCAAATTTGGTAAGTCTTCATGCATGTCGTCTGGCATATATGGTGACAAATCTGCAACATTAAAGGTTGCTGATACACCATACTCTCTTGGTAGCTTTATTCGATAGGCATTATTGTTGATGCGCTTGACAACTCTGAACGGTCCGTTTGATCTGGGAGACAAGTTATGTGACTTCTTATGTGGAAACCTGTCCCTACTTTGGTTAATCCAGACCAAGTCACCTGGATTATAAATGTCGGTTTTCTTGTGCCTGCTTCCCTGAATGTTCTGCTGCTCCTGAGTCTTCTGAAGGCGTTCAGCTGTTTTGTTATGAATCTGTTGGATCTGCCTGGCTCGTTCCACTCCACTAAGACTCTCTTCCTCTGTTGCTGGTCTTGCTATAAAATCCAATGGAACAGTAAGATTATAGCCATACATAACTTTAAGGGGAGACTTACTGGTTGAACTATGAGTGGAGCTATTGTAAGCGAACTTAACAATAGGAAGACACAAGTCCCAATCAGTAAGATTCTTGCCAATCGTTGCTCTGAGTAAGTTGCCAATAGTACGGTTGACAGCGTCTATCTAGCCGTCGGTTTGTGGATGGCAGGAGGTGATAGAGCCATTTTATACTCAATCTTTATAGTATAAATTGTCTTAAATTATTATTGATTTTATAGAAATCATAAGGAAATGGTACTTTAATTCTATCATCGTGATAAATCAGGTTAAATGGAGTCAAGGATGCTAATTCAAGTATTTTAGAGAAGTCATCTACAACTTGGATCAAGACAAGAAATTACACCACCGGAGGAAGCACGGTTTGAGGCACGGCCAAGGTTCAAACCGTGTTACACACTGGAAAAGAAGGCGAAAATGAGGACTTTGAACAGAGAGAGACACGGCTTAAGGCATGGCCGTGGTGGAACCCGTGGGATAAATCGTGCTTGAAGCCGTGGTGGAAGATAGATGTGCCAAGGAGAAGAAAGTGTGGAACATCAACCAGATGAAGACACGGCTTGAAATCTAGCCGTGGTTGTAACCGTGCTACACACTGGACACGGATGAAGACTTGAAGATTATGCACAGACGAAGGCACGGCTTGAAATCTGGCCGTATGTGTATAACCGTGGTTCACACTGGGCGCGGTTGAAGACTTGAAGAATATGCACAGAGGATGGCACGGCTTAACCCACGGCCGTGTGGTGGGGCGTGCCAGGCAGACGTATCTTCACTTCTCGAAATCTACTTGAAAAAGGAAAGATATTTTCGTATCTTGCTAGCAAAAGATCACATGCTATCCATCTAATAGTATAAATAGAGCCAACCCTAGAGGGTTAGGACAACTTTTGAACTTTTGATCTCGGAATCTTGGATCTTGAAGAAGGAAACGTGGAGGCAGAGCAAGCAACCGGGTTCATTATGTTTCTATCTTTTATTTTCGTTTTATTGATGAACGTGAGTAGCTAAGCTACTTTTCTTGCCAAAGGGTCATAGATGTTTAATTCTCCACGAATTGTGAGGTCTAATTGACTTGTATTTATTCTATTCTTTGCTTTCGGGTATTCATATATCTTCTGATCGTTTTGTCATTATTATCTTTGTTGATTGGTATGAATAGAGCTCTTCTACTCAATTAGCAAGTTAATATATTGTCAACTAGCACGTCAAATCCGTAATTGTTTGATTGTTCTAGTCTTAGTGACGCAATAACATGTTTGGTTATAAAAGAGATGATCGAATTCATGTTATGAAGGTGTGTGATCATGTTTAAATAGGTTATCTTATAATCTACTGGCATGAATTGGTGGTCTCTCTAAATCTTAATGCTATTGATAGATTAAATCCTAAGCGCTTGTCTAAGGGTTGTTTAATCAATAAGAGAAATAATTCAAAGCGCTTGTCCGAGGTTATCGAGGAAGTAAGGAGAGATAGGTTGTTAAAGCTTGTTAATAACCATAACCAATTTATCTAGAACAAGAATAGAGAACATTTGCATCGATGATTAATTCCTAGAATTAAACCATCTTGATTCCTTTGGCTAGGCTTTTACCAATATCTGATTTTCTTACCTTGTTTTACTTTATTTGATTCACAAACAAAACCCCCCCATTTTCCTTTTTCTTATTGTTCTCTTTGAATAGAAATATCTTTACCAATCCCTGTGGATTCGACCCTACTCACCACTATATGCAAATCATATAATTGTCTAGGAGTAGGTTTTATTTTTGTTGGATTCGACACCCATCAGGAGGTACTATACATAAGCTTAGTACCCAGTCTTCTCCATAGTGTCTTCCAAAAGAAACTAAGAAACTTAATGTTTCTATCAGACACTATATTGTATGGAACTCCATGCAATTTGACAATTTCCTACATAAAAATGTTAGCAATAAAAAGGGCATCATCTATTTTGTGACATGGCACAAAATGAGACATTTTGCTGAATCTATCAACAACCACCATGATAGAATCCTTTCTCCTTTACGTCTTAGGCAGCCCCAACACAAAATCCATACTGATATTTGTCTAGGATTTGGCAGGTATAGGTAAAGGCATATATTCACCCTGTATGCCTTTCTTTCCTTTAGCCCTCTTGCAAACTCCATATGTTTCTAACACCCTATGGACATCCTTTATCATACCCCTCCAATAAAAATTCTCTCTCAACATAGCTAGGGTTCTCTTTTCTCCAAAGTGCCCAGACAATCCACCTGTATGTGCTTCCCTCATTAATAATTCCCTCATAGATCCAGAAGGTATACATAACTTCCTAGATTTATATAAAAACCCCTCAATCATGCAATATCACTCATACATCTTGCCTCCAGAACATTTCTCCGCAACTGCTCTAAACTCATCATCATGCACATATTGTTCCTTTAATAATTCAAAACCCAACAGTTTCGACTGGAGAGAAGTGATAAGTACATACCTACGTAACAAAGCGTTAGCAACCGTATTCTGATTACTCTTCTTGTACTTTATCACATATGCAAAACTTTTCAAAAACTCCACCCACTTGGCTTATCGCTTAGATAGATTCTACTGACCCTTGAAATGCTTCAGTGACTCATGATCTGTATAGATAATAAATTCTCTTGGGAGAAGATAATGCTGCCATATCATTAGAGCCCTCACTAAGGAATAAAATTCCTTATCATAAATAGAATAGTTCAAAGTTGCACCACTCAACTTTTCACTAAAATATGCTATAGGCCTCTTTTCCCGCATTAATACAGCACCAATCCCTATCCCAGAAGCATCATATTCTAACTCAAAAACTTTGTCAAAATCAGGTAAAGCCAATAATGGAGCACGAGTAAGTTTTTCCTTTACCTCTTCAAAACTCCTTTAGGCCCTTTCACTTCAAAACTGACAATGCTACTGAAATTATGGACAAAGTGCCTATAAAAGGATGCTAGTCCATGGAAACTCCTTACCTCCATGACTGAGGTGGGTGTTGGCCATTCCCTGATTGCCTTCACTTTCTCCTCATCCACTCTGACACCTAAGCCAAATACAATAAAACCCAAAAATGTTACCTCAGTTTGGTAAAAGGAACACTTCTAGAGATTTGCAAATAGCTGCTGTGCCTTCAACACTGAAAATAATGCCTGAAGATGCTCCACATGATGTTCTAGGTTTTTGCTGTATATCAGAATATCATCAAAATAAACAACAACAAATTTTCTTAGAAACTCCTTCATTACATGATTCATCAATCTCATAAATGTACTAGGAGCATTATTCAAGCCAAATGGCATAACCATCCACTCATACAGTCTATGGCATATTTTAAAGGTGGTTTTCCGTTCGTCTCCCTCTCTCATCTGAATTGGTGATACCCGCTTTTAAGATCCACTTTGGAGAAAACCTGTGCACCATGCAACTCATCTAACATATCATCAAGTCTAGGAATGGGATACCTATATTTGATGGTAATTTTGTTGATGGCCCTGCTATCGATACACATTCTCTAAATACCATCCTTTTTAGGAACAAGAAGGGCTGGAACAACATAAGGACCGAGACTCTCTCTGACAAATCCTCGCTCAACCAACTAATCCACTTGACGTTTCAATTCTTTAGCCTCTTCGGGATTCATACGATATGTCGGTCGATTTGGTAATACTGACCCTGGCACGAGGTTGATGGCATCCTCTATTCCTCTCAGAGGTGGTAAACCTGCTGGCAAATCATTAGTAAAAAGATCATTGTACTCATTTAATACCTGAGATACTATAGAGGGTAGAGACTGATGTTCTTGCACCCCTAGGGCATATCTCAACTGTAGCAGGTATACTGGAGCCTCTTCTATCATAACTTTCTCCAACTCCCCTTGTCCCATCAACAATACCTTCTTTTCCCTAGATTTATTGGTCTGCACTGGAACCCTTTTTACCTCTAATGGCCTACTGATCTGTTGCTGAACCTTTTGAACCTCTGAAGGTGACATTGGATTCAGAATAATGTGTTTTCCCTCTTTCTAGAATACATATGTATTCCTGAAGCCATCATGTAAGACCCTCCTGTCATATAACTAAAGTTTGCCAAGCAATATATGGGACGCACACATAGGTAGAATATCACATTCAATTTCTTCACAGTATTTATCCCCTACACTGAAAGGTACCTAGCTCTTTGGGTCACATGTAAACTTCCTTGATCACTTATCCAATGTAATTTATAAGGCTTAAGATGTGGAGTAGTGGCAAGTTTTAGTTTTGATACTAACGATGCTGCTACCACATTTGTATATCTACCACCATCAACTATAAGGACACATAGGTTACCTTGTACCTTACAAGAAGTATGGAACAAATTTTCCCTTCGCTCATCATCCTTAGTAGTAAAAGTAGTCAATGTTCGATGCAATACATTAGTAGAAAGAAACATTTCACTTGACATGTTTGTGTTTAATTCAAACAACATAAGAATATCCCTACACTCCACGGTTCAAACAAGCAACTAAGGCAATAAATGAAGTACACACAATCGCTTCCAAGTAGTTAAGAATTAAATTCAACCACAAGTGTTTAAGTAATGAGTTCAATTACTTCCACACTTTAAATGTTTGTTTTGAATTTCAAATTCTACTAATCAACTTTCCTTTTCTTACCACAGTTTCACACTACTTTAATTCACAATGTGCAGCACCTCAACACACTCATAAATGGACAATTTCACACCGCCACACACTTCCCTTGCTCATGGTGCAAACACTCTCCACCACTAACAATACTCCTTTACACAACACATACAACACAACGCTACACACACACCCTTCACTAAATATACACAACACAATGCCACACACAAACACCTTCTACACATGGTGCGCTTCTCCACTTCTAACACACTTGCACACTTTCACACCACAACTTAAAATAAGGCAACTCAATTTCAAAATTCAAATGAGTTCACTAATTGCACCCTTTCCACAATTGGCAAGGAGCCACTTTCAAATTCAAATGAACACACAATTACTTCTATCACTTAATGTGTGTTTTGAAAATCAAATAGTTTCCATATAATCCACGTAATTCAAATCTGAAAAATTGTACACTAAACCCCTTTATGTCTGAAAACAACACAAGCAAAAATACACCTCCACTTCTTCACAAATGAGGCAACTTCAAATTTTGAATTTTGAATTCAAAATATGCTACTACTCTTCTTTCTTTTTTTTTTTTTTCACGAAAACTATCAATCAAAAGGAGCTCAATAAGACCTCAAATTCCACTTCACAAGCAGCAAGTTCAACTCCTCAAGCAAGACAATTATGTAACTTCAACAACAAAATAAAACAACTCAATTTTCACTTTTCAATTTTGGATCAAGATGCTAACTCAAGAACCCCTAATTTCCAAATTCAAAATTAATTAACCCTTTCTCAAAACCTCAAGCTCTGATACCAAAAGATGATATGCCTTAAATTGGTTAAACTATATGCAATCAAACAATTGAAATAACTTCAAAGCAAATCCGGTCACAATCTTACTTTTGGCGTAAACCCTAAAAACCTTTGTAATCCAATTCGTAAATCAAACAACCTTAACACCAAAATGATGATGTGCTCAATGGGATTAAGCACACAACACAAGATCAAATGAAATTCCAATTACCAAGACTACTAAATGGCGTGAATCCCTTATGTGAATGGACTGCACGTAAACTAGCAATCCCACAAGCAATTGACAATTTACACTCAACAAGACAATCAAGGAACCAATTCCACTAAATTGAACACAATATAATGATAAAAGGGATCCTACAATTGACGTGAAATAAGAACCAAGAACTAATCCTAATCAACACTAGATATTACACACTAGTTATGAAAAGGAAAATCAACCAAAGGAATGATGTTACTCACAATTCCTTTAGTTGCAAACTCGCCACAATTCTTTGATGAAATTGATAAGAGTCTAATGACAATTAGGAAGAACCCTAATTCTCATAAAAATTTGCAACCAAATGTGTATTCTCTTGTCTCTCTAAATCCTACTTAAGCAAGTATTTATACTTGCTCCCTTTAGGGTTAAGATGACTAAAAAATTACAACTATGCCACTAAAGGGTGGTCGGTCATAAAACACAAAATAAAACCAAATAAAATGTCCCAAAAGCTTACAAAATAAATGGTTTAAAGAAAATAACAAACAAATGAAAATAGTCTTCAACACACTGAGTCTTTAAGGTCATTAGATATGAGTACTGATGAGGTTCCCAAATCACTCAAAAGTGTAGGTAATTTGGCACCCTGTAGAACTGATAAATGTACTTATTGGAATGCACAACAATTATATGATGAAAAGGTAGAAGTTAAGTTAGCATCCTCAAGATTAGGTTGCTCATGAAGGATTCTCAAAACTAGGTTTTGTAAGCCCTTAGCTCGGGTCCTGGTGATTGGTCCTATGGGAATCTGATTCCTATCAATAAAACGTTTAGACAACAACACACACACACTTGTACACCCATGGTGCAACAAGTCACCAATATAATAAATACTTCTCTACACTTCAATTATAGTAAAATAAATGAAGCAACAATTAAACACTTCTAAGTAGTTAAGTTATTGAATTCAACTAAGTAAGCATTTAAGTAATAAAACTCAATAACTTTCTCACTTAAATGCTTGTTTTTGAATTTCAAACTTCACTACTTAACTTCCTTTCTTAGCCATGGCACATAAACTACTTTAATCTCTACATGCAGCACCTTCTACACACACACCTCCACAACAATTCACACCACCATACACACCACACACATACACGGTGCAATCACTTTAACCACCACTACACACACACAACACCTCACTTCATGGTGCAATTACCCTTTAACTCAAAATACATAACATAACTCCAACAATTCAATACATTCCCTTACACCGTCGCACATACACACACAAACACGACAACAAATTCAAATTGACACCCCTTAATGCAACTTTCCCACAAATGGTAAGAATCAATTTCAAAGTCAAATGAAATGTAATCAATACCACTCAATAACTACTTCAAGATTAATAGATGTGTTTGAATTCAAATGATTTCCTTTTTTCCACACAAACTCAAATATGAAAATTGTACACTTCCACTTCCAAAATACACAAGGAAACATACGACACACTCTATAAGTTATTTCAAATTATGGAATTCCAATGATGGAATTTAAATTCAAACAACTTTCCCTTCTTCCACACATAAGGAGCTCACGGCCAAGATATTAATCACTAAAGATCAAGTTTGAATTTCTACTCCCAATTTCGTAACAAGAAGTAATCTACAGCACAATTCACACTCAACTACTTCAACTCCTCTTCAATCAACAACAAGTATGAAATGGAAGAACAAGAACCCTAATTTCAAGTTGTGATGATCACGAAAATTCCCTTCTCAAAAACCAATGCTCTGATACCAAAAAGATGGTGTGCCTACAATCTAATTGCAAGAACACCAAATCTAATTGCTCTAATGGCGTGAATTCCACTTTCCATGTGAACCCTAATTATACAAATCAATGTGTTCTAATCACCAAAATGATGACGTGATTCAAAGGGATTATATTATAAATCAATAATAGGAGAAACCAAGTATCCAATTCCAATCAAAGGCACAATCCTTAGCTAGTAAGATGAACCCTAGATTGCGTGAAATTGGATGAAAAGAACAACTAATTCCTTACCAGATATTATGCATTAGTTGGAATTAGGTTTGATCCTGATGTTGTTGATATTACGCACAACAAAAATCAAAATCCACTCGCCACAATTCAAAGGAGAATTGATAAGAGTATGAGATGTGAAAGGAGAAAATTTCCACGGCAACAAAATGTCTAATATGTGATGTTTAAAAAGTCCCTTACAAACCCTAGTTAGCAAGTATTTATACTTGTTCCTATTAGGGTAAAAACCATATGAAAATTACAAATAAGCCACTTGAGTGGCCAGTTCCAAACAGCACATTACAAGTAAATCAAAAGTCCAAAAAATGAGTAAAAGTGGTCGTTTCAATAATAAAAATACAAGTACAAGAGATGGTCTTTAAAGGACTGGTTCTTCAAGTCAATTGAGTTCATTGCGGACTGTTGGATGTGAGTCCGGTGATGTCCCCAATTTGATCAATAGTGTATGTTACTTGGCCATCCTATAAAGACTGATCACTATACTTGCTATAGTGCAAACCAAACATTATTAGGTAAAAAAAAAAAAAGAAGAATGAACACATGTGGATATTTTGGATCATATATCCAAATAAGGTTCCCTTACTGCTGGGACCGCAGGGTAGATTCCCATTAGGATCTTACCACTATGGTTGCTATATTGGCAGCACGGGTAGATTGGATGATGATGCCACAACCACCAGTGGCAAACCCTCAGGCACCCCCACCTCGGGTAGTCCATCAAAATGCTAGCAAGGAAGGAGCTGTTAGAGGAAATAGGGGCAGGAGAATGCAGGGAGATTATCATGCTCTTAGGGAGAAAGAGATGATAATTTTGAGAATGAGCCTTACCCAAACTAGCATTTTAGGCCACCTCGAGGATTAGAGTATGTAAAATTGTAGATGCCTTCATTTAATGGCATGGGTTCTAGAGATGATTATTTAGATTGGGAGGACAAGGTTGAGGGCCTATTTGAGTGCTATGAGATTAATGATCACACTCGGGTTCGTCTTGCTACTGTGGAATTTACAAGATATGCCACCTTATGGTGGAAAAATCTTGTGATTAACAGACAAAGAGATGGTGAAGCTGATATACATACGTGGCGGGAAATGAAACGGATATTGAGAAAAAGGTTTATACCTGAGCATTACAAGCAAGAGCTGTTTATGCGTCTCTAAACACTGAGGTAGGGAGGCAAAACAGTTGATGAGTATGTACAGGAGTTTGAGACATTAATGATCAAATGTGGGTCAGTTGAACCTCCTGAACAAACCTTAGCATGATTTGTGTTAGGGTTAAAGTATGAAATTGCTTGCATCGTAGAGCTCCAGAGGTATAACACACTTGATGAGACTATCCAGTTAGCCTTGAAAGTGGAGAGACAGAGGCGATCCAACCTTTTTCGAGCAGCGAGAAACAGGTATGGAACTTCTACCAAATCTCATGGGTCAGATGGGAGAACAAAAAGGAATAGGGGGACATGATAAGACTGTGGACAAGAATACCTCTAATATTGATAGCGAGAGGAAAATTTCATTAAATCAAATCCAACATCAACCAATTAAAGGAAAATCATTGATATCTTAACCACTTAGCTAAGATATATACACTCTCCTCCTCAATCTTATTAAGCACCATAATTTAAAGTAAATGTATTCGTATTTACTCAACTCTTGATCATCCTCTTAGTATTGATTTTCGTTGGATGATTTATTTTCATTTTTCATTCATTTGTTCTTTTTTTTTTTCAAGTAGTTTCATCAGTTAGTACATCCTAATCTAGATGACTTTAGGCAATTAGGTTTTAAGATACCCCTTTGAACCATCTACTACTTTAATTTTATTGTGTTTAGCTTTCTTAGGCTTTTCTCTTGACTCTTTTAACAAGCTTTAGGCCGATGATCCAGAGTTCATCACTCAAGTCAATAGATGTTATCCCTCTTAAAAAGAGGCACCCGACAGGATTAATTACTCGAGTTAATGAGGCCCACTACTAAACTTTTGTTTAATTCAATTTATTTATTTATCCTCTAACTTTATTGATTTTTCAGGGAGTTGTCAAGAAATAAGTTTCTGTTCATTTACTTTAGTGCTCTAAAAATTTCTAAGGAATGAGTATATATCCAAGTAAAATTTTATAATATAGATGATTAATTCCTAATTAGTGATATTGTTCCAACTCTAAGTTTAAAATCAAGGTTTAAATGACATATAACTCTACTTTATATATATTTCACTATTCAACTCTAGTAAAGTGTAATAAACATAATATTGGTGAATCATTAATTTTTTTTTTTATCAAAAGCTGCTATTGTAAATTACAAGTTAATTAAAACATTAATATTGGTCAAATATAGTAGCTAGTTTCCTTGTTCAAATCAAGATATAAATTTTGTTCTTTCTTTTAACTCCCTCACACTCATAATTGTACATTGTCCCCTAATGTACATATTATATCTCATGAAAGATAAAAGAAAATAAAAGCAAAGGAAAGAAAAACGATAAGAAAAAGAGAAAATTGTACTCCCCTAAAAACTTCTTAAATCTTCATTTCACGAGAATTCTTTTAGAATATTTTGACTTGTACATTGCAACTTTTGTTATCACTAGGGAAAATGCAAAAGAAAAGAAAAGAAAAAGACAGAAAACTGAAAGACAATCTAAAAGCATAAAAAAAATTGGAAAAAGGAAAGAGGCCATCAGAGTTATATTGAAAGTACATAAGAAAGATTTCCTAAAAATCATCATCATTTCCCTCCATCCTCATTACTATCATCATCATCATCATCATCCTCTTCCTCATCATCATTAATATCCATATGTTTGTCATCTTCAGTCTCCTCTTCCTCCTTATCATCTGTATTTTCATTAGTTGCTTCACCTGTTGCTTCTTCTTCCTGGACATCATCACTAGCTAGAGCCCTTTTTTATAATGGAAAGGGAATGTCATATTTGGATGAAATGGTTTCAATAAATTGTTCCAATCTATGAACTCTCCTATATACTCGTTCCTAGTCTCATTTACATCCTTCTTGGAGAGTTAATAGTCTATCTACTTTTTCTTCAATTCTGTCTAATTGGGTTCTTTCCCTTGGTGTTTGAGGTTTATCACCAGGTTGTTCTCTAAGGTCATTGTAGAATAATTTCATTTGTTTAAATATCTCAAGTTTAATGGGTTCCACGTCTTGAACTTAGAGCATTAGAGGGAGCTCTTGGAACAACCCCATCCCTTGAATTAAAAGTGTAATATAAGGCCCATAGCTAATAGTGCTTACTCGAGTGTCATAAGCTTGATGTTTGAAGAAGAAAGCTAAAAGCATGCCTAAATTAATGGGAAAATGCTCAATCATACTGTAAAGACAAAGGATGTCACTTGTGGAAACAACTCTTGTGCTTTTCCCACACGCACTGATAATGTGTGAAAGTAACCAATGTATGACCCAATAGCGGGGTTTTGAAGTTTGGATGCCTTAGCCTGCTTTGTGTCATACCTCACATCTTGGCTAATTGATTTCCAAAATGTGGGGAGAGTAACTCCATGAGGTAGGTTTATAGGAAGCTGCATAAACTAATCCGTTTCAATAAACAATTTACCACAAAGCCCCATGTAATGGGTTAGCTGGGCTATGGTAATCTTGTAAAATTTTCTGTCCACTTGAAAATGCATGCTATTATGAGCACCCCAAGAGATATGATTGTTCTCCAATCTAAATGTAGATAGGAACTCTAAAGTGAGTTCCCTATTAATAGGGGCATGGAGAGAGAAGAACCTTTCTAAGCCACCAACACTAATCAAATTTCGAACTCCATCATCTAAGCCCAACCTTTCTAACACTCTCCATTATAAGTATAAGCTTCAGCTAAAACCTTTATTCTTCAGCTAATTATACTTATCTTAATGTGCTTTTTGTGCAAAACTCAGCATGAATTGTGTTTGAGAATGAGTGGGTGGTAAAAGTGCTAGTGGTTGCACATCGCGGGGTAGTCGAGAGGATGATGCTGAAGCTTTTCTACTCATCTTGCAGGTAACGAGTTGCTTTTGGTCTGATTGTTTTAGTAGCATGATGTTCTGTGATGAAGATGATACATATAGATATATACAAACTTAGCGCTTAAAATCATGAACATGTGTATATGAAAAAAAAAACTTAACTAGGGAAGTCTAGGAAAATATGGATAATGAACATGACCCCAACATGACAGAGGTACACGGCCCCAACATGATCCTAACATGACCATGTTGCATTAAATGTAGCCAAACGATACGAATTTTTTGAAATACACGACCATATTCTTATCGTATTCATCAATTTGTGAGCCAAATTGCTAATAATCATGTTAGTATTACAGCCCATGTACATAGAAGGGAAAAAATGATAAACCCTAGTTTGTTTTTCTATGTAAAATGGCAAAGGAAAAATAAAAAATAAAACAACAACTTAAAGGAAAGGATGCATGAACATACTTGTGATGATGATGAATGCAACAACAATCGACTGCAATGCGCATGTGGAGGTGAAGATTATGGAGACTTATGGTCATAGGAGAGAAAGAGCGCAAGGGAAAGACATTAATGTGGCATGCGAAGGAAAAAAAAATGACTATTCGGAGTATATATAGGTATGATAACATAGGCAACAAACATGGCCGTGTTGATGCCGTGTTGGTGTAGATTATATGTGCTCAAGAGAACACGACCACAACATGGGTGTGTTACATGGTTGTATAACTCTTGGTGCAATGTGTAAGATCAACATGGCCTTAACACGACTGCGCTGTAAGACCATGTATCTCTTAGTGCAATGTGCATTATCAACATGGCCTTAATACGATCATGTTATAGGACCGTGTATCTTTTGGTGCAATGTGTAAGATTAACATGGCCTTAACACGATCGTGTTGTAGGACCGTGAATCTCTCGGTGCAATGTGCATTATCAACACGGCCTTAACACGATCGTGTCATAGGACTGTGTATCTCTTTGATAGGAGGTTTCCTAAGCAACGCGGTCACAACATGACTGTGTCTAATGGCCATGCTTCCTTTTTTATATATACATAGTCTAAACCTAAAAAAAATCCTAAGATAATTAATGGTTGGGTTGCCTCCCAAGAAGCGTTATAGTTAACATCGATAGCTCAATGGGGTCAAAAATAATTTAAGGTTCGTCCGAGTGGAGGCGAAACTCCTCCTTGTCCGATTTATCAATTTGCCTCCAATGTATAGCTTCAATCGTTGATTGTTAACATTAAACGTTCCCTTTTCTAGATGTGTTAATTCAACATTTTCATATGGAAAAACTTCTTTGACAATGAATGGGCCAGACCATCGAGATTTTAGCTTGCCAAGGAATAATCTTAGGCGAGAGTTATATAGTAAAACATGGTCTCCTTCTTAAAATTTCCTTCTTTGTCGGATTCTCTAACCATGAAGTCACTTGGTCCGTTCTTTATATAGCCGTGAGTTTTCACACGTGGTTGCTCTCAATTCCTCAAGTTCATCCAACCGAAACTTTCTTCTTGTTCCTGCAGACTTAAGGTCAAAGTTAACATGATTAATTGCCCAAAAGGCTTTGTGTTCAATTTTAACAGGCAAATGGCATGCTTTCTCATAAACTAGTCTATAAGGGGTAATACCTAGTAGTGTCTTGTATGCTATCCTATAGGCCCATAGGGCATCATCTAGCTTATCCAACCAATCCTTCCTATGGTGCTCTATGATTTTTTTTCTCCAAAATTTGCTTTAAATCCCTATTGGCAACTTCCACTTGACCACTAGTTTGGGGGTGTTAAGGGGTGGCTATCTTATGATAAACTCTGTATCATTTAAGTACTTTCTTGAATTGCGTATTGCAAAATTGTGTGCCCCTATCACTTATGATTACCCTAAGGGCACCAAATCGGGAAAATAATTTTTTTAGGAATTTGGTAACTACACTAGTGTTATTCGTGGGCAAGGCTTGAGCCTCTACCCATTTTGACACATTGTCTATAGCTACTAGAATATATTTATGGCCTGTTGAGTTCGGGAAAGGCCCCATAAAATCGATGGCCCAACATTAAATACTTCACAAATAGGAATGTAATCTTAGAGCATTGCCTCACGTTGGGAAACATTACTTTTCTGTTGACATTTGTTGCATGATTTTACATACCCAGCGATGTTAGAGAAATCTTTAATGAATCTCCTATAAAACCTTGCATGTCCTAAGAAACTCCTAATGGCCTTAACTAAAGTTGGTGGCAATTATTTCAATCTTTGTAGTGTCCTCTTCAATCCCCCTAGTAGAAACCTTGTGCCTTAAAATGATTCCCTTTTGCACCATAAAATCGCACTTTTCCTAATTTAAGACTAAATTGGTTTCTTCGTATCTCCTTAGTACCTTATCTAAGTTGTGGAGGCATTGCTCAAAAGAGTGTCCAAATACTGAGAAGTCATACATGAAGACCTCCATTGTATCCTCAATCAAGTCTTCAAAAATGGCTACCATACACTGTTGGAAGGTTGCTGACACGTTATAAAGGCCAAAAGGCATCTGTTGGTATGCAAAGGTACCATAAAGGCAAGTAAAGGTAGTCTTTTCCTTGTCTTCTAGGGCAATTGGAATTTGAAATTATCTAAACAAACCATCCAAAAGGCAGTAGTGCATATGTGTGGCTAATCTTTTAAGCATTTGGTTTATAAATGGTAGGGGAAAATGATCTTTTGGTGTGGCATCATTCAGTTTCTTATAACTGATGTAGACTCTCCATCCTGTAACCATCTTTGTTGGGATTAGCTCATTCTTCTCATTTGGAACCTCAGTCATACCCCCTTTCTTAGGCATAACCTGCATAGGACTTACCTAAGAACTATAAAAAATAGGGTAGATCAAACCTACATCCACGAGTTTATTACCTCAGCCTTGATGACTTCCTTCATATTCGGGTTTAACCTTCTCTAGGGTTGCATAACCAGTTTGAAGTTATCTTCCAATAAGATCTTATGAGTGCAAAAGGAAGGATTGATGCCCTAAATATCCGATATCCTCTACACGATAGATCTATTATGTTCCTTAAGAACTTGCAAGAGCTTTTCTTTCTAACTTATCTCTAAATTAAAAGAAATAATCACCGATAATTTTGAGTCCTTTTCTAGAAAGGCAACTCTAAATAATCAGTTAACTACTTAAGCTCTAGCATTGGTGGTTCTTTAATGGAGGGTTTCAATCTTACTACCTTTCCCCTATCGATTTCCTTAAAGTCCTTTTACTTTTACATGAACTTATTAACTTCCATTGAGTTAAAGCTTTTGTGCACATAGGGTGTTCTATTGGACTTACCTCACCTTGCACTATACATAGCTCTAAGGGATCTTTATAAAGTATGCCCTGCATATAGCTAACAACAATTAGATTAATACTATCAAGAAAATAACATGTATCATCTTGATTAAATGGTTTCTTCAACACCTCCAAAACCTTGAATACCAGCTCTTCATCACCAACTCTTAGAGGGACCTCTATATCCTCATCCATATCTAGAATGACAAAATCAACAGGAAAGATAAAGGTTCCAACTTTAACTAACACATCCTCAATAATACCACTAAGGTACTTTATTGACCTATCATCTAGTTGTAAGCTCATACGTGTTGGCTTAGGCTAACCTAGTCCTAATCTTTTAAACAACTTATAAGGCATCGGATTTATGCTTGCTCCTAAGTCGGCTAAGGCTTTTTTTGTGGACAGATTACCAATCAGAAAGGGTATAGTAAAACTCCTTGGATCTTTCAGCTTTTTCAGTAGCTTATTCTGCAAGATCGCTGAGCATTCTTCGTTGAGTGTCACTATAGATGAGTCCTCCAACTTCCATTTGTTTGACTACAGATCTTTTAGAAATTTAGCATATTTGGGTATCTATGATAAAGCCTCTACAGAGGGTAAGTTAATATGTGGTTGTTTAAAGAGTTCTAAGAACTTACCGAAATGCTCATCGAAGCGATCCTTCTTTAAGTGAGTGGGGTAAGGTATGGGTGATTTGAACTCCTTGACTTCCTTAGGTGGTTCGCTTTGCTTCTCAATTGTTGTGGTCCCTTTCTTCACTTGATCCTTTTCTATTGAATTGTCAACCTGCAACTCCTTTCGACTCTTAAGGGTCACTACCTAAACATATTCTCTAGGGTTCATTTCTGTATTCCCAAGCAATGTTCTCAGTTGTCTTTTTGACATCATTTTTGCATCTAGGTTGTGGATAAAAGGCTTCTTGATTCCTAAGAGACATCTCTATGCTCTAGAATTGAGCTTTAGATGTCTGAATGAATTTAGTTAGAAGCTTTTCTAGACCTTATTTCTTATCTTGAAGTGGGGGTTATTGGAATCCAGGTTGGGGTAGGTTAAGTGTGGTTCACTGTTTATTTTGACCTTGATTGCTCAACGAGAAGTTAGGATGGTTTCTCCACCTAAGGTTATATGTATTGTTATAGGGATTATTTTGGAGCCTAGAGGGGTTACCCATGTAATTAGTGATAGTGTAGGCAAGTGCACCTATCGATTAATGTAATATAGTGAATTAATTACAAATGTCATCCCACAAAGACTACAATTACTAATATTAACTAAGACTTTACTATTTAATCGTCAAATTAAAATGTATTTATTAACTAAGAAATTCTAATTGTTTAACTAATAATTATTAAAATAATGGAAAGAAAGTAGATATACTAAAGAGTTTGAATTAATATTGTAAGGATACGTATCTAGATTTAGTTTGCCCCTAGCATCATATATAACTTATTAGAGTTGATTCCAAATTCAATATTTATTAATTTCTAATCTTAGGTTAATTAATCGAGATCTCTCTCTAATTAAAACCTCTAAAATTGCATTATTGACCTTGGAATTCCATTATTAGGTTTGACCCTAATTTGGAAGATCTATGTCATCCTATCTCTAAGGTTGTATGCAACTCTTTTTAATTATGCTAGATCTAATTATATAAACGATTTATCAATCTATTTATATAATATCAATAATTAAAAATTGATACTTTAGAAATATCATCTATACTTAATTAAGTATCAGAGTTCAAGAGTTAATCCATATAAGTTAGAGTTTACTCATATCATTTAAACAAAGATTTATAAACTTTAAATCAAATCCAACATCAACCAATTAAAGGAAAATCATTGATATCTTAACCACTTAACTAAGATATAGACACTCTCCTCTTCAATCTTATTGAGCACTATAATTTAAAGTAAACATATTCATAATTACTCATCTCTTGATCATCCCCTTAGTATTGGTTTTTGTTAAAGGATTATTTATTTATTTATTAGATATATTTCAAGTAGTTTCATCGGTCATTATGTCCCAAGCTAGATGACTTTAGGCTACTACGTTTTAAGATACTCCTCCAAACCATCCACTACTTTAGTTTTATTGTGTTTAGCTTACTTGGACTTTTCTCTTGACCCTTTTAACGAGCTTTAGATCGATGATCCCGAGTTCATTACTCAAGTCAACAGATGTTATCCCTCTTAAAAAGAGGCATCCCGCAGGCTTACTTACTCGAGTCAACGAGACCCACTACTAAACTTTTGTTTAATTCAATTTATTTATTTATCCTCTAACTTTAATGATTTTTCAGGGAATTATCAATAAATAAGTTTTTGTTTACTTACTAAAGGTTATAGTGCTCTAAAAATTTCTAAAGAATGAGTATATATCTAAGTAAAAATTTAAAATATAGATGATTAATTCCTAATTAGTGATATTGTTCTAATTCTAAGTTTAAAATCAAGTCTTAAATGAAATATATTGCTATTCTAAATTACAAGTTAATCAAAATATTACTCCCCTACACTTATATATATACATTGCCCCTAATGTAGAAATCAAATTTCTTGAAAGATAAAAGGCAATAAAAGAAAAAAAAACTATAAGAAAAGGAGAAAATCGTACTCCCTTGAATTGTACACTGTGGCTGTTGTGATCACAAGGGTAACTACAAAAGAAAAGAATAAAGCTAGGGAAAAAAAATCAAAGGTAATCTAAAATCATAAAAAAAAATTGGAAAAAAGGAAACAGGCCATCGGAGTTATATTAAAAGTACATAGAAAAATTGTCCTAACAATCATCATTTCTATCATCATCATCATCCTCCTCTTCATCTTCCTCATCAACATCCATTTGTTCATCGTCTTCATTTTCGTCTTCCTCCTTATCATCTATATTTTCATTAGTTACTTCATCTGCTGCTTCTTCTTCCTCAACATCTTCATTAGTTGGAGTCCTATTTCATGAGGGAAAGGGAATGTTATATTTGGACGAAATGTTTTCAGCAAATTGTTTCAATCTATGAACTCTCCTATATATTCTTTCCCAGTTGCATTCACATCCTTCTTGGAGAGTTAATAGTCGGTCCAATTTTTCTTTAATCCTATCCAACTGAGTTCTTTCCCTTAGTGTCTAAGGTTGCTCATCAAGTTATTCTCCAAGGTTGTCATGGAACGATTTCATTTGTTTAAATGTCTCAAGTCTAATAGGTTCCATGTCTTGAACTTGGAGCATCTAAGGGAGCTCGGAACAAACACATTCCCAGAATTAAAAGTGTAATGTAGGGCCTACAGCTAATAGTGCCCACTCGCGTATCATAAGGTTGATGTCTAAAGAAGAAAGTTAAGAGCATGCCCAAATTAATGGGAAAACGCTTAATCATACCATAGAGACAAAGTATGTCACTTGTGGGGACAATCCTTGTACTTTTCCCATGCTCACTGATGGTGTGTGAAAGCAACCAATGTATGACCTGATACACGGGGTTTTGAAGTTTTGATGCTTTGGCTTGTTTTGGGTCGTACCTCATTTCTTGGCTAATGGATTTCCAAAATGCGGCAGGAGTAACTCCATGAGGAAAGTTAACAGGAAGTTGCATAAAGTCATCTGTCTCAATAAACCACTCATCATAAAGCCCCATGTAAGGGGCTAGCTGGGCTATGGTGATCTCATAAAATTTGCCGCCTACTTGAAAATGCATGCTATTATGAGCACTCAAAGAGATATGATCATTCTCTAATCTAAATGTAAGGAGGAACTCTAAAGTGAGTTCCCTATAGATAGGGGCATAGAGGGAGAAGAACCTTTCCTAACCACCAATGCTAATCAAGTTTCGAACCCCTTCATCGAAGCCCAACCTTTCTAACACTCACCACTCTAAGTATAAGCTTTAGCTAAAATCCTTATTTTTCAACCGATTATACTTATCCTAGTGTGCTTTTTGTGCAAAATTCAACATAAATTGTGTTTGGGATTGGGTGGGTGGTAGAAGTGCGAGTGGCTGCACATCATAGGGTGGTTTTAAGGACAATGCAGAAGCTTGTCCACTCATCTTTCGAGTAATAGGTTGCTTTTGGTGTGCATGTTTTGGTGGCATGATGTCTTGTGATGAGGATGAACAATTTATTGACACACTTAATGCTGAGAATCATGAAGATGTGTACATGAAAGAAAACTTTAAATAGGGAAATCTAGGAAAAAATTGATAATGTGCAGGACCCCAATTATGATAGATGAACACGGCCCAACATGACCGTGTTAAGAATGCAGCCTGACGATTGGGAATTTTTTTTTTTGAAATACACAACCATGTTCTCATCATGTTCATCAAATTGTAAGCCCAATTTCTAATGATCATGTGAGTATTACAACCCAATTGCAGAAAAGGAATGAACTTTGATAAACCCTAGTTTGTGTTTGCTATGTCACATGTTGAAAAATAGCAGAAATAAAATAGCACTTGAAGGAGAGGAAGTATCAAAATACCTATGATGAGGAAGTAATGCTAAAACAATTGACTTAGATGTACGTGTAGAGGTGAAGATTGTGGAGAGTGATGGTTGTGGGAGAGAGAGCAAAAGAGAAAGAGACTAAGGCGGCAGGCAAAGGGGAAATGATTGTTCGAAGTATTTATATAAATATCAACATAGGCATCTAACATAACTGTGTTGATGCCGTGTTGAGGTAGATTATGAGTGTTTAGTTGAACACGACCTTAACACAATCGTGTTACACGATCGTGTAACTCTCAGTGCAAAGGGTGAGATCAACATGGCCTTAACACGACCGTGTTACATGATTGTGTATCTCGCAGTGCAAAGTGTAGTGTCAACACGACCGTATTACATAGTTGTGTATCTCTTGGTGGGAAGTGTGGGATCAACGTGACAATAGCATGACCGTGTTACATGGTCGTGTATCTCTCAGCGAGAGGTGTAAGATTAACACGACCTTAACATGATTGTGTTACACAGTCGTGTATCTTTCGGTGCAAAGTATAGGAGCAACACGGCCTGAACAAATCCGTGTTAAAGCGTCGTGTATCTCTCGGTAGGAAGTGTTTCTAAGCAACACGGTCACAACATGACCATGCCTAATGGCCCTTTTTTTTTTAAGTCTAAGCCTAAAAAAATCCTAAGAAAATTAATGGTTGGGTTACCTCCCAAAAAGCACTATGGTTAACGTCGATAACTCGATGGGGTTGAGAATAATTTAAGGTTCATCTGGGTGGAGGCAAAATTCCTCCTTGTTCGATTTATTAACTTCGCCTCCAAGGTACTGCTTCAATTGCTAACCATTAACTTTAAATGTTTCCTTCTTTGGATGTGTTACTCAATGGTTCCATATGGGAAAACTTCTTTGACAATGAATGGACCAGACCATCGAGATTTTAGCTTGCCCGGGAATAATCTCAAGCGAGAATTATGGAGTAAAACACGGTCTCCTTTCTGAAATGGCCTCCTTTAACGGATTCTTTGATCATGAAGTCGCTTGTTCTATTTTTTATATAGTCGTGAGTTTTCATATGTGGCTGCTCTCCATTCCTCAAGTTCATCTAATTGAAACTTTTGTTTTGTTCCCGCAAACTCGATGTTAAAGTTAACATTCTTAAAATTGCCCAAAAGGCTTTATGTTCAATCTCAACAAGTAAATGATATGCTTTCCCATATACAAGTCTATAAGGGGTAGTGCTTAGTGGTGTCTTGTATGTTGTCCTATAGGCCCATAGGGCGTCATCTAGCTTATCTGACCAATCCTTCCTATGGTACTCTACTATTTTTTCCAAAATCCTTTTTAAATCCCTATTAGCAACTTCCACTTGACCACTAGTTTGGGGGTGATAGGGGGTGGCTATCCTATGATCAACTCCGTATCATTTAAGTACTTTATCAAATTGTGTATTGCAAAAATGTGTGCCCCTATCACTTATGATTGCCCTAAGAGCACCGAATTGGGAAAATAATTTTTTTAGGAATTTGGTAACTACCCTGGCGTCATTCGTGGGCAAAGCTTGAGCCTCTACCCATTTTTGACACATAATCTATGGCTACTAGAATATATCTATTTCCTTTTGAGTTCAAGAAAGGCCCCATAAAATCAATACCCTAAATATCATATACTTCACGTTGGGAAATATTATTTGTTCATTGACATTTATTACATGATTTTACATACTTGTGGGCATCCTTGAACAGAGTAGGCTAGAAGAATCTTGATTCTAAAACCTTGTGAGTGGTTCTATTTGAACAATGATGACCTCCTGTTGACCCGGTGTGACAATAGTTGAGTATTTGCCAACCTTCCGTGTGAGAAACACATCTCCTTATAATTTGGTTTGCACAAATTCTAAAAAGATAGGGATCCTCCTAAAAATAATACTTCAACTTAGAGCTCTTTAGGGAAAGTGTGAGCGATCAAATAATTTGCTATGTCAGCAAACCATGGAGAGTCAAGTTCACTTACCTAGGTAGTAGTATACAAGCGTTCCTCGGGAAATGTATCATTAATCTCCTTTTCATCCAATTTCTCCAAGGTTGGATTGTTAAGTCTGGATAGGTGATTTGCTACGAGATTCTCAACACCTTTCTTGTCTCTGATCTCGATATCAAATTCTTAAAGTAATAAAATCCATCGAATGAGTCATGGTTTAGCATTTGTTTTACTCAATAAGTATCTTAAAGCAGAATGGTCAGTATAAACAATAACTTTAGATAGAATCAAATAGGAATGAAATTTATCAAATGCAAAGATGACGGCTAACAACTATTTTTTAGTAGTTGTATAATTTTCCTCTACATCCATGAAGGTTTTGCTAGCGTATGAAATGGGTTAGAAATGCTTATCTTTTTTTTGCCCAAGCACGGCCCCAACCACAAAGTCACTAGCGTTGCACATTAACTCGAATGGGAGATTCCAATTGGGGGAAACCATAATAAGGGCATTAGTTAATTTATGCTTAAGGGCATTAAATGCATCAATGCACTCTTGTGAGAACATAAATGGTATATCATTCTCTAATAACCTAGTCAAAGGCCTAGCTATCTTAGAGAAATCTTTAATGAATCTCCTATAAAACCCTGCATATCCTAAGAAGCTCCTAATGGCCTTAATTAAGGTCGGGGGTGGTAATTTGGCAATTATTTCAATCTTTGCAATGTCCACTTCAATCACCCTAGTAGAAACCTTGTGCCCTAAAATGATTCCCTATTGCACCATGAAGTGGCACTTCTCCTAATTTAGGAATAAATTGGTCTCTTCGCATCTTGTCAATACCTTATCTAAATTGTTAAAGCATTGCTCAAAAGAGTCTCCAAAAAACTGAGGAGTCATCCATGACGACCTCAATTATATCTTCAATCAATTCTTCAAAAATGGCTACCATACATTGTTGGAAGGTTGTTAACGCGTTACAAAGGCCAAAAGGCATTTGTCAGTATTCAAAGGTACCATAAGAGCATGTAAAGGTGGTCTTTTCCTGATCTTCTAGGGCAATTGGAATTTGGAAGTATCCAGAAAAACCATCTAAAAAGCAGTAGTGCATATGCTCGGCTAATCTTTCAAGCATTTGGCCTATAAATGGTAGGGGAAAATGATCTTTCCATGTGGCATCGTTTAGCCTCCTATAATCGATGCACACTTGATAAAGGCATATTTTACTCATAATTCATTAAGAAATTTGCAAGTATTCATTATTGATTTTAGAGAAATCACAAGGAAATGGTACTTAATCATGTTTATTTTTACATTTTAGATGTTGGAGGACTTTGAGTTCAAAACTTAATCAATTTGGAGAGATTGCATACAAATTGAAGCATGAAAAGATTGAAGGATGGCAAAGGAAAAATCAAAGCCGTCGGCCTTTATGGCCGGCCTTCCATGCAACGCCGCCGGCCTTTATGGCCGGCTTAAATGAAGGCCGCCGGCCTTTATGGCCGGCTTAAAAGAAGGCTGTCGGCCTTTGGCCGGCCTTGAGCCGGCCTTGCACCGGTCTTGTTTTAATTGCATCTTCTCGCCTCCCCCTTGCATATATATAGGTCTTAGGTCGATTTAGAGAGGAACTTTTGTCAAATTTTCGTGTTCTTAGAGTAGTTTTAAGGGAGAATTGTGGAGATCAAATCTTGGATAAAACTTTGTGATCTTGGTGGAGATTATCATCCTTTGTGAAGGATTTGTGGAGTTCCTTGCAATTAAGGTATTATTTGTATTGTTGAATTGGTGATTTCTGAACTTTATTTCTTATATGCAATTCAAGCATTTGATCCAACCATTGAATATGATTTCTTTTGCACGAATCTCCTTGAATCATAATCATGTCTTTATCTCCATGAATTGCTAAGTCTTTTCCTTAGGAAATTGGATGAAACCCTAGAATGTTAAAAGGATAATTGTAGCCATGTTATATGATTAGGAATTATTAGGATTATTCATTATTGCAATTCCTTTGATTTCAATTATAATTGGTCTTTGATTATAATTGTTAGAAATCCTTTTGATATGAGAGTTGATTAGGATTTGTTAGGAATTCTTAATTAGATTGATTATCAATACGGGAGTTGCGATAATTGGTTTAATTAGAGTTTATGGAGGGTGCAATGCAATGTTTCCCGTTAATTAATCACTAAGGGATTAGGGTTAATTGATTTAGGGCATTAGTTGTTTATAGCATTGGGAGGTGTATGAACATAATTTTGATTCCTTGGTTAATTGGAGACGCGGAAGCTGACTAATTGATTTAAGGTTAACATCCTTAAAAAGGATTTTCTAAACTCACTTGAATAACCTTATAACCACTAGTTGATATAACATGGTAGCAGTTTGATTAATGGATCTAGGGTGAATTCTAATTTCCCGCGTTCATAATTGATAGATTCTTCATAAAATTCTCCTTGTTTGCTTTAAGTTAAATTTTTAGCTTAGACATTTCAAAACCCCTTTTTAATCTCCTAGATATTGATAAGAATTGCCATAGGTCTAGTACTCTATTGGTTCCTCGAGGGATCGACAACCTTACTTTTCACCACTCTATTACTTGATACGATCAGTGCACTTGCTGCAATTTACGCTCCCATTTTATATATACGTTTTGAGCGTATCAAGTTTTTGGCACCGTTGCCGGGGAACTAATAGATATTAGATTTTGTAATTCTGTTGGTAGTCTAGGTGCAATTTTACATTTTTCTTGGCTTTTGGTCTTTTTGCAAGTGTTACATGCGCAAGAGTAGGAGTGCTGATCTCCTACCTTTCGATATTGAGATTGAGCGTACTCTATGCCAGATTAGAAGAGACAACAAGTATAGAGAACAAGTAGAAGAGATGGCGAATGTGGATAATCGCCAGATTCAGGGTGTTCAGCGAGCACTTAGAGATTTCTCTGTTCCTAGGATTCAGGAACCACCCATTATTAGACCAACTATACAAGCCAACAATTTTGAGCTTAAACCAGCACTCATTCAAATTGTGCAATCAAGTCAGTTTGGAGGGTATTGAAATGAGAGCCCTGATGACCATCTTGCTGGGTTTCTTCAATACACCAACACTGTCAAGCAGAATGGTGTAACTGATGATGCCATAAGACTATAACTTTTCCCTTTCTCATTGAGGGATAAAGCTAGAGCTTGGTTTTATTCATTGCCCCAGGGATCTGTCACTACCTGGGAAGACCTATCAATCAAGTTCTTGAGGAGATTCTTCCCACCAGCTAGGACCGCCAAACTAAGAAGTGATATCACTAACTTTACAAAGTTTAGTGGTGAATCACTTTATGAGGCATGGGAGAGATTCAAGGAAGCAACGAGAAAATGCCCACATTATGGTTTACCAGATAATCTCCTTATTGAGATTTTTTACTTGAGTCTGGATGAGACATTGAGGTCTCTTGTGGATGCTGCAGCTGGGGGTGCACTAATGGGAAAAACTTACTTAGAGGTCAGTGCATTGATAGAAGAGATGGCCTCTAGTGCACACAATTGGCAAACTGAGAGAAGTGGTACAAGAGTAGCGTCAATGAATGACAATGTCAGTATGGTTCAGTTGACTGCTCAGATAGCTGCCCTCAACACTCAGGTAAGTAGACTCGCCTCTTCAAATTCTTTTAATGCTAATCCATCTTCTAGTTGTGAAATTTGCTCAGGACCTCACTTAGCTAGTGAGTGCATGGCTGGAAAGTCATCAGCTCCATCTAGTGGAGAGCAGGTAAACTTTGTAGGCAACCTTTAGAGAGGTACTCAAGGACCATATTCGAATACATACAATCCTGGGTGGCGCAATCATCCAAACTTCTCATGGAAGAATGACAATCAAGCACTTAACCTGCCCCCTGGATTTCCTAAACAAGCCTCTGCTCATAATGCCTATTCTCAACAACAACCCACTCAGATGGAAGAGCTCATGAGGAGCTACATGCAAAAGACTGACACCCTCCTGCAAAACCAACAAGCTTTTATCATAAACTTGGAGGGTCAGCTCGGTCAAATTGCACAGCAGCTAAGTACTAAACCCTCAGGGTCTTTGCCTAGCAAAACTGAGGAGAACACCCATCATGTCAATGCCATCATGCTAAGGAGTGGTAAGGAGGTGAAGAAAGCTGAAAGGCAGGTAAAAATTCAAGATAAAGATCCAGAGAAAGGTAAGCAGAAGGAGGAGGAACTCATATCCAAAGCACCAGTGTTGCAGCCTTATGTTCCACCTATCCCCTTCCCAGGAAGACTCAAGCAGAGGGAGTTAGAAGCCCAGTTTGCCAGGTTTTGTGACATATTTAAAGGGCTTCAAATCAATATACCTCTCTTAGAGGCCTTGAAGCAAATTCCATCCTATGCCAAATTCATGAAAGAGCTGCTCTTTAACAAAAGATCCATGGAGAGTGTTGAGAAAGTAATGCTTCTTGGTGAGAGTTCAGCTATTATAGAGAAGAAATCTGCTCAGCTACCTAGAAAGCTGAAAGATCAGGGAAGTTTCAATATCCCTTGCACCATTGGTAATATTGATTTTGAGAATGTTTTGATTGATTCTGGTGCAAGTATTAATTTAATGCCACTTTCAGTTTTTAGGAAGCTTGGAATAGAGCCACAAAAGTGCAAGAGGAGACCAATCACTGTGCAGCTAGCTGATAAGAGCTTAAGGTTTTCCAAGGGTATAGTAGAGGATGTCTTAGTCAAGGTCGATAAATTCATATTTCCAGTGGACTTTGTCATATTGGATGTGGAAGAAGATGAGGACATTCCACTCATTCTAGGTAGACCATTCCTAGCCACAGGTCAAGCTCTAATTGATGTAGGACAAGGTAAGCTCACCCTTAGAGAACTAGATGACCAGGTAACATTTGATATGTATGATCCTGTGTTTTTTTCTAATGAGAAAGCAATGTATTCTGACATATCTGCTGAGGGTGAAATTACTAACAATGATATGGAGGAAGATGTAGGGCAAACCACTCTTGAAGCTGTCTTGAATGAGATAGATGATTAGGGGATGAGGATGAGCAAGAAAACAAAGGTTGTGAGCAAGTACCCCAGACTGAAAATGTTGTTGCTTTTGAGAAGACAGACCACTATGAGAAGCCACCAGTGCCAACACTAATGCCAATGCAGACACTTGAACTTAATGTCTTTTCTAATCAATTGTTTGATTATGAGTGTTTGAATTTAGGAAATCCATGGCCTCACATTAATCCAGCACCTATGACAAGAGAATTGCAGCAGCAGATTCAAGGCCAGTTGGATAACATAGGGAAATCCTAGGGTGGTCAAGGGCAGACATCCAGCAGGTAAGTTTGTTGATATCCACCTACAAAACATTGGTGGAAGCTGAAAAGAAGGGCACCATACCATGGAAGGAAGCTTGGAATCCAAATTTGAAGACGATGGTGTTGGAGGAGTTGTTTAAACTCCTTGATTTAAGCTAAAATGACAAACCCTGATAGTCAGGCTAATGACTATAAAACAAGCGCTCTATGGGAGGCAACCCATATTTACGTTTACTTTATTGTGTTTAGTTGGTTTTCTTTTAATTGTTTTTAGGAAAATGCAAGGTGAATGTTCACAAGGACCAATCTCTCCAAGTTCAACTTTGATGGGATTTAAATATGGCTTCTACATGTTATACCAGGGGAGTACCGTTTTTTTTTTTCTTATTTCCTTCCTATTTTGTTATTTGCATTGATGTGAGACGGTGTGGACACTGTCTATTCTTAAGCGTGGGGAAGGGAATGTAGGTATTAAAGTTGAGATGAGTATTGCCTGTTCTGTGCTTTGATGATCATACTCTTCCATTATCTTGAACTGTATTTGTCCTTGAGTTATCTGACAATTTTTAGGTCAATTTTTTTCAAAAATTTTGATGGAAATCTAGAGATTATACAAAAATAAATAAAAGCCTTTTGCATCTGTTTATGATTTATTAAAAATAATAACTCATTATTATGCCCTACTCACCACTATTGTGTTCTTGTACTTAATTAAAATTAATGAATAAAATCTTTAGAAATCAAATTTACCTAGTTTTTAGCCTTATAATTTGAAGTTTAAGAGTCTATTGAGTCCTCTTGCGAAAGATAAACAGGTCTACTTCGGGTCTCTTTTCTAGCTAGTGTATCTTCTTGAAAGTTGCTTTGAAAGCTTTTCAACATCTAATGAAAGAGGTAAGGGAAACTCCTCACTTAGTGATCCCTTATAAAAAAGTCTTAATTCTGTATAGCATTCAAATGAAATAAGTTGCATTACTCCAATGACTCAGGTAATTGAGTTAAGAGTATCCAAACTTGAATGCTAGAGTGAGAGAGAGTTCGATGGGGTCCCTTTAAAACCTGGTCACTTGGGTGATGAACCCAGGATGTGTCGAATCAGTGATCTCACTATAGCAATAAGGGCGGAGAAACAAAAGTTCAATACACGAACTTATTTTATAGTAAAAAAAAAAAAAAATAGAGTTTTAGTGAATGCTCATCAATAAGTTACAGGACTTATAATAAAAAGAGAGAAAATCTAGGAAAGGAATTGATACCATATGCTTTCATTTTATGTTGACCTGTTTAAAGAAGTAATGTGAAGGATCATATGCTTGCTAATTGCCAGTGAAGTTTAAATGGGTATTTTTCCTTTAAGACTGAATATCTACTTTTGGAATAAAAATTCTTAGGTTAAACGCTTGGATTAAAGTTTGTTTTCTCTAGATTAGTTGGTTAATTTTGAGTACAGTACTCTAATCACATATTCCCAGTTTGGTTTGAGTGGTGGGTATCACAAAGTAGTGAGTCAGAAGTAGAGATGACAGATGTTCAAGTTTGTATGATAACAAATTTTTTTTGTACTTTCTAGGATGGATTTCTTTCTGGTTTTATTTTGCTTGAGGACAAGCAAAAGTTTAAGTGTGGGGGAGTTGATAAAGGCATATTTTACTCATAATTCATTAAGCAATTTGCAAGTATTCATTATTGATTTTAGAGAAATCACAAGGAAATGGTACTTAATCATGTTTATTTTTACATTTCAGATGTTGGAGGACTTTGAGTTCAAAACTTAATCAATTTGGAGAGATTGCATACAAATTGAAGCATGAAAAGATTGAAGGATGGCAAAGGAAAAATCAAAGCCGCCGGCCTTTATGGCCGACTTAAAAGAAGGCTGCCGGCCTTGCACCGGTCTTGTTTTAATTGCATCTTCTCGCCTCCCCCTTGCATATATATAGGTCTTAGGTCGATTTAGAGAGGAACTTTTGTCAAATTTTCGTGTTCTTAGAGTAGTTTTAACCTAGTTTTAAGGGAGAATTGTGGAGATCAAATCTTGGATAAAACTTTGTGATCTTGGTGGAGATTATCATCCTTTGTGAAGGATTTGTGGAGTTCCTTGCAATTAAGGTATTATTTGTATTGTTGAATTGGTGATTTCTGAACTTTATTTCTTATATGCAATTCAAGCATTTGATCCAACCATTGAATATGATTTCTTTTGCACGAATCTCCTTGAATCATAATCATGTCTTTATCTCCATGAATTGCTAAGTCTTTTCCTTGGGAAATTGGATGAAACCCTAGAATGTTAAAAGGATAATTGTAGCCATGTTATATGATTAGGAATTATTAGGATTATTCATTATTGCAATTCCTTTGATTTCAATTATAATTGGTCTTTGATTATAATTGTTAGAAATCCTTTTGATATGGGAGTTGATTAGGATTTGTTAGGAATTCTTAATTAGATTGATTATCAATACGGGAGTTGCGATAATTGGTTTAATTAGAGTTTATGGAGGGTACAATGCAATGTTTCCCGTTAATTAATCACTAAGGGATTAGGGTTAATTGATTTAGGGCATTAGTTGTTTGTAGCATTGGGAGGTGTATGAACATAATTATGATTTCTTGGTTAATTGGAGACGCGGAAGCTGACTAATTGATTTAAGGTTAACATCCTTAAAAAGGATTTTCTAAACTCACTTGAATAACCTTATAACCACTAGTTGATATAACATGGTAGCAGTTTGATTAATGGATCTAGGGTGAATTCTAATTTCCCGCGTTCATAATTGATAGATTCTTCATAAAATTCTCCTTGTTTGCTTTAAGTTAAATTTTTAGCTTAGACATTTCAAAACCCCTTTTTAATCTCCTAGATATTGATAAGAATTGCCATAGGTCTAGTACTCTATTGGTTCCTCGAGGGATCGACAACCTTACTTTTCACCACTCTATTACTTGATACGACCAGTGCACTTGCTGCAATTTACGCTTCCATTTTATATATACGTTTTGAGCGTATCAAGTTTTTACACTCTCTATCCTGTAACCGTCCTTATTAGGATTAGCTCATTCTTCTCGTTTTGGGACCACCGTCATACCTCCTTTCTTAGGCACTACCTGTATAGGACTTAACTAGGAACTATCAGAAATAGGGTAGATCAAACCTACATCCATGAGTTTAATTACCTTAGCCTTGACGACTTCCTTTATATTCGGGTTTAACCTTCTCTAGGGTTGCACAACTGGTTTGAAGTTGTCTTCTAATAAGATCTTATGAGTACAAAAAGAAGGATTGATGCCTCAAATATCCGATATCTTCTACGCGATAGATCTATTATGTTCCCTAAGAACTTGCAAGAGCTTTTCTTTCTGACTTATCTCCAAATTAGAAGAAATAATCACCGATAATTTAGAGTCCTTTTCTAGAAAGGCATACTCTAAATAATCAGCTAACTGCTTAAGCTCTAGCATTGGTGATTCTTCAATGGAGGGTTTCAATCTTACTCCCTTTCCCCTATCGATTTCCTCAAAGTCCTTTTGCCTTTGCATGAACTCATTAGCTTCCAATTGAGTTAAAGTTTCTATGCGTATAGGGTGTTCTATTAGACTCACCTTACCTTGCACTATACATAGCTCCAGGGGATCTTTATAAAGTATGTCCTGTATACATCTAACAACAGAGAGATCAATATTATCAAGAAAATAATATGTATCATCTTGATTAAATGGTTTCTTCAACACCTTCGGAACCTTGAATACCGGCTCTTCATCACCAACTCTTAGATAGTGTTTACTGTCGCTGACATCAATGATAGCTTTAGCAGTGGCTAAGAAGGGTTGACTTAGGATCAAAGGGACCTCTATACCCTCATCCATATTTAGAATGACAAAATCAATAGGAAAAATAAAGGTCCCAACCTTAACCAACACATCCTCAATAATACCACTAGGATACTTTACTGACCTATCAATTGATTGTAAGCTCATACATGTTGGTTTAGGCTCTCCTAATCCTAATCTTTTAAAGAGTTTATATGGCATCAAATTTATGCTTGCTCCTAAGTCTACTAAGGCTTTTTCTATAGATAGATTGCCAATCAGGCAAGGTATACTAAAGCTCCTTGGATCTTTCAGCTTTTTTGGTAGTTTATTCTACAAGATCACTAAGCATTCCTCACTGAGTGTTACCATGGATAACTCCTCTAACTTTTGTTTGTTTGACAACAAATCTTTTAGAAATTTAGCATATTTAGGCATTTGTGATAATGCCTCGACAAAGGGTAAGTTAATATGTAATTGTTTAAAGAGTTCTAAAAACTTACCAAAATGCTCATTGACGCGATCCTTCTTTAGGCGAGCGGGGTAGGGTCTGGGTGGTTTGAACTCTTTGACTTCCTTAGGTAGTTCGCATTGGTTCTCAATGATTGTGGTCTCTATCTTCACTTATTCCTTTTCTATGGAATTATCAACCTGTAACTCTTTTCCACTCCTAAGGGTCATTGCTTGAAAATGTTCTCTAGGGCTCATTTCTATGTTCTTAGGCAATGTTCCCAGTTATCTTTCCAACATCATTTTTGCAAGCTAACTTACTTGGTTTTCGAGGTTGTGGATAGTTGCTTCTTGATTTTTAAGAGACATCTCTATGGTTTGGAATTGAGTGTTAGATGTTTGAATAAATTTAGTCAGAAGCTCTTCTAGACTTGGTTTCTTATCTTGAAGTGGGGGTTGCTGGAATCCAGGTGGGGGTAGGTTAAGTGTTGTTCGTTGTTTATTTTGACCTTGATTACTCCATGAGAAATTTGGGTGGTTTCTCCACATAGGGTTATATGTATTGTTATAGGGATTATTCTAGGGCCTAGCGGGGTTTCCCATGTAGCTAGCTTGTTTTAATTGATCATGATCCTTAAACCCTCTAGCAACAACATCACCCTATATCAGCTGAGATTGTTGTGGTGTAACTGAAAGCTCGTCTATTTTTTGAGTCAGTGCGTCAACTTTAGCTGATAATGCTGTCACCACATCTACATCATATATCCCTGTAGCTTTATGCCTCACCCTAATATTTTCCCACTGGTAATTATTCATAGCCATTTCCTCTATTAAGGTTTGGGCTTGCTCAGGTGTTTTGGTATTTAATGTGCCTCCGACCGCAGCATCAATCATCTGCCTTATCGATAAATTAAGACCATTATAGTACATTTGGATTTGCATCCAAAGTGGGAGATCGTGATGCGAACATCATCGCAACAGATCTTTAAAGTGCTCCCATGTATCATATAATGTCTCAGATTCAATCTGAGCATAAGCAAAGATATCATTCCTGAGTTTTGCAGTTTTTGCAGGTGGGAAATACTTCTCTAAAAATTTCTCGGCCATTTCATCCCATGTAGTAATTGATCTTTGTGGGAGAGAATTTAATCACTATTTCTCCCTGCCTCTTAAGGAGAATGGAAACAATCTCAAGTGTATAGCATCATCACTAACCCCGTTAACTTTAAAGGTATCACATATTTCTAGAAAACTGGAAATATGAGCATTAGGGTCCTCATCCTATAGGCCATCAAATTGGACAAATTGCTGCACCATTTGGATAATGTTTGGTTTGATCTCAAAATTATTTGCAGCAACCGCTGGCCTAGCAATACTCGAGTTAGTCTCGGTGAGTTTAGGTCTTGCATAATCGAACATAGTCCTAACTGCATTATGGTTTCCATTATTTGCCATTTTGATCGGTTCGTTTTCTTCTTCCGTCTTGACTTTTGGGGGAGATCCTAAATTTAACTCTTCCACTATTTATTTAACACCCTTCCTCAAGCCCTTGACAATTCTCTCAATTTTAAGGTCTATTTCCAGAAGGTCTGTTGAATTACTCCTTGTCATACACTGTAGAAGAATACTTTTAAATCAGTCTCCAAGAAGAGTAGCAACCAAGATGAAAGAAAAAAAAAACGATTAGATTAATAAAGTATTAAGTGTTCTTAATATTGTAATCCTCAACAACAACACCCAAAACTTGATGGTGTAGGCAAGTACACCTATCGATTAATGTAATATAGTGAATTAATTACAAATGTCATCCTATAGAGACTATAATTACTAATATTAACTAAGACTTTATTATCTATTCGTCAAATTAAAATGTATTTATTAACTAAGAAATTCTAATTGTTTAACTAATAATTATTAAAATAATGGAAAGAAAGTAGATATACTAAAGATTTTGAATTAATATTATAAGGATATGCATCTAGATTTAGTTTCCCCCTAGAATAATATATAACTTATTAGAGTTAATTCCAAATTCAATCTTTATTTTCTTAATCATAGGAATTTCATAATCAAATTAATATCTTTCTCAAGATTATTAATTTCTAATCTTAGGTTGATTAATCGAGATTTATTTCTAATTAAAACCCCTAAAATTGCATTATTGACCTTTGAATTCCATTTTTAGGTTTGACTATAATTCGGAAGATTTATGTCATCCTATCTCTAAGGTTGCATGCAACTCTTTTCAATTACACTAGATCCAATTACATAAATGATTTCTCAATCTATTTATATAATATCAATAATTAAAAATTGATAATCTAGAAATATCAAATTCATACAATGAAGAGTATACATAATTGAATCAAGACAATAAAGACTCTATTGAATAATAATTGAAATAAAATTACATAATAATTTTAGGGTTCCACAAATCTAGATACTAGAAAAATTTAAGTTATCATTATGATGCAAAATCTGACAATAAAACCGAAATAACTCATAATGGAAAGAAAAACCCTTATAGAAATCTGTTCTTATACTTCCGAAGTGTACAATTTGATCTTCAATGTTCTCGCCTCTTCAAGGAATTCTTTTATTCGTCTGCTAAAAAACTCTCTCCTTCTTTCTATCAAAACTCTCTCTCTTCTCTTTCTCTTCTCCTTTTTCTGTTTAGGTTTTATATTTCGTATTTATATTACCTAGCTGTCAAACTCAATATGACCCTTCAACACGGTCATGTTTAGGTCATGTTCAACTTAAATCTTTCAAACGCATCCAAATCTGGGAAAGATACGACCAACATGACCCCTAACACGGTCATGTTGTCAGGTCGTGTTGCACTTAACTCAACATGGTCATGTTACGTGGTTATCTTTGGCTTCTATTGCTCTGAGAGTTACACGACTACTAACATGGTCGTGTTGTTTCCTCATGTATCCTTCTAGTTTTTCCTCAAAATCAACATGATCATGTTACTTGATTGTGTTGATCTTCAAATGCACAAAATTTATTCATTTTAACTTTGAATCAAGTGAAACTTGACTCATTTTCTTCCTTTGTTGATTAAAAAATATATTAATCCCGAAATTAGAATATTATTCAATTAGGTAGCATATTTATTTAAAATTCATATAATTTCAATGAATTTATCGAAAATCTTGTTTACAAATATATTCTATTAATCATCTATCAATTAACTTTCTTTAATTGATCCTATTCCATAAATCCTCTAACAATAACATCACCCTACATCATCTGTGATTGTTGTGGTGCAACTAAAAGCTTGTCGATTTTTCCACTCAGAGCGTCGACTTTAGCTGCTAATGCTATCACCATATTCACATCATATATCCCTGTAGCTTTATGCCTTACCCTAATATTTTCCCACTAGTAATTATTCATAGTCTTTCCTCTATTAAGGTTTGGGCTTGCTTAGGTGTTTTGGCATTCAATGTGCCTCAAGCGGCAACATCAATCATCTGCCTTGTCAATAAATTGAGACCATTAGAGACCATTTGGATTTGCATCCAAAGTGGGAGACTGTGATGTGGACATCTTCTCAACAAATCTTTAAAGTGATCTCATGTATCATATAATGTCTTAGATTCAATATGAGCATAAGCAGAGATATCATTTCTAAGTTTTGCAGTTTTGGTAGGTGGGAAATACTTCTCTAAAAATTTCTCAACCATTTCATCCCATGTAGTGATTGATCTTCATGGGAGAGAATTTAACCATTGTTTCACCCTACCTTTTAAGGAGAATGGAAACAATCTCAAGCATATAGCATCATCACTAACCTCGTTAATTTTAAAGGTCTCACATATTTCCAGAAAACTGAAAATGTGAGCATTAGGGTCCTCATCCTGCAAGCCATCAAATTGGACAAATTGCTGCACAATCTGGATAATGTTTGGTTTGATCTCAAAATTATTCGTAGCAACCGCTGGCCTAGCAATACTCGAGTTGGTCCTAGTAAATTTAGGTCTTGCATAATCAGACGTAGTCTTAACTGCATTTTAGTTCCCATTATTTGCCATATCAATCGGTTTGTTTTCTTATTTTGTCTTAACTTTCGGATGAGATCCTAGATTTAACTCATCCACTATTTATTTAATGCTCTTCCTCAAGCCCTTGATGATTCTCTCAATTTCAGGGTCTATTTCTAGAAGGTCCATTGAACTGTTCTTGGTCATACACCACAAAAGAAGACTTTTGAGTTAGTCACCAAGAAGAGTAGCAACCGAGATGAAAGAACAAAAAGAAAAGAAAAGAAAATGATTAGATTAATAAAGTATCAAGTGTTCTTAATATTGTAGTCTTTGGCAACGGTGCTAAAAACTTAATAGTGTTAGGCAATTGCACCTATTGATTAATGTAATATAGTGGATTAATTACGAATGTCATCCCATAGAGACTACAATTACTAATATTAACTAGGACTTTATTATCTAATTGTCAAATTAAATTTTATTAATTAACTAAGAAGTTTTGTCTATTTAACTAATAATGTTCAAAATAATGGAAGAAAACAAATGTACTAAAGAATTTGAATTAATATTGCAAGAATATGTATCTAGATTTAGTTTCCCCCTAGAAACATCTATAACTTATTAGAGATAATTCCAATTTCATTTTTATTTTCTTAATTGTAGGAATTTTGTAATTAAATTAATATCTTTCTTAAGATTATTAATTTCTAACCCTAAGTTGATTAGTTGAGATATTTCTCTAATTAAAACCCCTAAGATTGTATTATTGATGATGTACCTAAACGATCAAATCCAAGCACATGAAACCAATTGAAGAACCACTTCAACAAATTCCAAAAATGGCATGAAGAACAAACTTCAAAACCTTAAATGTCTAATGGTAATCACATAAGTAACAATTAGAATCACAATGATCAATTTGCAACTTCCGAAAAAGGATTACACTAATCACAATCAAGAGGATATGAAATCAATTGAATTCCAACCCTAAAATTGTGTGAAAATTACAATAAAAAGATAAATTAATTCCTCACCAGATATGACTCACTAGTAGGGAATTAGGATGGATTTGATGTTGTTGATACTACACACAACAAGGATCAAATCCCCACTCGACACACTTCACTCAAGAAATGATAAGAGTATGTGAAAAAGGAGGCAACCCTCATGTTTTTCCAATATGAAAATTATGGTCCAAAAAGCTCGCATAAACCTTACTTTAGCAAGTATTTATACTTGCTCTAATTATGGTTAAAATGTCAAAAAAAAAAAAAAAACAATTATGTCTATGCCACTAGTATGGCCGGTCCTAAATTTAACAAATACAACCAAATAAAATGTCTCAAAATGATTACAAAGTAACTGGTTCAAAGATAAAATTACAAGTACAAAAATAATGGTCTTCAAAGAGCCGGTTCATCAAGTCAATTGTGATCACGACAGGCCATTGGATGTAAGTCCGATGATGTTCCCAATTTGATCAACAATGTAGGTCATGTGGCATCCTGTGAAGACTGATCACTGTACCTGCTAAATTACCATTCAAACTTCATTAGACAAAGAAAATGTATACATGCGAGTGATTTAGATCATCATCCAAATCAGGTTCCTTGACTATCGGGATCACAGGGTAGATTCCCATCAATTGATTTTTGAATTCCTTAATTAGGTTTAACCCTAATTCAGAAGATTTATGTCATCTTATCTCTAAGATTGCATGCAACTCTTTTCAATTATGTTAGATCTAATTATACAAGTGATTTCTCAATCTACTTGCATAATAACAATAATTAAAAAATGATAATCTAGAAATACGAATTTCATACGATGAATAATATGCATAATTGGATTAAGAACATAAAGAATCCACTGCAAAATAACTGAAATAAAATTACATAATAATTATAGGGTTCCACAAATCTAGATACTAGAAGAAATCAAGTTATCATTATGAGATAAAATCTGACAATAGAGTTAAAATAACTCATAATGGAAAGAAAAACCCTTTTATAAATTTGTTCTTGCACTTTGGAAGTGTACAATTTGATCTTCAATATTCTCTAGCTTTAAGGAATTCTTCTCTTCGTTTGCTAAAAAAATCTCTCCTTTTTTTGTCAAAAACTCGCTCTCTCTCTCTCTTTTCTTTGTTTAGGTTTTATATTTGGCTATTTATATTATAAAGCTTTCGAATTCAACATGACCTTTCATCACGGCCATGTTTAGGTCATGTTTAACTTAAATCTTTCGAATGTATCAAGATCTGGGGAAGATACGGCTAATACGACCCCAACATAGTTATGTTGCCAGGTCATGTTGCACTAATTCAACATGGTTGTGTTATTTAGTCATGTTTGCTTCAATTGCTCTGAAAGTTACATGACTACTAACATAGTCGTGTTGTTTCCTCATGTATCTTTATGATTTTTTTCTTCAATATCAATTTGACCATGTTAACCGATTGTATTGATCTTCAAATGCACATAATTTCTTCATTTTAACTTCGAATCAAGTGAAACTTGACTTATTTTCTTCCTTTGCTGATTAAAGAACATATTAATCCTGGAATTAAAATATTACTTAATTAGGTAGCATACTTCTTTAAAATTCTTATAATTTCAATGAATTTGTCAAAAATCTTATTCACAAATATATTCTATTAATCATCTATCAATTCAGTTGGGGCTTTTCTTTTTCTAGTACATAGGATGGCATTTTCATTGTCATGGAGGTTGTGAGAGGATTGATTGGGTTATGCAGTGCTGCCGGTTGTAACTGGAGATATGACAATAGCTTAGGTGGCTTCATAGCAATTTGTGGTGGTTCTTCGTTCGGAGGAGGAAAGGGATGACAATGGATTGAGTGGTAGGGTTCGGCTAGCTTTTCTCTTGGTTATCATGGTGTAGTGCTGGTGAAGGAAAGATATGGCGGCTAGGGCTGCAAGGGAGAGAAGAGAGGGGAAAAAATAATTGTTAAAGGAAAGTAAAAAAAAATATCAACAATAAAAGTTAAACTAATATGATTTTTATACAATATAAGGAGTTGTGGGTTCAGCCTTAGGCAAGGTTAAGACCATGGCCCATTAAAAACCTCTGTAAAAACTTTTAGTTTTAACTTCTACTGCTCTTTGAATGTCTAAACTTTAAAACTCCATAGCCTGCACCTGTGCATAAAAAGACAAAACATATAAATAAGAAGTAATTATTTTGAGAGGTTGAAGATGACTAATAAAATTAAATCAAAAGAAAATAAATTAAATTAAAATACCCAAATAAAGAAAAAAAAAATCAATAAAAAGAGTTAGGCATGAGCATGCCTAAATTGGGTTGCCTCCCAATTAGCATCCTTATTTAATGTCTTAGGCTAGATGACATCACTTCTGTCAACCTTACTCTTTGACCTTTTCCAAGTGTATTTCTTCCCCACTTGGCATTCGGAAATTCTCGTAAAATGGTTTCAACCTCTGTCCATTAACTTTGAAGATCTTGTTGCTCTCTAAGCTCTTTATCTCAACTGCACCATGAGAATAAATGTTAGTGACAATAAATGGACCTATCCATCTAGACTTTAATTTACCAGGAAACAATTTCAAACGCGAATGAAAAAGTAACACTTTCTATCCTTTAGAAAATTGCTTTCTAGAAATCATAAAATCATGGAAGGCCTTTATCTTTTCTTTGTAAATCTTTAAATTCTCATATATGCCTCTTCGAATTTCTTCCAACTCTTGAACATCTAACTTCCACTTTTCTCTAGCCTCATCCAAGCTCAAATTGCATTATTTGATTGCCCAATAGGCTTTATGTTCCTGCTTAACTGGTAAAAGGCAAGGTTTGCCATATACTAGTCGATATGGAGACATATGAATGGGAGTCTTATAAGCTGTCTTGTATGCTTACAATGCATCATCCAGATGTGCAGTCTAATCCTTCCTATTTGGATTCATAGTCTTTTCCAAAATGGATTTCACTTCTCTATTAGACACTTCTGCTTCTTTGCTTGCCTGTGGGTGGTAAGCTATTGAGGTATGATGTGTGGCATTATACTTCTTGAAAAGAGCCTCTACCAATTTATTGCATAAGTGTGTCCCTCTATCGCTTATCATGGCTTTAGGCACACCAAACCTATTAAAAGTGTGAGACTTGACAAAATCTACAACAATTTTAGCATTTTTAGTTCGAGTAGCCTTGGCTTCAATCCATTTGGATACGTAATCAACAACAAGTAAAATATAAACATTTCTAAAAGAAGATAGAAAAGGTCCCATAAAATCAATGCCTCATACATCGAAAATTTCACAGATCAAAATAGATGTAAGTGGCATTTGATCCGGGGGTCTTAAACCACTAATCATTTGACATCTATCACATGACTTGCAAAACATATAAGCATCAAAAAACAAACTAAGCTAAAATAATCCACATTCTAGGACTTTCCTAGTGATCCTCTTTGGTCCAAAATGTCCATTACATGCATATGAACAACAAAATTGTAAAATGGAATTAATCTCATTTTCAGGAATGCATCTCCTAATAATTTGATCAGCATAATGTTTCTATAAATAAAGATCATCCTATATATAATAGCAAGCCTCTCTCTTAATTTTTTTTCTTTTGTTGCTTTACTCAACTTACTTGGTAGAGTTCCAATAACTAAGTAGTTCACAATGTCAACATACCAAGGGGCTAAAATACTTACAGAAAAGAGGTGCTCATATGGAAATTCATCTTTCAATGCAGTTGGAGGTTCACTTAGTGGCAAATGACTCAAGTGGTTAGTTACCAAGTTTTTTGAACCCTTTTGTATCCCATATCTCTAAATCAAATTCTTGTAATAAGAGGATCCACCTAGTCAACCTTGGCTTTGCATCTTTCTTTTGAAGTAAGTATCACGAAGTTGCATGATCAGAATAGACAATCACTTTAGTGCTAAGCAAATAATAACAAAAAATTTCCAATGCAAATACAATAGCTAATTTTTTTTTTCTGTTATGGAGTAGTTGCATTGAGCACTATCGAGTGTCTTGGAGGCACAGTAAATGACATTTGGATTCTTCCCTAGGACAGTACCCACGGCTTGATTATTGGCATCACACAAGATCTTAAAAGGGAGGTCCCAATTGGGTGGTTGAATCATTGGGGTTGTCACCAATATCTCTTTTAGTTTATTGAATGGCTTCTTGCAGTCTTCATCAAACTTAAATGTCACCTCTTTTTATAGCAATCTACATAAGGGTTGAGTGATCTTGGAGAAGTCTTTTAAAAATCTTCGATTAAAACTTGCATGACTGATAATTGTTGAAAGAACCTTAATTATAGTATTTATTGAATATAATTTTTTATGAATTTTGTATGAATTTATTAAGAAAAAGACACTTAAGTGCTTAATACTTGATTTCAGGGTTTAAAGAGTGAAAATTTAAAGATTTAAAGAAGATTTGAGCAAAAACGAGGAAAAATCTAGCAAAATACAAAAAAAGGTGATTTTCACGTATACACAACCTTTAACATGATCACGCTAATGCCAGTGCTAGAGAGAAAAAGTGATCAAAATGCATCGTAAAATTGTGTTCTAGCTATTGCATAAGTTGTGTAGAGAGTAGTGCTGATGCAGGAAATCTGTCTAAAGGAGAAATAGCACGAATTTCAGAGTGCATAACCCCGAGCATAACCATGTAGAACCATGACGCCAGAATTTCACTTTTTTCCAAAGTACACTGCCCCAAGTATGAGCATGCACTCGCTTAATTACGAAAATTAGGGATGGAGATTTATTTTTTCACATAGCACTTTAAAAACCCTAAGAGAGCAAAATAACACATTTGGAGAGAATAATCGTTGGAGCATCATCGAAAATCACCAAAACATCTACAAGGGTTTATTCTTTTCATCATGAATTCTTATTATTTCTCTAGATTTCTTATGATTACTGTAAATTTCATGGAGGAGTAGATTTGCATGCCCTACATCTTGTGAGACTCCAAACCATGTGATTGAATTACTTATTGATTAATGAAAATTTTATGTCTTTGTATCTATTCATGTATTTTAATTGCCGTGTGATTAATTTATGTGCGTAAATTAATTGCATGTTTGATTCTTATTAAATAGAGAGAGGTCTCATATAATAGGATAGATCTTCATGAATAGAAGGATTGCATGTTTTACCTAGAGATAGGAAAACTTTAACTTTTTGCACAAAGATCACATCTTTATTTGGGAATTATGAACTTAATGAAATCTTGTAGGGAAATAGTGAGGGAGAGGTCTCCACTATTCCGTATAAGGTTATTAATTAATTAACTTGAGGGAGTAATTAGTTTAATTGAGGATTCTTATAGTGCAAAGCATAAACAAATTGTTAATCAATACATTATTATAAGAAAGCTAGGGTTTAGAGTGGATCAAGAAGAAGGGTATGTCTTTGTGATTGAATTCATTTATTACAGTGATTATAATTAATCTTAGGGTTATTAGATTAGTTAATTAGTAATTTAATTCATTAATCTCACATTAAGATTTATACTAGATAGTAAAAAAATGGTAATACTAGTAATTGTTTTTAAGATCGTAGAAGACGACACCTGTTGCAATCTATACTACATTAGATAGGTACACTTGCCTAGCTAGGCTATTAGATTTTTTTAGGTTAATAAATTTATAATTTGATACGATCGGATAAATGACCCATCAAGTTTTTGGCACCATTGCCAAGGATTTGGCAAAACAATATTAGGAAAAACCTTATTATTTGCTACTTTAGTCATTTATTTTATTTGTTTTACTTCTTTCTACTGTTCTTATCTTTTGAATACTCTAACTTGTGATTATTGTTTTTGTAGTGTATGATAAGGACTCTCCCTTCTAACATTCTTGATCTAGACTTTGAGATTGAGAGGACACTCCACAAGACACATGAATACAACTGCTGAATCTTTTAGACAATCGGCAAGTGAGGGAGAAACGCCTATTATAAAAGTCGCGATAGCAATAAAGGAAGAGGAATCAACTGCAGAATCTTTAGATAGTGGGATAAAATTACTGGAGAATATTAAAGGGGAAACACAAGAGACCATGGCTAAGGATTTATATAATATTAATCTAGATTATGCAAGACCAACCCTAGATAAAATAAGGTTGACTATTAAAACCTCCCATTAGGGCTAATAATTTTGAAATCATGAGTGTGGTGATTCAACTTTTGCAACAATACTGTCAATTCAAAAAAAAAAAACTGGATGAGGACCCCCATGCTCACATTCAAACATTCTTAGAAATTTGTGACACTTATAAGAATAACGGGGTGACGGATGAAGTGATATGTACTAGATTATTCCCTTTCTCACTAAGGGGAAGGCTAAATACAGGCTTCAATCGTTGGGTCCTGGAGCTTTAAGTACATGGGATGATATAATGAAGCAATTTCTAGATAACTACTTTCTCCCTTGTAAGACAGCCAAGTTATAGAATGACATTGCATTATTCATGCAACAAGATGGTGATACCATGTATTATGCTTGGCAGAGATGGACAGAGTTGTTACGAAAGTACCCACACCATCAGTTGCCCACATGGATGCAGGTTCAGACCTTTTTAAATGAACTTAACCTGACCACACATCAATTGGTAAATGCCGTAGTTGGCTGTACATTAAATTCCAAGACCTTAGAAGAATCTTTAAAACTTTTTGCTGATATGGCTAAAAATAATTATCAATGGGGCAACAATAGAGCAAGCAAAAAGTAGCAGTTAAGTATAAAGTATATCTGATGACTACTTTGGTGGCAAAGATGGAAGCTCTTAGCACCAGGTTTCTACCTTTAAGAATTCCCGAGGATCACAACACCAAGTGGGAGATGCTAGTGAGAATATGGACCTCTATGAGCAATATGAGTAAGTAGACTATCTTGGGAATCAAAATAAGTAGCAATATAACCTGCACAGTAACACTTACAATCTGGGCATGAGAAACCATCCCAACCTCTCTTATGGAAATCAAAATGCTCAGAGATCTACTTCCTAAGACCAGGATTCCAAAAGCAATAAATGCCACTCGACCAGCCTATGCCCCACCCACTGGTCCAACCATCTCAGCAGGAAAAGAAAACTAATTTGTTGAATCTGATGTGCCAATTCATTCAAAGCTCTAAGGCAAGACATCGAAACCAAGAGGCTTCTACACATAACCTTGAAAAGCAAAATTGGCCAATGGCTAAGATGATGTCTGAGAGGCAATTGAGTTCCCTCCTTAGAAAGATTGAGAACAATCTAAGGGAATAGGTGAAAGCCATAACCTTCAGGAGTGGGAAGGAACTGCGAATTGAGAAAGAAACTAAGAAAAAGTGAGAAGGTGGTCAAACTTTTGAGAGGAAAAAGGCACAACTTGAGAAGCAATCACCATCAGCTGCCAAGGAGTATGTCCCAAAAATTCCATATCCAGCTTACCTTAATCAAAGTAAAGACAAGGAGCAGTTCGGCAAATTTCTTGAACTTTTCAAACAGTTACATATTAATATTCCATTTGTTAAGGCACTTTCGCAGATGTAAAAATAAGCTAAGTTCTTGAAGGAACTCATATCTAATAAGAGAAAGTTGGAGGATGTTTCTAGAGTAGAAGTCAGAGGAAACTGCTCATCCATCATTCAAAACAAACTTCCTCTAAAGCTGAAGGATCTAGGTAGTTTTACAATTTCGTGTTTAGTCGATGATATTTCAGTTGATGAAGCCTTGGCCGATCTTGGGGCAAGTGAAAATATAATGTCATACTCTTTCTTCAAGAAATTGGGTTTAGCTGACCTAAAGTTTACCAGAATGAGTTTGCAGCTTGTTGACCAATTCGTGAAAATCCCTAAGGGGATCATTGAGAATGTTCTGGTAAAGGTACGAAAATTCATATACCCTGTTAATTTTGTGATTCTAGACATAGATGAGGATAAGGATATGCCTTTAATCCTCGGAAGACCATTCCTTGCCATTGGTAGGGTAGTGATTAATTTGGAGGAAGGCAAGCATACACTGAAAATAGGAGGCTAAGAGTTGGTAATTAAGATGGTTGCAACCATAGAACACTCCATGTGTGTTGATGATTCATGCTATTTTGTTGATGTTATTAATTCTTCAGTATATGGGCATATTGAAGGGATCTTATATAAGGATGAGTTAGAACTAAGCTTAACACTAAGAGAGGAGAAAGACATAGACAACCCTGAGGTGAAGGCATTTATTGAGCAGCTTAATGCTACAGAAGAAGTTACACCTCAGAGAAATAAGTAGAGAAGGCAAGCACATGAGAATATAAAGATACACAAAGAAACAAAGAAATATCATGATATGCACATTCGCCATCTAAAGGAGTTTATGAAAGGGGATTAAGTGTTTTTATTTAATTCTTAGTTAAAAGTTTTCCCGAAAAAATCGAAATCAAGATGGTTTGGTCCTTTTATAGTCCGGAAGGTCATCCGACATGGCGTAGTGGAGATCAAACACTTAGAGCATGATGATTTTAAAGTGAATGGCCATAAACTAAAGTTGTACATGGGAGATGAAAGAGAACATGGATATTGAGAGGAGTCTATACTTAAATTACCAAATATTTGGCTAAAAACAAGTGAAGGATGTCAAGCCAACGACATTAAAAAAGTGCACTTCTTGGGAGGCACCCCATAACTAATCTAGGTATGTTAAGTTCTTTTTGTTTCATTTTTATTTCACTAAGTCTTTCTTGCTAAAAAAATTGCAGATTTGTGGGGAAGTAAGTAAGCTTACTTGAGGTAAATGAGATTTGATCTTAAGTGTGGGGAAGTATTAATGACAAGTAAAAAAATTCAAGCTTTACTTCTCAAGTGTACATGGTAAGGTATTTTTCTACTCTTTCACTTATGTTAAGGTGCACACTAAACAAATACATGTATCAAATAGCTTGGAAAGTTTTTACTTGATTTCCGTATGCTTTTTGAGCATCTACATAAGCTTGAGCTCAAGTAGTGCTCAAAGTAGAAGAGGAGCTTCTAGACACCTTTTGCAGCCTTACATGGCCCCGAGCATGACCGTGCAAAATCCAGGGTAGAGTTTCCATGTATATATATGTGTTTCCTTCCTCCCTCATTCTTTCTTTTATTTCTCCCCTTGTTCTATTTTCTGCATATGATTTGTAACTAATTGAACTCCCTTATGAAAAGACTCTTTATTTGAATCGGTTGAATGTTCCATTCCTTATACTAGGATAGCTAACTCTTATTTTAACTTTTTAAATTTTATTTTATTTAGTTTGTTGTTTTCTTTTTCTTAGATTTGATGATGCAAAACTTTTTCTTGGAAGGAATTCCAACATGCAAATGCTGACAACCAGGGAAGTCCTTAGTGTCCTTTTTTCTTTTATTTCTTAATTTCTCTTTAATCTCTTTTCTTTCTCCTATACATGCTTACTTTGGAAAAACATTGGGGACAATGTCTTAAATGAGTGTAGGGAAGGGATATAAAGATAGAAAAAAATTAGGCTTTGAATTATTTATGTACCTTATGCTCTTGTTGATTAAATTTTCCCCTAGTTACAAGTTTGCAATTGAACTTTAATCTTGATTATCTATTATTAAAAAGTCAAAACCTTGAAATTGTACTCATTAAAATGTAAAAGTAGCATTCTTGTACACATATATGTAAAAGTAGTGACTTTGTGTGCTTTGCTTACCTATTGTTAGGCTTGGTATACTTGGTTAAAGTTTTAGGACAAAATCTAAGTGAGATAAATCTATTTGCTATTTAATAGTTGAATTTAGAGTTATGAAGTAAATGGAAATCCTTAATATTAAGTGAATTAATTGTGTTTTTAAGTTAACTAACTAGTATATTTAATATTCAATCATTTTGAGAGCTCTTTCAACCTTTTGTGAAAGGGGCATATGAAATTATTAACTTAGTAATTTTTCTATTTTTCTTAAAATAGTCACTTTGAAAATAATAAATATTAATATTAAATCCTCATATGTTAAGGTAAGGGAAGTTGGATGGGATTCCTTTAAAACCTTGTCACCTAAGGTCATCTGTCCTAAGATCAACTAACTGATGAAATTGACATAACTTTAAGGGATATCATAATGGCAAGTTTAGCGAGTGCTGTAACTCGAGTAAATAAGCCTATAGAGACACCTTCCATTAAGGGAATAATGTTTGTTAACTTGGATGATAAGCTCAAGATTATCAGTCGAAAGCTTGCTACATAGGTTACTTGGTTCTATCCAATTAATTATTGAAAAAAAAAATTAAAGAGACTTGAAAGAAAAAAGGAAAATAATCCAAGGGAATAACATATGCCATAAACTTTCACTTCTTGTTGTCCTTTAAAAAATAATTGAATGGTTCATATACTGTTTGATAAGTGGCGAAATGTAACTAAGTAACTTAAATTTTGTTTGATTTGTTATTTCTTTTGTAACTTTGAAAGCGGTTTCTAAACAGTGAGGATATTAGTTTAACTTGCTTGGATTAATCTAAAAAGTCTAATTACTGTATGTCAGGTACACATACAATTATGGTAGGTATGAGCAATAGGCACTAACGAGTCACTAATAATTAATTAAGTAAAGAATGTTGCTTGTGATTTGAAGTTTATAATGAGTATAATTTATGATAGGGTCTTTCTCTTGTCCTTATTTTGTTTGCTTGAGGATAAGCAAATGGTTAAGTGTAGGGAAGTTTGATAAGTGTTGGAAGAACCTTATTTATAGTATTTATTGAATATGACTTTTTATGAATTTTGTGTGAATTTATCAAGAAAAAGACACTTAAGTGCTTAATATTTGATTTTAGAGTTTAAAGAGTGCAATTTAAAGATTTAAAGAAGATTCGATTGAAAATGAGGCAAAATCTAGCAAAATATAAGAAAAAGGTGATTTTCACGTGTACACAACCTTTAATATGACCGTGCTGACGGCAGTGCTGGAGGGCAAAAAGTGATTAGAAAGCATTGTGAAATTGTGCCTGGGCTGCTACACAAGTTGTGTAAAGAGTAGTGCTAAAGCAAGAAATCATCCTAAAAAAGAAATTGAATGAATTCTAGAGTGCATGATGTGCTCAAAACCACTTTGAAACACAATCAAATGACTCAAATAAAACAAGTCTTAATTCAATCACAAATTGGCCCACTAAGGAGACAATTCACGTGAACACCTTGGAGATTTAGATGGAAAATGTAGATCAAATGATGTAATTACAATCCCTATTTGTAACATTCACCAAGTAACCACAAAAAGGATTGAAATCCACGTGACAATCAGATCAAAAGAGAGCAACAAACCGTGAATTCCACTTCCCCCCTTCAATCCTAAATTCACGCCAATCACTAAATGATATATATAATTCAAGTACTAAAAGAACAATCAATCTTACAAGATGATTATCCATGAAATACAACCACAAATATGTCCAAGAAAGATTCAAATCTACCCTAGATATGACTCACTAGAGAAGAAATGAACATACAACAAAGATGGAATCGATATGATTCACAATTCCCCTTCGTCGCACTCGCCACAATTCCAATTCTTGGGTTGAAATTGATAAGAGGTTTGAACTAAGGATGAACCCTGATTCCACACATGAAAGTGTATGATTCTAATATGCAAAAAATGGCCTCCTCAAACCCTCTCTTAAGCAAGTATTTATACTTGCTACTCCTAGGGTTAGAAAGTGGTCAAAATCACAAGTTTGCCACTTTTAAGGTAGCTAGTCTTAAATGAAAATTACAAGGAAATAAAAGTGTCCCAAAACCAAAATACAACCAAAATAGTTCATAAAAGAATAAATATATAAAAGAAATGGTCCTTCATGATGCCGGTCTTCAAGAAGCTTTTCAATCAGGTTCCGTTGACAACCCTGATTCGCTCAGTAGTATGGGTGTTTTTTGCATCCTGTAGGACTGACAAATAAACCTGCTGAAATGCATCAAAATTATAGTGCAAAGATATAGGAAGTAGGTTAGTTTTCTCAAGGTTAGGTTTCTCTAGCAAAACCCTCAAAGCTAGATTATGGAGACCCTTAGCTCGGGCCCTGGTGATAGGTTTTGGAAGAGTCTGATTCCTATCATCTCCTCGGGCTTTTGGAAGATTTGCCCTCAAATTTGATGGATCTTCGTGCACGTCATCTGCTAGGTATGGTAAGAGATCTGAGACATTAAAAGTGGTTGATACTCCATACTCTCCTGGTAACTCTATGCGATAGGCATTGTCGTTGATGCGCTTTAAGACCCTGAATGGTCTGTCTGATATAGGAGATAGCTTCTGTGACTTTTTATGTGGAAACTTGTCCCTGCTAAGATTAATCTAGACTAAGTCACCTGGATTATAGAGATGAATTTTCCTGTGTCTGTTTCCCTAGATCCTCTATTGTTCCTGGGTCTTTTGAAGGTGTTCAGTGGTCCGATCATGGATGTGCTGAATCTGTTGGGCTCGGTCAACTCCACTAAGACTTTCTTCCTTTGTTGCTGGTCCAGCTATAAAATCCAATGGAATGGAAGGGTTATAGCCATAAACAACTTCAAAGGGAGACTTATTGGTTGAACTATGAGTAGAACTATTGTAAGCGAACTCAACAATAGGAAGACATAAGTCCTAATCAGTAAGATTCTTGCCAACTGTTGCTTTGAGTAGATTCCCAAGCGTGCGGTTGATAACCTCTGTTTGTCCATCGGTCTGGGGATGGCAAGAGGTACTGTACATCAGTTTAGTATCCAGTCTTCTCCATAGTATTTTCTAAAAGAAACTAAGGAACTTAGTATCTCTATCTGACACTATGCTGTGTGGAACTCCATGTAATTTGACAATTTCCTGCACAAAAAGGTTAGCAATAAAAAGAGCATCGTCTGTTTTGTGGCATGGTACAAAGTGTGACATTTTGCTGAATTGATCGACAACCACCATAATAGAGTCTTTCCCCCTTTGTGTTCTAGGTAATCCCAACACAAAATCCATGCTGATATTAGTCCACGGTTTAGATGGTATAGGTAAAGGCATATATTCACCTTGTGCACCTTTCCTCCCTTTAGCTCTCTTGCAAACACCACACCTTTCTAGTACCTTATGAACATCCTTTATCATACCTTTCCAATAGAAATTCTCCCTCAATATGGCTAAAGTTCTCCTCACCAAAATGCCCTGACAAACCACCTGTATGTGCTTCCCTCACCAATAATTCCCTCATAGATCCAAATGGAATACATAGTTTTCCTGATTTATATAGAAAACCATCTATCACACAATATCCATCAAACATCTCGCCTCCAAAACACCTCTCCATGACAGTTTTGAATTCCTCATCATATACATATTGTTCTTTCAACAACTCAAAACCCAGCAATTTTGATTGAAGAGAAGTGATAAGTACATACCGTCGTGATAAAGCGTCATTAACAATATTCTGATTGCCCTTTTTGCACTTAATCACATAAGAAAAGCCCTCCAGAAATTCCACCCACTTGGCCTGACGCTTAGACAAATGATGCTGTCCCTTGAAATGTTTCAAAGATTCATGATCGGTATAAATAATAAACTCCTTTGGGAGGAGATAATGCTGCCACGTCATGAGAGCCCTCACTAAGGAATAAAATTCCTTATCATATATAGAATAGTTCAAAGTTGCTCCACTCAACTTTTCACTAAAATATGCTATAAGTCTCTTCTCCTGCATTAATACAGCACTAATTCTAATCCCTGAAGCATCATATTCTAATTCAAAAACTTTGTCAAAATCAGGTAAGACCAGTAATGGAGCACAAGTGAGTTTTTCTTTTATCTCTTCAAAACTCCTCTAGGCATTTTCACTCCAAATGAAAGGAACATTCTTCTTAGTCAGTTCTGTGAGAGGACTGATAATGCTATTGAAATTTTGGACAAAGCGTCTATAAAAGGATGCAAGCCCATGAAAACTTTTTACCTCAGTAATTGAAGTGGGTGTTGGCCATTCTTTGATCGCCCTCACTTTCTCCTCATCCATCCTAATACCTGAACTTGACACAACAAAACCCAAAAATGTTACCTTAGTTTGGCAAAAGTAACACTTCTGAATATTTGCAAAAAGCTGTTGTGTCTTCAATACTGAAAATATTGCCCAAAGATGCTCCACATGTTGTTCTAGGTCTTTGCTGTAGATCAGAATATCATCAAAATAAACAACAACAAAATTTTCCTAGATACTCTTTCAATACATAGTTCATCAATCTCATAAAAGTATTAGGAGCATTACTTAAACCAAAGGGCATAACCAACCATTCATACAGTCCATGACGTGTTTTAAAAGTGGTCTTCCATTCATCCCCTTCCCTCATCCAAATCTGGTGATATCCGCTTTTAAGATCCACTTTGGAGAAAATCTATGAACCATGCAGCTCATCCAACATATCATCAAGTCTAGGAATAGGATAACTGTATTTAATGGTGATTTTGTTGATGGCTCTGCTATCGATACACATTCTCCAAGTTCCATCCTTCTTGGGAACAAGAAGGGCGAGAATAGTGCATGGGCTGAGACTCTCTCTAACAAACCCCTGTTCTACCAATTCATCTACCTGACGTTTCAATTCCTTAGCCTCCTCAGGATTCATGCGATATGCAAATCGGTTTGGTAACACTAAACCGGGCATAAGATCAATAGCATGCTATATCCCTCTCAAGGGTGGTAATCCTATTGGCAAATCATCAGGAAAAATGTTAGTATACTCATTCAATACCTAAGAAACTGTTGGAGGTAGTGATTGTGGTTCCCGTAACCCTAATACACATCTCAACTGAAGCAAGTATGTTGGAGCCTCTTCTATGATTAGCCTCTCCATCTCACCCTGTCCCATCAACAATACCTTTTTCCCCTCAGAAACGTCATTTTGTATCAAAGCCTTCTTAACCTCTGATGGTCGATTAATCTGTTGCTAGACATTATGGACCTCTAAAGGTGGCATAGGATTCAGAATAATTCGTTTGCCCTCCTTTTGGAACAAATATGTATTCCTAAAGCCATCATGTAAGACCCTCCTGTCATATAACCAAGGTCTGCCAAGCAAAATATGGGATGCACACATAGGTAAGATATCACATTCAATTTCATCACAATACTTGTCCCCTATGCTGAAGGGTACCCTAGCTCTTTGGGTAACATACATACTTCCTTGATCATTAAGCCAATGTAGTTTATATGGTTTTGGATGTGGAATGGTTGAAAGCTTTACTTCGATACCAATGATGCAGCTACTACATTAGTACAACTACCACCATCTATTATAAGGACACACAAATTTCCTTGTATCCTACAAGAAGTGTGGAACAAGTTTTCCCTTTGTTCTTCCTCCTTATTAGCAAATGTACTTAATGTGTGTCGCAATACATTAGCATATTGAAGCATTTCACTAGACATTGTGGAATTCAAACTCAATCAATACGTAAACAATATTTCCCACTTCTTTCAAGATCATGGTGTAACAAAAATGTTTTTTTTAAAGTTCCACAAGTTACTCCCACGGCAACAACACAAGTGACAACAACAATAAATATGCTTTCACTTCTACGCAACAACACAAGTGGCAATAACAACAAGTATGCTTCCACTTCCCACGGCAAAGATGACAACACAACAATTATACCACTTTCCACAAATGTAATCCGAAAATCAACAATAGGCAGCAACTCCAATTTGAATTTCAACCTCCTCACTAATTGCAAGCCTTCCTCAATTGATAAGTAATGAATTTCAAATTCAAATAACACTCATTAACTCCTACAACTTAATGGAATGTGTTTGAATTCAAATAGATTCCTTACTACTCAACTCAATGCAAATATGTAAAATGCACTTCTCCAATTCAGAATTACACAATGGAATCACAACAACAAACCTTACAACCTTCCTCACACTACAAGCTAGTCACGGCAAGAACAAAGGTAATCTTTCAAGTTTACAAAATTGTTGAATTAACAACACTTCTATTCTTCTTTCCTCCCATGAAAATAATTAATCACAAGATGATACAACAACCTTCCCAATCCAACTCCAACAAACAGTAAATTAAAATTCCAATCAAGGTAATTCCGCAACTCACAAACTACAACAACACAATTGCGGTTCAAAATTGAACAACCCTAATTGAAGATGATAATTCACGAAATCAAACAACAATCAATCCCTTCTCTTAACTTGTGCTCTGATACCAAAAGATGATGTGCTTAAAACCACTTTGAAACACAATCAAATGACTCAAATAAAAAAAGTCTCAATTCAATCACAAATCGGCCCACTAAGGAGACAATTCACGTGAACACCTTGGAGATTTAGATGAAAAATGTAGATCAAATGATGTAATTACAATCCCTATTTGTAACATTCACCAAGTAACCACAAAAAGGATTGAAATCCACATGAAAATCAGATCAAAAGAAAGCAACAAACCGTGAATTCCACTTCCCCCCTTCAATCCTAAATTCACGCCAATCACTAAATGATATATATAATTCAAGTACTAAAAGAACAATCAATCTTACAAGATGATTATCCACGAAATACAACCACAAATATGTCCAAGAAAGATTCAAATCTACCATAGATATGACTCATTAGAGAAGAAATGAACATACAACAAAGATGGAATCGATATGACTCACAATTCCCTTTCGTCGCACTCGCCACAATTCCAATTCTTGGGTTGAAATTGATAAGAGGTTTGAACTAAGGATGAACCCTGATTCCACACATGAAAGTGTATGATTCTAATCTGCAAAAAATGGCCTCCTCAAACCCTCTCTTAAGCAAGTATTTATACTTGCTACTCCTATGACTAGAAAGTGGTCAAAATCACAAGTTTGCCACTTTTAAGGTAACTAGTCCTAAATGAAAATTACAAGGAAATAAAAGTGTCCCAAAACCAAAATACAACCAAAATAGTTCATAAAAGAATAAATATATAAAAGAAATGGTCCTTCATGATACCGGTCTTCGAGAAGCTTTTCAATTAGGTTCCGTTGACAACCCTGATTCGCTCAGTAGTATGGGTGTTTTTTGCATCCTATAGGACTGACAAATGAACCTGCTGAAATGCATCAAAATTATAGTGCAAAGATATAGGAAGTAGGTTAGTTTTCTCAAGGTTAGGTTTCTCTAGCAAAACCCTCAAAAATAGATTATGGAGACCTTTAGCTCGGGCCCTGGTGATAGGTCTTGGAAGAGTCTAATTCCTATCAGTGCATAACCCCAAGCACGACCATGCAAAACCTAGAACGCCAAAATTTTACTTTTTTACAGAGTATACGGCACCGAGCAAGGGCGTGCACTAGGTCGTGCATGTTACCCTATTTCTTATACTATAAATACTCGTTTTACTACAAAAATTAGGGACGAAGATTTAGTTTTTCACATAGCCACTCTAAAAATCTTAGGAGAGCAACATTATTGATGTGCCTAAAAGAGGATTAAGCATATGTAAATGAACCAATTAACAATCACTAAAATGGCAAGATCAATTCGATTTAAGGTGGAGCAAATTGTTGCGTGACCTTAATTGCAATAGATGATCCGAATGATGTATTTCATGAAATGAATTATCACAATGATATATTCCTCAATGAAGATCACTAATAATCTTGAATACCACGTGAAATAATAAAAAAATTCAATAAGAACAATGACTGTAATTCCACCTTCCAAAAGGATTGAGTTCACGGTTCAAAAATGTGCAAAATGGAGGACTAGAAATCAAGTTTAAAAGTAACTCAATTAAGCATGAATAATTCGAATAACAAGGAACCAAATCTGACCAAGAAATGTTTCAATCCAACCCTAGATAATACACACTAGAGAAGAAAAGGAAACACAATAATTAGAAATTGATATAACTCACAATTTCAATTGTTGCACTTGCCACAATCTCAACTCTTGGGATTGAAATTGATAAGAGGAAATTAGACTAAGATAACCTTAAGCTCTCTCACGTAAAGTGATGTGTTTTAATTTGAAAATTGGCATCCTCAAAACCCTACTTAAGCAAGTATTTATACTTGCTCCCTTTAGGGTTAGAAAGTCTACAAAATTATAACTATGCCACTTTTAAGGTTGCCGGTCCTAAATGAAAATTATAAACAAATGAAAGTGTCCTAAAAGAAAATTACAACATAGAATGGTCTAATATCAATTACAAAGTACAAAAATAATATAAATCTTCAAGAGCCAATGCTTCGAAGTGAAATCAATCGCAGCGGGCTTTTGGATGCAAATCCGATGATGTCCCGTGGCCATCAACTAATGTAAGTCATTTGGCATCCCATGGAGAAATATTATTGTAACTACAAGATTATTACTCAAATATTTATTAGATAAAAGAAATAGAGTGAAATATGAGCGATTTGGATCATTATCCAAATTGAGTTCTGAGAGCATCTATGGTGCCGGAAAATTTCGCATCATCTCCTCGGGCTTCTGAAAGATTTGCCCTCAAATCTAGATGGTCATTTCTGAAACTGAACCCGAACATCTCTACTGGCCTGTTCTCCCGGTTACCAGATGTAGTGGAAGTAGTTCTGTTCTGCTCCTAAAATCGGTGCACTTCAGACAGAGTCATAGGTGATAGTACTATGTGAGACCCTCCCATACTGAACATATAGGTGTTCCTGAATCCATCATGTAACACCTTTCGATCAAACATCTAAGGCCTACCCAACAGCAAATGGAATGCACACATAGGAATTACATCACATAGAATCTCATCGTGATATTTCTATCCAACACTCATAGGCACCTTCGCCCTTAGCGTAACATGCATATTGCCCTGATTGTCCAACCAATGCAAGTCATAAGGGCTAGGATGTGGACTAGTAGATAAATGTAATTTGTCTACTAGTGTAACAGATATAACATTCGTGCAACTACCACTATCAATGATGAGTACACAAAGGTTACCTTTGATCCTACAAGAGGTGTGGAATATGTTCTCCTTCTATATGTCACTAGCATCAGGAGATAGGGTTAGAGTCCTGCGTAACACATTAATAGGTAGATATTGTTCACCTGTATGCTCCTCATGTGTTTCTGCAGTCTAGTCATCATAATACTCCTATAGGGCTACAAACAAGTCTGTAGGCTCAGCTTGTTCCTCCTCAACCTCAACATCTTCCTCAACGCCCTCCATAACAGTCATCACCCTCTTATTTGGACATTGTGCTGCCATATGCCCAAATCCCATGCACTTAAAGCATTTTATTTGGCATACTTTTCCATTAGTAGATCTAGGAACAATCTACCTCACATCTAGTGTTATCACCTCTTTACCTTTCCTAGAGGGTATATTTTCCCTAGTAGTGCTAGGGGTAGTTTTGTCCACTGCTCTCACTGTCTCACTTACAACCTTTGCCCCTCCTGATCGATCGTCAGCTGTTATGGGTTTGGTAATAGTATTGGGCCTGTTGCTCGGAGCCCTGAACAAGTTGGACCTCCTTTGCCTCTCGACTTTCAAGGCCAACTGAATAGCCTCATTAAGTGTACTATAGTACTATAGCTCAACAACACACGCTATCTCATATTTCAGCCCTGAGACGAAGCGTTCTAGGGTTTGTTCTGGAGGTTCGATTAACCTACATCTAATCATGAGGGTTTCAAATTCCTGGACATAATCATCTACTGTCTTGCCTCTTTGCCTCAAAGTCTGCAGTCGCATAAATAGTTCCTGTTTGTAGTGCTTAGGAATAAATCTTTTTCTCAACACCCTTTTCATATCCCTCCATGTTTGAATCTCAGCCTCCCCATCTCTATGCCTGCTGATAATCAAATTCTTCTCCCATAGTACAGTGTATCTTGTAAACTCGATAGCAGCTAATCGAACTCTAGTATTATCATCGACCTCATAACATTTAAAGAGACCCTCAACCTTGTCCTCCCAGTCCAAATAATCATTAGCTGATCCCTTGCCGTCATAAGAAGGCGTCTGCAGCTTCACATACTCTAGTCCCTGAGGTGGCCTGAAATCCCTATTCTGATATGGATTAACCCCAAAGTTGTCATCCCTTTCTTTCCTGTAAGGATGATAATCCTCATCCATCCTTCTATTCAGATTTCTATCTCCCACTACTCTGTCTCTTTGAAGGTTCTGTGGAGCTACCCGAGGTGGTGCCTGAAGGTTCACCACTGGTGGTAGTGGTAAAGTCATCCTATCAATCCTAGTTGCCAAAGTAGCAACTATGGTAGTAAGATCCTGGAGCTATTCTTCCAAAGTCCTCCTACCTGCAATATTATGACCTTGACCTCTACCAACCTGGCTATTGGCCTCATTGCCAATTCCCCCATTCACACTTTCGTTTGACATGTTGTGATTTAAGAAGTAATATCACAAATTACAGCACACTCCTTCAACAACACTAACCCACACGTTTAACAACCACAATAATGCAATAGCTTACGTTTTAAAAAGAATTATAGGCACAAGGAAATAATTTAGTACTCCAAGTAAAGTTCAATAAATGAAGTACACACATAACTACTTTCAAGTAGTTAGAATTAAATTCAACTACAAGTGCTTAAGTAACTAGTCAATTACTTTCACACTTTAATGACTTGTTTGAATTCAAATTTTACTACTCAAACCTTCCTTTTATAGCCATGACACATACTCACACTTTAGCTTCAACGTGCAGCACCTTACTCCTCACAATTCCACAAATTCACAAATGGCAATTCCCTCACTCAACACTCAAACACAACGCCAACAATTCAATACTCCTTTTTACACCACAATTCATACACATACAACCATGGTGCAACAACCTCCACAATTTTTTTGCAATCACAACTCTACACACACTCCACGGTTCACACTCCCAAACATACAAGTTTCACCACTACAAACACTAAAGCAAACCGCAACTTATACACCAAAATAGCAACAATTCAAATTTGAAAATCAAACCACTTCACTATTTGCAACCCTTCCTCAAATGGTAAAAAGTAATTTTCAAATTCAAACAACCATTTGTTAACTTCTTTAACTTAATAGTTGTTTTGAAAATAAAATAATTTCCAAATCTTCCACACAACTCAAATCTAGAAATGCTCAATTACACCCTCCATTTTTCTAAAAACAAACATGTAAGGATCACAATTCTTCTTCCCACACAATTGCACTTCCAAATTTATATTCAAAATACACTAACTCTCCCCTTCCTTCATGGTGAAGTCCACAACATAGAAGCTTCAACAAGTACTCAAAACTCACTCCAACAAGCAGCAAGTTCAACTTCTACTCAAGACAAATCACGCCACTTCAAGTAATTACAACAACAATTTCAATTTACTCCCAATTTCGGAATTGAAGATGTAAGAACATGAACCCTAAATTTCCGAAATTCAAAATCAAACAACCTTTTTCACAACCTCCAGCTTTGATACCAAAAGATGATGTGCCTAAAAGGGGATTAAGCATATGCAAATGAACCAATTAACAATCACTAAAATGGCAAGATCAATTCGGTTCAAGGTGGAGCAAATTGTTGCGTGACCCTAATTGCAATAGATGATCCGAATGATGTATTTCATGAAATGAATTATCACAATGATATACTCCTCAATGAAGATCACTAATACTCTTGAATACCACATGAAATAATACACAAATTCAACAAGAACAATGACTGTAATTCCACCTTCCAAAAGGATTGATTTCACGGTTCAAAAATGTGCAATATGGAGGACTAGAAATCAAGTTTAAAAGTAACTCAATTAAGCACGAATAATTCGAATAACAAGGAACCAAATCTGACCAAGAAATGTTTCAATCCAACCTTAGATATTACACACTAGAGAAGAAAAGGAAACACAACAATTAGAAATTGATATAACTCACAATTTCAATTGTTGCACTCGCCATAATCTCAACTCTTGGGATTGAAATTGATAAGAGGAAATTGGATTAGGATAACCCTAAGCTCTCTCACGTAAAGTGATGTGTTTTAATTTGAAAATTGGCCTCCTCAAAACCCTACTTAAGCAAGTATTTATACTTGCTCCCTTTAGGGTTAGAAAGTCCACAAAATTACAACTATGCCACTTTTAAGGTGGCCGGTCCTAAATGAAAATTACAAACAAATGAAAGTGTCCCAAAAGAAAATTACAACATAGAATGGTCTAATATCAATTACAAAGTACAAAAATAATATAAATCTTCAAGAGCTAATGCTTCGAAATGAAATCAATCGTAGTGGGCTTTTAGATGCAAATCTGATGATGTCTTGTGGCCATCAACTAATGTAAGTCATTTAGAATCCCATGGAGAAATATTATTGTACCTGTAAGATTATTACTCAAATATTTATTAGATAAAAGAAATAGAGTGAAATATGAGCAATTTAGTTCTGAGAGCATCTATGGTGCCGGAAAATTTCCCATCAATTATGCATTTGGAGAGAAGAATCATTGGAATTCACCAAAACGTCTACAAGGGTTTATTCTTTTCATCACGAATTCTTATTATTTCTCTAGATTTCTTGTGATTACTGTATATTCCATGAAGGAGTAGATTTAGCTGCCTTGCATCTTGTAAAACTCTAAACTACGTGTTTGAATTACTTATCGATTAATGAAAAGTTTATGCCTTTGTATTTATTCATGTATTTTAATTGTCCTGTGATTAATTTATGTGCACAAATTAATTAAATGTCTGATTGTTGTTAGATAGAGAGAGGTCTCATCTAATAGGATAGATCTTCACGAATAGAAAGATTGCATGTTTTAGTTAGAGGTAGGAAAACTTCAATTTTCAACACAAAGATCACATCTTTAATTGGCAATTATGAACTTAATGAAATCTTGTAGGGCGATAGTGAGAGAAAGGCCTCCACTACTTTGTATAAGGTTATTAATTAATTAACTCGAGAGAGTAATTAGTTTAATTGAAAATTCCTACAGTACAAAGCATAAACAAATTGTTAATCAATATATTATTATAAGAAAGCTAGGGTTTATAGTGGATTAAGATAAAGGGTATGTCTTTATAATTGAATTCATTTATTACAGCGGTTATAATTAATCTTAGGATTTTTAGATTAGTTAATTAGTGATTTAATTCATTAATCTTACATTAAGATTTAGACTAGATAACGAAAAAATGTTAATACTAGTACTTGTTTTTAAGATCCTTAAGGACGACACCTATTGCAATCTATAGTACATTAAATAGGTATACTTGCCTAGCTAGGTCGTTAGATTTCTTTAGGTTAACAAATTTATAATTTGATACGATGGGATAAACGACCCATCAAATTTTTGGTGTCATTGTTGGGGATTTGGTAAAACAATATTCGAAAAAACCTTATTATTTGCTACTTCAGTCATTTATTTTATTTGTTTTACTTCTTTCCATTATCCTTATCTTTTGAATACTTTAACTCGTGACTGTTGTTTTTGTAGTGCATGACAAGGATTCTCCCTTCTAACATTCTTAATCTAGACCTTGAGATTAAGAGAACACTTCGTAAAATTCGCAAGAATACAATTGCTGAATCTTTTGGACAATCGGCAATTGAGGGAGAAACGCCTATTATAAAAGTCATGATAGCAATAAAGGAAGAGGAATCAACTGCAGAATCTTTAGATAGTGGGATAGAATTACTGGAGAATATTAAAGGGGAAACACAGGAGACCATGGCTAAGTATCCATCTAAGACCAATCTAGATTATGCAAGACCAACCCTATATGGAATGTGGTTAACTATTAAAGCCTCCCATTAGGGCTAATAATTTTGAAATCAAGGGTGTGGTGATTTAACTTTTGCAACAATACTGTTAATTCGATAGATTATCACATGAGGACCCCCATGCTCACATTCAAACGTTCTTAGAAATTTGTGAGACTTTCAAGAATAATGGGGTGACGGATGAAGTGATGTCTACTAGATTATTCCCTTTCTCACTAATGGGGAAGGCTAAATACTGGCTTCAATCATCGGGTCCTAGAGCTTTAACTACATGGGATGACATAGTAAAGCAATTTCTAGATAACTGCTTTCTCCCTTGCAAGACAACCAAGCTTCGGAATGACATTGCATCATTCATGCAATAAGATAGTGAGACCATGTATGATGCTTGGCAAAGATGGACAGACTTGTTAAGAAAGTGTCCACACCATCAGTTGCTCACATGGATGCAGGTTTAGACCTTTTTTAATGGACCAAACTCGACCACTTGTCAATTGGTAGATGCTATAGTTAACGGTACATTAAATTCTAAAACCTTAGAAGAATCCTTAAAACGTTTTGCTGATATGACTAAAAATAATTATCAGTGGGGCAACAATAGGGGCAAGCAAAAAGTGGCGGGTAAGTATGAAGTAGATCTCATGACTACTTTGGTGGCGAAGATGAAAGCTCTCAGTCACCAGGTTTTTACCCTTAAGAATTCCTAAGGATTACAACATTAAGTGGGAGATGCTAGTGAGAATATGGACCTCCATGAGTAATATAAGCAAGTAGATTATCTTGGGAATCAAAATAGGTAGTAGTATTACCTGTATTGTGACACTTACAATCTGGGCATGAGAAACCATCCCAACCTCTCTTATGGAAATCAATATGCTCAGAGATCTAACTTCCCACCACCAGGATTCCAAAAGCAACAAATGCTACTCAACCAGCCTATGCCACACCCACTAGTCCAGCTACCTCAACAGGAAAAGAAAACTAATTTAGAGAATTTGATGAGCCAATTCATTCAAAGCTATGAGTCAAGACATCGGAACCAAGAGGCTTTATACACAACCTTGAAAAGCAAATTGGCGAATTGGCTAAGATGATGTCTGAAAGGTAATCGAGTGATGTGCCCTATAATTCCAATTGCAAGAACATTAAGACAATAGCACAAACACCAAACCGATCCCACAAAGGCGTAATCAACAACAAGCACTTGAACCCTAATTCATGTGGATTCAAATGATTATAATGCCGAAATTGTGACTTGGATCAATATCAATTGTATAGTATGTAAAGGACAACAATAAAATGAATCAAATTCCAATCAAATTGGAATTGAATCAAATTTGAAAATTGGAACCCTAATTCACGTAAAAATGAATGAAGTATCACAACTAATTACAACTAGATATGACGCACTAGAAAATAATTGGAAGCAACTTGAGAAGGATTGATATAACTCACAATATTCCTTAAGCAAACTCGCTACAATTTCAATTGAAATTGATAAGAGTTAGGTTTGCATGAAAAGGACTCTCCTCATGGCAAGAATAAGTGTATTTTTCTCAAGTTCAAAAAGATCCTTCTAAACCCTACTTAGCAAGTATTTATATTTGCTCCAATTAGGTTAAAAACAACAAAACCAACAAATGACCAGTTCTCAAGCAACAAAAATACAATTACAAATAATTCCTCAAAATAGATGGTTCTTCACTTTAATGGAACACTTGTGGACTGGCACTTCTTTGATTTATGTAGGTCCATGAATAACCCATAAACTAAGCTTTAGCAAATTTATCTACTGTCCTGCAAAAATCGACAAATGTACCTGCTGGAATGCACAACAAATATGTAATAGAAAAGAAGATACTAAACAAATATTCTTGAAGTTTAATTGTTCAAAGAGGACCCTCATCACCAAATTTTGTAATCCCTTAGCTCTTGCTCTAGTGATAGGTCCTGTAGGAATTTGATTCCTATCACTAGGTTCCTTCCTTAGTAACATTGAGAGCAATCTCAGGGAACAGGCGAAAGCCATATCCTTAAGAAGTGGGAAGGAACTTCGAATTGAGAAAGAAACTAAGAAAAAGTGAAAGGGAGGTTAAGCTTTTGAGAGTGAAAAGGCAGAACTTAAGAAGCAAGAACTTGAGAAGCAAGAACCTAGGAAGCAATCACCATCGACTATCAAAGAGTACGCCCCAAAAATTCTATATCCAGGTCACCTTAATCAAAGTAAAGACAATGAGCAATTCGGTAAATTTCTTGAACTTTTCAAACAATTGCATATTAATATTCCATTTGTTAAGGCACTTTCGCAGATGCAAAAATAAGCTAAGTTCCTAAAGGAACTCTTATTTAACAAGTGGAAGTTGGAGGATGTTTCTATAGTAGAAGTCAAAGTAAAGTGCTCATCCATCATTCAAAACAAACTTCCTCTAAAGCTAAAGGATCCAGGTAGTTTTATAGTTTCATGTTTGGTCAATGATATTTCAGTTGATTAAGCCTTGGCCGATCTTGAGGCAAGTGTTAATTTGATGCCATACTCTTTCTTCAAGAAATTGGGTTTAGCTATCCTAAAGCATACTAGAATGAGTCTACAGCTTGCTGACCAATCCGTGAAAACCCCCAAGGGGATCATTGAGAATGTTCTGGTAAAGGTAGGAAATTTCATATATCCTGTTGATTTTGTGATTCTAGACATAGATGAGGATGGAGATATGCCTTTAATCCTTGGAAGACCATTCCTTACCACTGCTAGGGTAGTGATTGATTTAGAGAAAGGCAAGCTTACATTAAAAATAGGGACCAAGAGTTGGTAATTAAGATGGTTGCAGCCATAGAACACTCCATGTGTGTTGATGATTCATGCTATTCTGTTGATGTTATTAATTCTTCAGTATACGAGCATATTGAATAGATCCTACATAAGGATGAGTTAGAACTAAGCTTGACACGAGGAGAGGAGAAAGACATAGACAACCTTGAGGTTGAGGCATTTATTGAGTAGCTTAATGCTATAGAAGACCTCAGAGAGATAAGTGGAGAAGGCAAGCATATGAGAATATGAAGATACACAAAGAGATGAAGAAATATCATGATATGCACATCCCCCATGCAAAGGAGTTTATGAAAGGGGACCAAATGTTTTTGTTAATTCTCAATTGAAAGTTTTCTCCAAAAAATTGAAATTAAGATGGTTTGGTCTTTTTGTAGTCAAGGTCCTCTGTCATGGCACAGTGGAGCTCAAACACCTAGAGCATGATGATTTTAAAGTGAATGGCCATAGACTGAAGCTATACATGGGAGATGGAAGAGAACATGAATATTAAGAGGACTCTATACTCGAATTACCAAATATTTAGCTAATAAAAAAGTGATGAATGTTAAGCCACTGACATTAAAAAAGTGCGCTTCTTGGGAGGCAACCCATAACTAATCTAGGTATGTTAAGTTCTTTTTGTTTCATTTTTATTTCACTATCCTAAGTCTTTATTTCTAAAAAAAATTGTAGATTTGTAAGGGAATAAGTAAACTTACTTGAGGGGAATGAGAGCTAGTCCTTAAGTATGGGGAAGTATCAATGATAAGTAAGAAAATTCAAGCTTTACTTCTCAAGTGTACTTGGTAAGTTATTTTCTTGTTCTTTCACTTATGTCAAGGTGCACACTGAATAAACACATGGATCAAATAGCTTGGAAAGTTTTTACTTGATTTTTGTACACTTTTTAAGCATCTACATAACCTTGAACACAAGAAGTGCTCAAAGTAGTGCACACATGAAGTGGAGCTTCTAGAAACTTTTTGGAGGCCTACACGGCCTCAAGCACGGCTGTGCAAAAGCCGAGGTAGAGTTTCCATGTATATATATTTGTGTTTTCCTTCCTCCCTCATTCTTTCTTTTATTTCTGCCCTTGTTCTATTTTCTGCATATGATTTTTAACTAATTGAGCTCCCTTATGGAAAGACTCTTTATCTTAATCTACTGAGTGTTCCATTCCTTAGACTAGGATAGCTAACTCTTATTTTAATTTAATTTATTTTATTTTATTTTTTATTCTATTTTTATTTTTTAGTTTGCTGTTTTTTTTTTTTTAGGTTTGATGATGCAAAACTTTTACTTTAAAGGATTTGCAACTTGCAAATGCTGACAACCGGGGAAGTTCTTAGTGTCCTTTTTTCTTTTATTTCTTAATTTCTCTTTTTATCTCTTTTCTTTCTCTTATGTGTACTTACTTTGAAAAGACATTGGGGACAATGTCTTAAATAACTATGGGAAAGGGATATAAAGATAGAAGAAATTAGGCTATGAATTATTTATGTACCTTATGCTGTTGTTGAACAAATTTTCCCTTAGTTACAAGTTTGCAATTGAACTTTAATCTTGATTGTCTATTATTAAAAAGTGGAAACCTTGAAATTGTACTTATTAAAATATAAAAGTAGCATTCTTGTACACACATGTAAAAGTAGGACTTTATATGCCTTATTCACCTATTGTTGGGCTTAGTATACTTAGTTAGAGTTTTAAGATGAAATTCAAGTGAGGTAAATCTATTTGCTATTTAATAGCTGGATTTAAAGTTATGAAGTAAATGGAAATCTTTAATTTCAAGTGAATTAGTTGTGTTTTTAAGTTAACTATATAGTATATTTAATATTCAATCATTTTGAGAGCTTTTTCAACCTTTTGTAAAAGTGGCATGTGAAATTGTTAACTTAGTATTTTTTTCTTGAAATGGTCTCTTTGAAAATAATAAATATTAATATTTAATCCCTATATGTTAAGGTAAGGGAGGTTCGATGGGGTCCCTTTAAATCCTGGTCACCTAAGGTCATTTGTCCTAGGATCGACCGACCGATAAAATTACCATAACTTTAAGGAATATCAAAAAGGCAAGTTTAGCGAGATTTGTAACTCGAGTAAATAAGCCCATAAGGATGCCTTCCATTAAGGAAATAACGTCTGTTAACTTGGGTGATGAGCTTGAGATTATCGGTTGAAAGCTCGCTACATGGGTTACTTGGTTCTATCTAATTGATTATTGAAAAAAAAAATTAAAGAGACTTGAAAGAAAAAGGAAAATAATCTAAGGGAATAATAGATGTTATATACTTTCACTTCTTATTGTTATGCTTTGAAAAATAATTGAATGGTTCATATACTGTTTGATAAGTGGTGAAATGCAATTGAACAACTTGAATTTTGTTTGATTTGTTATTTCCTTTGTAACTATGAAAGTGGTTGCTAAACAGTGAGAATACTCATTTAACTTGCTTGGATTAATCTGAAAAGTATAATTACTATATGCTAGGTACATTTACAATTATGGTAAGTTTGAGAAATAGGCACTAATGAGTCACTAAGAATTAATTGACTAAAGAATGCCGCTTTTGATTTGAAGTTTATAATGAGTATAATTTATAATAGGGTCTTTCTCTTGTCCTTATTTTGTTTGCTTGAGAACAAGCAAATGGTTAAATGTGGGGAAGTTTGATAAGTGTTGAAAGAACCTTATTTATAGTATTTATTGAATATGATTTTTTTATGAATTTACTAAAAAAAAGACACTTAAGTGCTTAATATTTAATTTCAGGGTTTAAAGAGTGCAATTTAAAGATTTGAAGAAGATTTGAGTGAAAACATGGTGAAATCTAGCAAAATATAAGAAAATGTGATTTTCACGTGTACATAACCTTTAGCATAACCATGTTGTTGCTAGTGCTGAAGAGCAAAAAGTTATCAAAATGCATCGTAAAATGTGCCCTGACTATTGCACAAGTTGTGTAGAGAGTAGTGCTAAAGTAGGAAATCTACCCAAAGAAGAAACAATAGGAATTCCAGAGTGCACAACACCTAGCACAACCATGCAAGAGGCCGTGCACAATCTCTTGATTCTTTGATGCAACTAGAATTCGGTAGAAACCTAAATAACCATTAAGACAATAATAGTGAGATTTACCTACTACATGTTCAAGCATTTGATCAATAAAAGGAAGTGAAAATGATCTGTTCTAGTTGAAGCATTCAACTTCCTATAATTGATACAAACCCTCCATCTATTTTGAACTCAAGTAAGAATTAACTCACCGTCATCACTCTCAACAACAGTAATACCCGTTTTCTTAGGCACTACCTGAACAAGACTTACTCACTTTCTATTTAAGATAGGATGAATCACACTTGCATCTAAAGTTTTAATATCTCTTTCTTTACCACTTCCATCTTTAGTGGGTTTAGTCAACGTTGTGCTTCTCTAGTCAGATTACTTCCTTCTTCCAAGTGAATCCTATGCATGCATATTGAGGGACTTATGCCTTTGATATTAGCAATAGTCCACCCAATAGCTTCTTCATGCTCCCTTAAAATATGAAGCAGCTTCTCTTCTTCTAAGCTGGTTAGCTTGCTAGAGATTATTACAGGAAGTGTCACTCCATCACTTAAATAGGCATACTTTAGGTGATTAGGCAATGCTTTCAATTTCAATTTAGGTACCTATATAATAGAAGGTAAAAGTTTAGTTTGGTTGCTAGTTAAATAAGAAGTAATAAAGTTGTTCCTTGCTGGTTTAAGAGCATCTAATTCATGGACAGCCTCCTACAATTCATCACTAATTTTAATATCATGCAGAGATTTATCCAAACCATCACAAGTAATGTTCTCACACAATGCAACCATCAATTAATCATCAATGTTTAACTCAAACGTCTGTTGTGTCAAAAGATCAATTACATCTATACCATACATAGATAACACATCACTAGGGTATTTCATGGCATCATAAACATTGAATTTAACTATTTCTCCATCAAATTCCATAGTTAAAGTACCATCATGCACATCAATTTTTCTTCTAGTTATGCTAAGGAAAGGCCTTCCTAGCAATATCTCTGATGATTTAGATGACTTATCCTCTTCCATATCAAGCATAAAGAAATCAGCAGGAAAAATTAACCCATTGACTTGAACCAAAACATCTTCTAGTATTCCCTTAGGGTATACTATAGACCGATCAACTAATTGTATGACAACTCTAGTTTCTTTTAAAGGACCGGCATTCAAAGATGAATAAATTGATAATGGCATGACATTTATAGATGCACCCAAATCACACATTGCTCTTTTAATCCCTAAGTTACCAATAGTACAAGAAATAGAAAACATACCTTTATCCTTACATTTAGGGGGCAATTTCCTTTGAAGAACAGTAGGTACATTTTCCCCCATACTTATCTTTTCATATCTAGAAATCTTCTTTTTATTTGTGCACAATTCCTTCAAAAATTTCATATAACGAGGCATTTTCTTAATAGCATCATGTAAAGGGATATTTACCTTAACTTTGCGAAAAACATCTAGGATCTCCTTATCTTGCTTGTCTTTCTTCGAATTAACTAACCTTTTTGGAAATGGGGGTCTGACCACCACTTGTTCTGGTTGGTCAAATTTGGGTTCTTCATCTTGATCTATATTTTGGGGTTAGATAGAGATTTCTTCTTCTGATTCTACCTTATGAAGAAAACCATGGCTTGTCTCACGACCAGTCTCTAGTAGCTCTTTTCCACTTCTTAAGGTTATAGCACTTGCATTTTGCTTTGGGTTCACCTTCGTTTGAGATAGTAATTTACCTTAGGACTCCAGCTTACCTAGAGATGTTGCCAGTTGGCTCATTTGGTTTTCTAAGCTTTGAATGCTCACTTTCGTCTCCTGTTGAAATTGCAAAGTACTATTAGCAAGTGACTTGACAATATCTTCAAGTGACATACCCTGCTTAGATGAAGATGGTTGTTGCAGTTGTGGTAGTCTAAGCTAAACTTGCTGAGGATTTTGTGGCCTCATCCCATAGCTGAAATTTAGGTGGTCTCTCCATTTAGGGTTGTATGTATTTGAATATAGATCATACCTCCTTTGTAAAGGACCTGGAAAACCTCCTAGTGCATTAACTTGTTGTGAATCATCTTCTTGAAGTGTTGGGCACATATCAGTTGGATGATTTGGTTGAGCGCAAATACCACAAACTCTAGCTTATTGAGAATTTCCTGCAACCAAACTCTTGACCAAAGTAGTAAGTTGTGAAATTTAAGATTCAAGGTTTGAAGATGTTACCTCATTGACTCTTCTTGAGGGCTCTTGATTCTTATATTGTCTTGAAGTGCCTGCTATGGTATCAATTAGTTGTCGTACATCTTCTAGCAATTTTGTGAAAAGTTTACCTCCACTTGATGCATCTATCATCTTGCTTTCAATTTCTAGGAGTCCATTATAGAAGTGCTCTATAAGGGTTGTCTCTGACATGTTATGCTACGGGAAGCTTACATAAAGGCTTTTGAAACTCTCCCAATATTCATAGAGGGTCTTAGATGCTTTTTGCTTGATTCCTGTAATTTCCTTCTTTGTTTTGATTGCTCTAGACGAATGAAAGAATTTCTCTAGGGACAATCGCACCATATCTGTCCATGAGTTGATGGAACTTGGAGACAAATCAAACAACCAATCTTTAGCATAATCTTTTAATGAAAATGGAAAAGCGTGTAATTTAACATTATCTTTAGTCACTCCCAGTGGCTTCATGCTAGCACAAACTACATGAAACGCCTTAAGATGCTTGTGAGGACTTTCATTTTCTCTTCCATGGAACTTAGGCAGCAGTTGTATCAGACCTGGTCTTAGCTCAAAACTCACCAGCAAGTTAGGATAGCTGATACAACGAGGGAGCTAATCTATTGGTGGGGCCATAATATCTCTCACTGCTCTTCGTTTAGCTGTGGTGACTAAATCACTAGAGGATTCAAATAACTTTATGGCTATTTCTTCTCCGACTCCTAATGAAGTGTCCGCTAAAACTCACTTCCTAATTTTTGCCTCTTTTCTCAATCTTCTAGCGGTCTTCTCAATTTCAGGATCATATAGGAGTTCTCCTACTCAATCAAACCTGGTCATCAAAAAGAAAAAATCAGTTAGTAACCATTCCACGGCAACAACGCCAAATTGGTGGCTTGTCGAATCGACCAAAAATAAAAACTAATTCAATCAAGTATGAATTTTTGTAAATAGTGGTGAGAAGGATCGTCTCTATAGGGAATGGGTGATTTTTTATTTTTTATTTTTTTTCAAAAACTAGAGAATAAATCAACTAAGAAAAAAAAATTAAGATTTTTATAACTAATAAAAATAAAAAACAACTAAATTAATTAAATTTAATAAAGCTAAAGCTAATATGAAGATAATCAGATTAGTGAAACTCTAGCTAAAGGAATAATTTCATATTGGTTAAAACGAATTGATCATTGAAACAATAGTCACTTTTATTATTTTGATGAATTAGTTATAGTTACTCGTAAGCCCTATATAACCAATTTCTCCTTAGATTTTAGAACAATTAGGTCAAGTGGAATAATTGCTCTCTAATCAGTAAACAAACCTAAAGAAACTCTTAGATTTTAATTTGCAAATGGCATTAAGAATTAGAAAAACCTGATTCTAATCAATAAATACAAAAGTAGCTATTCATTTAAATTAGATTATGCAACCCAAAGATATTTTCTAAGGATATCTTTACCCACAAATATAGATTATCATACAATTACGGATATGAAATGCTATATGGTTGTATAATGTTAATCAAATCATGCAATAGGCCTTAATTGCAACAACTAAATTAACACTAATATTGATGTGCCTAAATCCACTTGGAAGCACAATAAAAAGACTCAGGAAAAACAAATTCAAATCAACCACAAAAACCGGTTCCAAAGAAGGATAAAATTGCGTAAACCTAATGAAGGTGCAATGAAATCCAAATACTCAATGATGCAATTATGATATCACAATAATAATCTCTTCTAACATCACACTAATCACATATAATCCCATGTGAATAATCCACAAACTCAAAATAAATCTTCAATTCTAAGAACCCCTTTCCACAAGTGATAATCACGTTTCAAGAAGTAATCTCCAAGGAAGAACCAAATTCAGATGCAAAGGATCTCAATTAAGCACAAGAATTCGAAAATAATAGGAAGCAAATCTGTCCAAGAACTATCTTAATTCACTCCTAGATATGACACACTAGAGAAGAAAAGAAATCACAACAAAATGAAATTAATACTACTCACAATTTCAAGGTGTTGCACTCGCCACAATTTCAACTCTTGGGATTGAAATTGATAAGAGTCTAATGACAATTAGGAAACCCTAATCCTCACGTGAAATGTACTCTCAAATCTGTAAAAATTAGCCCCCTCAAACCCTCTCTTAAGCAAGTATTTATACTTGCTACTCCTAGGGTTAAAAAGTGCTCAAAATTACAAGTTTGCCACTTTTAAGGTGGCTAACCCTAAATGAAAATTACAAGGAAATAAAAGTGTCCCAAAACCAAAATACAACCCAAATAGTTCATAAAACAATTACAAGATACAAAACAACATAAGTCTTCATGATCCAATGCCTCGAAATAGAAAACAATCGCAATGGGTCTTTGATTGTCATCTTGAAAAATGTTCTGTGTCTAACGGGAGTTGTAGAACATATTGGCATTCCATGGAGAATTATCATTGTACCTGTAAGATTATTCTCAATTTTTTTTATTAGAAATAAAGACATAAAGTAAATATGAGCAATTTGGATCATCATCCAAATTGGGTTCTGAAAAGGTTGACAATGTCAGAAATTTTCCCATCATCTCCTCGGGCTTCTGAAAGATTTGCCCTCAAATCTAGAGGATCAATTGTGGAACTGAACCCTAGTATCTCTGTTGTCCTGCTCTTCCGGCTAACAACGGTAGTGGATGGATTTCTGATCTGTTTCTGAAAACCCTGAACCTCAGATGGAGTCATCGGTAATAGAACTATGCGTGACTCGCCCATGCTAAACATGTAGATATTTTCAAACCCATCATGTATCACCCGTCGATCATATAACCAAGGCCGACCCAACAGTAAATGGAATGTATGCATAGGGACTATATCACACAAGATCTCATCATGATAATTCTGCCCGACATTCACAGGAACCTTTTCCTTATGGGTAACATGCATACTACCTCTATTATCCAGCCAATGCAAGTGATAAGGACTAGGATGTGGAATAGTAGACAGTTGTAATTTGTCTACCAGCGCAGCAGATATAACATTCGTGCAACTACCACTATCGATGATGAGTACACAAAGGTTACCTCTGATTCTGCAAGAGGTATGAAATATGTTCTCTCTTTGAATATCACTGGTATCAGGAGATATAGATAAAGCCCTGCATAATACATTAAGGGATAGATATTTTTCTCCTGTATGCTCCTCAAGCGCGTTTGCAATCTGATCATCATAATATTCTTGCAGTGCTGTTGGTAGATCTGTAGGTTCAATCTGATCATGATCATCCTCAATATCCTCCCAAGTGTCTTCCATAACAGTCATCACCCTCTTATTTGGACACTGTGCAGCCATATGCCCAAATCCCATGCATTTAAAGCAATTTATCTGGCACGCTTTCCTACTAGTAGATCCGGGAACAGTCTGCCTCGTTTTTGGGGCCATGACCTCTTTACCCTTCCCAGTGGGTAAATTTTCTCTCATAATGGTTGGGGTAGTAGTGTCCACTGCCCTTACTCCCTCACCTACCGCCTTTGTTCCCCCTGATCGACTGTCAGCTGATATGGGTCTATTAACAGTACTGGGCCTACTGCTCGGAGCCCTAAAGAAGTTGGACCTCCTTTGTCTCTCTACTTTTAAGGCCAACTGAATAGCCTCATCAAGTGTAGTATAGTGCTGCAGTTCAACAATACACGCTATTTCATATTTTAGACCTGAGACAAAACGTGCTATAGTTTGTTCTGGAGGCTCAATAGACCCACACTTAATCATAAGGGTCTCAAATTCCTACACATAATCATCCACTGTTTTGCCCCCCTGCCTCAATGTTTGCAGTCGCATAAACAGCTCATGTTTGTAGTGCTCAGGAATGAACCTTTTCTTTAATAATCTTATCATGTCCCTCCAGGTCTGAACCTCAGCCTCTCCATCCCGATGCCTGCTGATAATCAGATTCTTCCACCAGAGTGCAGCATACCCTACAAACTCAACAGCAGCCAATCGGACCCTGGTACTGTCATCGATCTCATAACATTCGAAGAGACCTTTGACCTTATCCTCCCAGTCTAAGTATTCATCTACTGATCCCTTGCCATCATAGGATGGCATCTATAGTTTCACATATTTCAAATCCTGAGGTGGCCTGAAATCCCTATTCTGATTTGGATTTGCCCCAAAATTATCATCCCTTTCTTCCCTATATGGAAGATGCTCCTCACCCATCCTTTTATTCAAATTCCCATCTCCCATTACTCTATCTCGATGAGGATTTTGTGGAACTACTCGAGGTGGTGCCGGTTGGTTTACCACTGGTGGTTGTGGTAATGTCATTCTGTCAACTCTAATTGCCAGTGTAGCAACTATGGTAGTAAGATCCTGGAGTTGTTCTTCCAAAGTTCTCCTACCTGCCACATTACGACCCTGACCTCCACCAACCTGACTATTGGCTTCGTCACCAATTCCCCCATTCACACTGTCATTCGACATAGTTGTAGACTCCCGTATACTGATTCTCAAAACAATTTGAATGAAGGGCACACACTCCCCTTAACTCCACACAATAGCAACTACAAAAAAAAAGACAAATAAGCAAACCCACTTAACTTTACAATTATGTTATTGCAACTCACATGTAATACTCTTCTCCACAACACGTCACAACAACACGGTGCAACAAATTTAATTTCCACAAGCCACTCCACGGCAACACACAAGTAATAACAACAATAAAGATGAGTTACTTCCACGGCAACAACACAAGGGATATTAATAACTAGTAGGCTTCCACTTCCACGACAAAGAATGACAACAAAGGACAAATATGTTACTTTCCACAAATGTATTCTGAATTCCACAATAGGCAGCAACTTCAATTTGAAATTCAAACCACTTCACTAATTGCAAGCCTTCTTCAATTGGTAAGCAATGAATTCAAATTCAAATATCACTCATTAACTCCCACAACTTAATGGCATGTGTTTGAATTCAAATAATTTCTTACTAATCAAAACTCAATGCAAATTTGCAAATTGTACTCCTCTAATTCACAATTACACAATGGAAGTCACAACAACAACTAACACATCCTCCTTCATGCCACAACAAGCCACAACAAGGATTGGTAAGTTTTTCAAGTTCCAAAAGTTGTTGAATTAAACAACACTTCTATGCTTCTGCCCTTCCATGAAAATTATTGATCATAAGATGATATAACAACCTTCCTAATCCAACTCTAACAAACAGCAAATTAAATTCCAAGCCAAGGCAATTTCGCAAGCTCAAAACCACAACAACAACACAATTTGCGGTTTTCACTATATCAACCTTAATTGATGCTTAATTCCATGAAATCAAATACAACCAATCCCTTCTCTCAACATGTGCTCTGATACCAAAAAGATGATGTGCCTAAATCCACTTGGAAGCACAATAAAAAGACTCAAGAAAAACAAATTCAAATCAACCACAAAAATCGGTTCCAAAGAAGGATAAAATTGCATAAACTTAGTAAAGGTGCAATGAAATCCAAATACTCATTGATGCAATTATGATACCATAATAATAATCTCTTCTAACATCACACTAATCACATATAATCCCACGTGAATAATCCACAAACTCAAAATAAATCTTCAATTCTAAGAATCCCTTTCCACAAGTGATAATCACGTTTCAAGAAGTAATCTCCAAGGAAGAACCGAATTCAAATGCAAAGGATCTCAATTAAGCACAAGAATTCGAAAATAATAGCAAGAAAATCTGTCCAAGAACTATCTCAATTCACCCCTAGATATGACACACTAGAGAAGAAAAGAAATCACAACAAAATGAAATTGATACTACTCACAATTCCAAGGTATTGCACTCACCACAATTTCAACTCTTGGGATTGAAATTGATAAGAGTCTAATGAAAATTAGGAAACCCTAATCCTCACGTGAAATGTACTCTCAAATCTGTAAAAATTAGCCCCCTCAAACCCTCTCTTAAGCAAGTATTTATACTTGTTGCTCCTAGGGTTAAAAAGTGCTCAAAATTACAAGTTTGCCGCTTTTAAGGTGGCTAACCCTAAATGAAAATTACAAGGAAATAAAAGTATCCCAAAACCAAAATACAACCCAAATAGTTCATAAAACAATTACAAGATACAAAATAACATAAGTCTTCATGATCCAATACCTTGAAATAGAAAACAATCGCAGCGGGTCTTTGATTGTCATCCTGAAAAATGTTCTGTGTCCGAAAGGAGTTATAGAACATATTGGAAATCCATGGAGAATTATCATTATACCTGTAAGATTATTCTCAAATTTTTTATTAGAAATAAAGACATAAAGTAAATATGAGCAATTTGGATCATCATCCAAATTGGGTTTTGAAAAGGTTGATAGTGTAAGAAATTTTCCCATCAAATATTATGAAGCACAAAATTGCATAAACATCAAGAATAAATAAAAGATTAGAAAATACAAGTAGATCTCACAATTCTTGGAGATTCAATCTTCAATTACCCTTTAACTAGAAAATAGAATTGGTTACTCATAATTGAGTAAACAAAAATACAGCTTTGTAGCAATTGTTAAAGGGTAGAATTATCCAGGTTAAGAAAAAACAATTGATAAGGGAATGATGTTTTTCAAGACAAAGTTTTTTTTTTTTTTTAAATAGACTCCTAACCTAGATAATTAAGGAAGAATATCCATATATCCAAATCACATATCAAAATCCCTCAATTTTGGGGTTTCCTAATTATCTCAAAGAACTTCCAAAATAGAAGAGGAAGTTTTGAATGATAAACAAAATAAAAATTGAGCTGTAAACTAAAATCTCGCAATTTGGAATTTTTATGTTGCCTCACCTTCTAGTAATGCCAAGGTTAATGCCACATTTAATGGGCAGTAACTCTTTAAAGCATAAAATCATCAAAATTAACCTTTTAGCTTCAATTCAGCATTTTCCTATTTCAATCATTACAAAAACATAAAATAAGTAAAATTCATCTATTAAGCATAAATATCTATAGCTAATACAGGAGAATAAATGACAAAAAAATATGTATAAAATGCATACTAACACTCTAATCTCCAATAGGATAGAAGTGAGTCCAATAACATTGTAACTAATGTGTTCACTTGTACTAGGGATTAATGACTAACGAGCTATCAAATCACAAATATACTAATGCAACGTAAGCATGTGAACACAAAATTCTATATGTCTGCCACTTGTTACATGTGTACATATGGTTCTTGAGGTCCACAGCATGTGTCTTTTCTCCTCCTTTAACCCCATTTGCCACGCATGGGGATCCTATTAAGATCTCAAATATTTGGTTTGGTCTACTAAACTTAATCACCCGATGGGAGTTGGCCCTAGTCTCCATTTTTCAATCATCTTAGAGGCAGATGTTGTGAGCACCTAGTTTGCTGCTATTGCTTTTTGTGCATCTTTAGTCATTTTATCCTAATTTTTTTATGCAATTATAGAAAAATTTTCTCACAGGCATAGTCACTAGTGGGTCTCTAGCTTTTTTCAAAACAAAATTGTAACTTTCAACATTGTGTGTAGTCATATACCCAAAATGGTAGTTACCATCATATGCAAGTGTCCATTGTGCTATTAGGATGTCATTAAACCATGCTGGGGCATCTACTTTTATTCTCCTAACTAGCTTATGTAATGTTGAAACTTATGAGGTTATGCCTTTATCTTAGCAGTTGTCACCCCTTTTTTGCTTTACAAATTCTTATAAGTAATGTTGAAGTTGTTTACAATGTGGTGTATGCAAAGTGCCACACTACAAAAAGAGGCCTTCATCCGACATCCTTTCATTTAACTGTAGAGTTGATACCACCATGTTTATTGGATATAAGACAAATAGTTTCTTCACGGTTTATCTACAATATGCTTCTTTAATTTTTGAAGAGACCATCCTCATGCTTCTACCAATTTCTCATCCACTATGGCAAATGCTAGGGGCATAATGTAGTTGTTTCCATTCATACCATAAGTAATCAACAACTTATGAGTCTATTTCTCATATAAGAATGTACCATCGATCCTTACCATAGGCCTATAGTGCTTGAAGACCTCAATATATAGACCAAATGTCCAAAAAACCCATTTCAAGATGGACTCCTCAGGAACTATTGAACTATGCCAACCCCATTCATTCTATGTTTCAAGATTACTAATCTAGATTACATTTAGGAGTTTTGGCAATTTGTTGTACGATTTGTCTCATTACCATATACAACTTCAATAGCTTTTCTCTTAGCATCTCACATCCTTTTCAAGGAGATTGTATACCTGAAGTTATTTTTAATTATAGAACTGGGACCAACAACCTTTATATTCGGGTTTTTTCTCACATATTCAATGAAGATTCTAGCCATCATATTTGAATCTAACTTGAGATGATCTTGATGCATTATAGTATTGGTACATGTTTGAGGTCCCTATAATATTATAATGACAAAAAGACCTTCCAACTTCTTCTTACAAGCTCAAAGCTTCCACTTGAAACCATTTCCCTTCTTCACATAGAAAATTGATCATAAGGTCCTATTTGATTCTTGAACTGTAACATTACAGTGGTTCTTGATGTGGTATATCTTAACAGCTTGGATTAGTTCTTTCTTGATGTTGAATCTCATGCCCTTCTTAAGTTTATCATTAATTCCAAAGTCACTACACATATTATCTATAGTTGCCTCAAAGGTAATATAACCACCATCTTTTCCAGTATTGAAAAATAGAATAGCATCCTATTATCATCCAAATGACTCATTTCTTGGCATTGGGGTGCTCGTATAGTATGCTCAAGCATTGGTAAATGTGTAGCATGCATGTTATTTAGAACATTTTGAGCACAACCCTTATCATCATTGGAATGCCCATTGTACACTATAGAGTGTTTCATATTAGTATCATTTTCAGCTAGAAAGTAGAGGGCCTCGTTTATTTTTGGATTGGCTGAGTGTAGAAGTTGGCATCTAAACAAATTCATTAGATATTGTGATTCTTCATTGAACAGATGAAGTATTGGCTACCAAGGGTTCGTCTTTTTTCAAATATTGTGACTCTTCATGAACTATAACATACAAGTCTTAAATGTGGTCCTCCCTAAAAGTTATAGCCATTTTAATTAGATTTCGAACATCATCATCATTCATAATAAGCATCAACTTGTATAACATAGCCCTACAATAGTAGTGTAGATGCCTATATAATATCCCAACATGAACCATAATTGAATTGACCTCAATGCTTTCACAAATCCCATACAAGAATTCTTCATAGTTTAAATTTCTCTTTACCTTTAATTTCTTCATCAACCCCTTCTTATAATTGGGGCCATCATTGCCATTCACAATATTTCTATTCACTTACATAATAAATTTCACCACCCTAGTCATTTTTAACCTAATTACATCATGTGTGTGCATTTAGTCTCATGAAAGATTATAACAATTCCCTATGAGTAATTTTCACAAACACTTTCTATGCCTTACAAACAATTATCATGCCTAACAACCTCTACACCTTTACAACTCCCACATTTCACATATGTTACCACTACTATAAACTCATTATCAAATAATATGGTGTTTTATATTGAAGGCGCATGCATTGTTCTAGTGTTTTATATTAAAGGTCACTATACTAGTTGCATAATATTTTTTTTCCTACCCTATTTTAATGATATTTTTTTAAAAAAGCATTTTTTTTAGTATTTTTCTCTTATATAATCACTATATACGTTGCATAAAAAAAATTATTATATAAGCGTTAGTATTATTATACATTTCATAAATATATAAATATGAAAAGAGAAAGTTAATAAATGCTCTCATGCATGCAAGAGAAAGAATCTCTACGTCTTTCATCTATTTGCTCTTTCATAAAGCATATAATCAATAATTAAATTTGTCATAAGTTTCTTCAAAGTCCAAAAGTGTGCAACGAGGAGATTAGTTGGTGTTTTAAGGATTTTTAGCCTATTTTTGCCCATTTTGATTATGTTTATTTGGATTCGATCATAAAAGTAATAAATAATAGCAAACAAAGTACTGAAGGTCTATGGCCTTGGTTCTATTGCTAGTTTCTACTACCTTTGTTGTTCCAACACTAATTCTAATTATTTTGATTGGTCTAAGATAGATTGAGGTGGTTTCACTAGGTTGCAAGTATTGGATTAAGGATCATTGTTTTGCGACCTTGGATAGTTTCTTACAAATTGTACCTACTCATTCAAACCTTGAAGGCTCCATTCCAAACAAATAATAGCTCTCAAATCCTAAGAGTTTACTACTTAAACTTTCTACAGCATTCACTATGTGTGTACTCAATAACATGGTCATGTTGCTCAATTTAGTAATAAGCATAGTTATTACGCCAATGTCTTATAAGTCGGCTGCTCTCTTGAGTTGGGTTTTCTCACATTGCCAATGATAATTATTAGAGTCTATCTCCTCTAAAAATTGATATATTTCCTTATTAGATTTTCCCATAAAAGCCCCTCATGCCACTGTACCTAATAATTTTAGCCGAATGGCATAAATAGAGATAAAAGTTCTTAATAAGAAGCCAATTAATAAGAGCACGAAGATGGCGTTTATACCATGTAACTCTCTATAACATTTCAATGCCTCAAAAAGACTTTCATCATCAAACTAACAAAAGTAAGTAATATCATTTTCGATTTTGCAGTCTTGTATGGGGAAACAATTTAGCCAAAAGCACTTCAATAGCTTATCCTAAGCAATGAACATGTAAGGGTGTTGTGAGTTTGACCATGCCTTAGCTTTATCATGTAGTGAAAATGAAGCAATCTAAACATATCCCCAACCCCATTAAGTTCAATAGAAACACAAATATCTAAGAAATATGCCAGGAAGATGTTTAGATCCTTGATGACTCCATCATCAATTGGTCTTGGTGGACCAATTAGACTAAAGCAAGTTTAAGCTCAAACTTGTTTACACTAATTGCCGATCTGACTATGCTTAGCTACATGCCTAGGATGTTAGGCATGATATAATTAATCTCTTAGCACTTTACCTAAACCCTTATTGTTCCCTGTTCCTATTTTTTCTGTTATTTAAAATCTCCTAATGTTCCATCTCATCCTCTTGTTCCAAAATTGAGTGGTAGTCTATGGAAGAATTAAGTGTTCTTTTGATTTCTAAATCTAATATGGCAATGGTAGAGTTTCCATATTGGTTATATGTATATACAAAAAATCACAATCATGGAAATTCTAGGCGATTTCTATAGTAAAAAAAAAATAGTAAAAGAAACTTCTAGCTTCATAAAGCGACTTTTCTTAAACTCTTTTCTCTAAGTGTTTTGAAGATTTCTAACCAACCTAAGCAAAAAGAACAAGAAACATGCAAAATAAGAGTAAATTTTAAAGTTGAAGTATAACTAATATATTAAATGTCATAAACAATGACTATTTTTTTTTTCAAGTCAATAAAGTTAAGAAAGAGATATTAGTCTAAGTTTTAACAAAAAGCTATTTGGTTCATGTGGATCCATTTAATAAAATCTACAAAGCCAATCAAATCTCACCATACATCATGAATCCTAAGAATTAGTTTAGCTAAACATATTAGCCATAAAATAACCAAAAGTAGCAAACAAATCAATACTTGCCAATTTAAGAGATAAAGTAATTTCAAAATTGCTGCCTTAACTTTGCATATTTTTCAATTTTATATTTGAAGGTTAAAATTTCTAATGGCACCAACTTGTAATTTTACTTGTTAGTATTTACACTCAAAGTTTGAAGTTGCTATATCTATCAAATTTACTAGCTTCATCATCCCAAAACAACAACATTGCGATTGTATAATGATTAAAGATAAGATTGTAATTTGATAAGCAAAAGTTTAGTTGAATATGATATTTAGCAACTTAAGACTTTAGGTGTAAAATTGAAAAAAAAAAAACACCATAGTTTTAGTGAATTTTAGATTGTCCCAATATAAATAAAAAATATCTAAAGTGAGTATACAATTAATAAAACAATAGTTAAATTAACTAAACAAGTACAATCATGCATAAACAAGTGAAAATAACATTAAGTACTTAGAGGTTTGACTACTTGAAATGGAAAAAAAAAAGGAAATAAAAGATTATAAAGGGTTAACTATACTAGGGTTTTGCCATAATGTTATATATATAGTTTATCACATGTTAACAACAAATAGAACAAAGGAAAGAAAATTAAGATGATTGAGTTAGAGAACAACGAAAATGGGTTTGGAAAAATAATTTAGAGATAGGAAAATCTATTGAAAAGTCAATGAAAGATCAATTGCCAATGCTTGAAGTTAAAATGATGATGGTGGTACTACAAAAAGATGTAACAATAAATGATGATCACAAGAACAGCAAAAAAAGGTTAATTAGAATGGATCTAAAAGCTTTTGTTACCTTCAATCTCTAGTTTCTATAACCCCATTCAGATATTCCGGGGTTCAGAGCCAAATATTGTTTATTCTATTTGACATTGAATAACATGAGATATAGGTGTTGGTGAACTTTGAAGAACTTTGAGTTTTGCATGATGTAATGATCCCAACAAATCAGGTGTCGTGAATTTATGTTCAAGTGACTCATGAGAATGGTATAACAACATTTGTGAGAAATACTAGGAGAATTGTGACTTTGAAAAAATTCATAGTGATGTTTTCAATTTCGGTGAAGAGAGAAAATTATGACCCATATCACCACATGACTAGATGGGAGAGAACCTTGAGAATGCTGGCCAAACAAATTATACGTACTTTGAACTTAGGTGCACCTTACATAACTTTGTTGATGGCCTTCCGACTCAGGAAATTGCAAATGTGCCCATTTCTCCTACAAAATAGAGAGTAGTCGATGGTCATGTTAGATTCCATGCAATAACTTTTGTCTAACCCAAACCATAACTATGGAACCTTCGAACAAACAAATCATGAAATGCATGCTATGGTTTAGGTTAGACAATCTTGTTTACATACATGCTGGTTTTTCTCTACTATATATGCATCTCCTAATTTAGATTTGAGGCCTATTCTTTGGAATAATATTAGATATTTTACAATGCATGTAAGTAATATATCTTGGCTCATGACGGAAGACTTTAATAGCATCACATATTTGCATGAAAAGTGGGGAAGGGTACCTTTTCCTAGAAATAGAGCATACCATTATGCTACATGTATGAATGAATGTGGATTAGGATATATTGGATATATAGGTTCCAAATTCACTTAGTCAAATAGATAATATTTTAGAAGATTGATCTAGTAAAGGCTAGATAAGGGTTGGTGTCTTGGGGCTAAAAAATCATTATACCCCAAGTAATTTTTTTTTTCATGTATAAAAATGGTCTTCTGATCATTTCCCATTGTTGCTAAAGACTCATCCTTATAATAATAGGGCTTATATAAATAAAACTTTCAAATTCAACTAATGTGATTTACTAATTAGCCATGTATGTCGATGATAAAAAATATTTGAAATAGGAATAATAATGACTACATTAAGGCTGTAGAGGATATCCCGATTACTATGCAAAGGTGGAATAGACAATTTTTTTGGGTTATCAACGTCCAAAAAAAAGGGAAACTATGAAAAGATTAAAATAATTAGAGGTAGAGTTAGCAAATTGGCCTTTTAAAACTTTGGTGGAGTTAGAAAGGAAAGCTAGAGGGGATTTAAATAAAGTCATGGATAGAGGTGAAGCATTATGAAAAATGAAGGGGATGACTAGATGGATTAAAGATGGGGAAGGAAATACTAAAAATTTTTATAGTTTGGTGATTAATAGAGGATAAAAAAATAAAATATTAGCTATCTAAGATAATGCTAGAAACTGGATTTTTATGCAGCAACGGATATAAGCAGTTATATGGAAATATTTTATAGAGCTATTCAATACATGTCAAGAAAAGCATGCACTGGTAAACCCATGCCCTATGGAGTGGAGATATAGGCTTACAAATCAAGCGTAAGAAATTTTAGGGTAACTTTTAGTGAAAAAGGAGATTTATGATGGAATGATGGCAATAAATCAACATAAATGGTTTACATGGTTTTTTCTTTAGGAAATGTATGTCAATTATAGAGAATTGAATTGAAGAGCAAATTTTTTATTAATTCCTTGGAAAATAAATCAAACTAAAATTATGTTAATTCCAAAGTAAATGGGGGCCAATCAATTAAAGCAATGCAAACCCAGTGGATTATTTATAACCATATATAAAATGGTAACAAAAATCTCAATAGCTAGACTTAGACCTTTCTTAGATAAAATGATCCATCAAAACCAGTTAAGTTTTATTCCTAGGACAAAAGCTTCAAATATTATTATCCTTCAATGAAATTCTATGTTCCTGTCATAAGAAAAGAGGAGAGGAGGGATGAATAATCGTTAGGCTTGATTTACAGAAGGCTTATGATACTATAGACTAGCATTTCCATCCATTGGGCTCTATTTAGCATTAATTTTCTTCAATATTAAATAAAACTAATTGACAGTTGCATATCCACTATAACTATAGAAATTTTAGTGAATGGTCAAGCCCTATCAAAGTTTTCACCTAGTCGAGGAATCAAACAAGGAGATTATTTATCTTCTTACTTATTTATCATTGCTATGGAGTTCTTAAGTAGGGCCATTGAGAATCAAGTCCAAGGAAAATAATGGTAACCTTTTTGTTGAAGAGGGAGTAGCTACAAATTATCCAATTTATTCTTTGCGGATAATTTGGTGTTGTTTGCTTAGGCTTCACTCAATAATACTAACACTATTATAGATCTATTAGATAAATTCTCTTGGATATTAGGACTTAAAATTAACTCAAAAAAAAATGGGTCATTTTTTTCTTGAGGAATAAAAAAACTAGAAGTCAAGTAAGAAATCATAAAACGTTGCAATTTTAAGGAATTTAATTCCTTTGAGAAATATTTAAGGTTTCCATTAGATAATGGAATGAAGCCAGTGGTGTCTAATCTTAATTTTATTATAGAGAAAACACAAAAGAAACTTAGTGGTTGGAAGGCAAGGTAACTTAGTATGGAAATAAGGCTCATATTAACAAGATCAATCCATGAAGCACCACCAACTTATTATGTGTAAGTGGTGAAAATTCCTAAGAGGGTTATAGATAAAACAAGTATGATTATTTAGAATTTTATTTGGAATGGAATAAGCGATTATAACAAAACAAATTGGGTTAGTTTGAAGAACATAACTTTACAAAAAGAAAGGGTAGGTGTGGGTTTGTTGAACTCAAATGAGAGGAATAAAGCATATTTAATTAAAAGATTTTGGGAACTTAATTAGAATAAAGCAAAATGGGCTCAGCTCTTAAGAGCTAGATACAAAAGAAAATGGAAACATGAGCAATGGTGGCCTACAAAATCAAAGTCTTTTTTTATCAAAGAAATAGTAGAGAGTAAGTCAGTTGCACTAGAATAGTTTTTGTATTTAATGGAACAGAAGACAAACAAACTTTTGGTTTGATTGGTGAGGTGGTCAAGAAATTGTTAGGAAAATTTTATATGCACTAATTGGTAAGGAGGCATTCAAATTAACTATTAAAGATGTGTAGAAGAATGAAAATCAATGGAATGAAGAAAAAATTCTAGTTTCTAATTTAATTAGAGAAAAACATAGGGTCGATATGTTTGTTTTCTTCTAAGAGAGATAGTAGAGGAAGTCAATTCAACTCAAGTTAGATTCCATCCAATCTCATGTGTTTTTAACAAAACAAAGTTATAATATAGATTAGAGGTAGATATGGAAGCCTCTAGGCAACTTTATAGTGTTATCACTAAAAAATGGTAATACCTTGCCATTGTTGTTAATAGCTTATTTTATTTTTAATAGGCCCTATTTTTATTGTTATTAAAAAAATATTTACTATTATAAATGTTGTCGACAGTTTTTCATAGAAGCTATCAACAATTTTATGAAGGCTGCAATAGATTCATTTTATTGTTGATAGACTTTTATTTTTATTGTAATTCAACAAATTTTATTACAATTGGGGAGTAATGGCATGATGCCACCATTTTTTAGTGACGACACCATAAGATTTCTCAAAAAGATCCTTCATCCGCTCTCAAACCAAGCGCCCCCCCCAAACTATTACTTTAGAGAATTATGCATAATGATCTCCCAATAGTAAGAGCCAATGGTATAAAGGAAGATGCAAAATGCCAAGATGTCAAGAGGCAAATGAAGACGCGGAGCATGCTTTTAAAAGTTGTCTAGGTCTTAATCAAGTTAGCTTAAAATGGAAATCTAAAGCACAAGAAAAATATGTAGAATGGGTAAAAACCAATCATATAGCAAAAAAGAGATATGTAGCAAATACTTACCACCCCCAAACACCAACCCACCCCCCTAAACAAAATCTTACATATTTGGATTCATGTTATGGAAAGTGTGGCAAGAAAGAAATTGCATTTTATTTAAAAACATGATTCTCTTAACCTACCTTAAAGAATTAGAAGTTCACCATATGAGCATTGGTGTACAAATAAGATAAGAAAGTAAATTTATCAAACTAAGTTAAAGAACTTATCTTGCAAGCTACCCCTTGTAGATTGGGTATCCTTATACATAGATGGATCATTGTTATTTGACTCTAGACAAGCCATGATTAGGGGAGTTATTAGAGATAATGAAGGCAGGTGGATACTAAGATTTAGTAGGAAATTGAGAGGCTTTAAAATATTGATGGTAGAATTACAGGGAATGTATTGGGGATTCATTGTTTGCAAAAAGGCTTCAAAAAGGTGGAAATAGATGTTGATTTGCAAATTGCATGCAAATTATTAGCTGTTGACTCTAATACAAAGTGGAGATATTATAATATTGTGTTTCCTTGTAGGAAAAAGCTATCTCTCCTTTAGGAGCATAGGTTAAAGCTATTTTGTAAGAAATGAATAGTGTTGCTGACCTTTTAGTTAGGAAGATGCATGGAGTGGAAAAAGATGATTTTTTTTTTTATGTACCTTTCTATCTTATTCATGTTTTAAAACTTTTGCAAGATGACGTACTTAACTATGGACTTGTTTGGAAAACTAAATCATTATTGATCTATAATGGAGTTACTAAATCTAATTTTAGTGTAGTTGGAAGATTGTCGTCTGTTATAGGTTGTTTCCCCAAGCCCATTCTCTCATTTGTAATATAAAGTATAGTCTCATTGTATGTAATGCCCATGACCCAAGCCTGATCCATTATTAAGAATTTTCTAGAAGATTCTAAACACTTGGTAGGTGGGGGTAGTTAAAATATTTAGGTAAGATTGTATATTAGCCATTAGATTTGATAGATCATGATCGTCTAATGTTAGAGGTCTCTTATACACAAGGAGTCTTCCTTATTTGTAATCCATCCTTAAATACAAACACTAATATTATTGTAACGCCCCAAAACCTAGGCTGCATTACTGTTCACCATGTGTCCTTATCTCACAAAAACATGTTAAGGCTCTGAATCAACTTTGATACACTTTAACCTGTAATTCCTATATAAAAGTATTTCATATATCCTTAAAATTCAAATAATACTTAAACCATATCGAACATCTAACGCAGCGGAAGTCTTTAAACACAAAAAAGTAACATCCCTAAAAAATTACTGCCTATCATAGCTAAATAACATAATCCTTCAAATCTTAATCACCATAATAATAATGGTAATCTTCATCTTCCTCTCTCTGTAACTCACCTAAACCCAAGTCATCTTCTAGGTTCTCATCTCCCTCAACACCTGTATCTAAAAATAAGTTCCCCAAAGGATGAGCTAATGCCCAATACATATAACACAAACACACATGCATGACAAAATAAACAAGTGTCACATACGTTATGCAATACTTAAACACAAACAACCATTTCATATGATAATTTATGTCCACAAGCAACAACAGGGTACTTATGACTCCCTTAACAGACTGGAGCATGATTTGATGATGGGAACTGCCACTATAGGCCCCACACCCATGTACACTTAAATCTTAAACTTGGTGATGGAGACTGTCACTATGGGCCCCATACCCATATACTCTTAAACTTGGTGATGGGAACTGCCACTACGGGCCTCACACCCATGTACACTTAACCACTTAATCAACATTCAGCCCAAATCATTTCCAAGCATGACTCTACTAGAGACAACATCACATAAGGATCATTAGGGTGCTCCCTAGGGATCTACCACTACAAGCCCCTAGGTTGAGCTAAGCACATACAACATACAACTTAAACACTTAAGCCAAATAATTCAACTTAATCAATTTCAACACATATACTAACTTAAGCAAACACAGAACAACACACAAGTTACACATACCTTGAATCCTAACTTTAAGAACTTCCTGATCTTCAACTTAATCTAAATGGAAACATATACAATCAACAAGTTCTTCTTAGTATTCAATTTAAGATCAATATAATTCTTAATTTTCTTAATCCTATTCATTTAATTTCTCTAAGGCATTACTAACTATCTAAGTTACGTGGGAATTAGTTTAATTTGAAGTTAAATAAATATGTAATTACTTTATACTTTATTCAACATGGCTATGTTGGGGACTGTGTTACTCAACACGGTGGGAGCACAACCATGTTAAGGAGTCGTATATCTTTTGATGTAAAACTTGGTTTTCGTGTTCTCCTTCATTTAACATGATTGAAGCATGACCGTATTAAGAGGTCATGTATCTCTCGGTGAAACTTTCAAATTCAACATGGTCGAAACACGACCTTGTTGGTAGGTCATGTTACCTTCAGTAAGTTCCACGAACTCTTAATCCTTCATTCCAATTTCACCCAAACCAAATTCCTTCTATTCCTAAGCTCAATTACATCTCTAAAACATGTAATTACAATTAAGCTACAAGGATTTTTGCACTTACATCAAAATTACACACGTCGTAGCCTTGAGCCGTTGATTCTCATCCTCCTATCGTCCATTCTCAAACTTCGTGCTCTATATGAACAAATGACACTCATAAACTCTAATTTCCATTAATCCTAAATTGAAATTCATATAAAGACCCTTACCTTTTGTCTTAGGAATTTGATCTCTCCTTTTTCCTTTCATCTTTAGGGTTCTTGTCAAGAGCGTTTGTTTTATCTGCTATGTTACTGTGAGGGAGTGAAAAGGAGGCACGTTAGATCATCTGAGATTAAATACTCCCCGTTGCGAAATGTCCAAATTGCCCCTTCAAACTTCCTAAAATTCCATCATCGTCCCTAGCTCTTTGTGATAATACCTATATTACATAAATAAATAAATAATATTTTCAGGTATTTCATTCTCACCCCCCCCCCCCCCCCCCCCCCTGGTATAGAAACTTTCTTCCTCAAAAGTACCTAATTCTAGAAGAGTTCTGGATACTTCTTCCTCATTTCTGCTTTTAACTCCTACGTTGCTTTCTTTTCTGTTTAGTTTGTCCATTTTACCTTTACATAAGGGATTGTCTTTCACCTTAGTACTCTCTCCTTAGTGTTAAGAATTCTGATTAGCCTTTCCAAAGATGTTAGATTTAGCTGTACATTTAGTGGTTCCAAAGCCACTATTTGATTTGGGTTGGGTACATACTTCTTCAGCATGGATACATGGAATACATTATGTACCCCGACCAAATTTAGTGGAAGAGCTAACTTGTAAGCCACTGTGCCTATTCTTTCTAAGATCTCAAAGGCGCCTATATACCTTGGGTTTAGCTTTCCCCTCAACCCGAATCTAATCATTCCTTTTGTTACAGAAATCCTTAATAATACCTTATCTCCCACTTAAAATTCTAAAAGGCATCTTCTCTTACCTACATAGCTCTTTTGTTGGGATTGGGCTGTCTGTATTCTCTGCCTTATTAGTTTCACCTTGTCAATTTCTTCTTGTACTAACTTCGACCCCATCACCTATCTCTCTCCCACTTCATCCCAATGTAGTGGGGATCTACACCTTCTTTCATAAAGAGCTTCATAGATGCCATCTGGATGGTTGCCCGGTAACTATTATTATAAGCAAACTCCACTAAAGTTATATGCTCATTCCAATTCCCTCCAAAGTCTAGTACACATGCCTTGAGCAATTCTTATAGTATTTGTATAGTCATTTCAGACTGACCATCTGTCAATGGGTGGAATGCCATACTAAATTGCAGTTTAGTGCCCAATGCTTTACATAGGCTGTTCCAGAATTTGGTAACAAATCTTGTGTCTCTATTAGAAGTGATTGTCACTAGCACTCCATGCAGTCCAACTATCTCCTGTATGTATATCTAAGCCAGTTTCTCTAATTTGTATCCCACTCTGATAGGTATGAAATGAGCGGACTTAGTTAATCTATCCACTATAACCCAAACTACATCCTGCTTCTCCCTAGTATTCGGGAGGGCTGTAACAAAATCCATTATCACATGCTCCCTTTTCTACTTCGGTACTAGAAGAGGTTGTAATTCTCTAGCTGGTCTCTAGTGTTCTATTTTGATCTCCTGAAATGTGAGGTATTTGGCTACATATTCTGCTATTTTCTGTCTTCATGTTTCTCCACCAATAACAGCTCTTCACATCCTTGTACATTTTGGTACTTCTATGATGTATTATGTAGGCGGAGTGATGCGCCTATTTCATTATTTCTCTTTTCAATTCTTCATCATTTGGCACACATATTCTCGTTTTGTACCTTAAGGTCCCTTCTACATCTAAGTTGAATTCTAGTACCTTACCTTGTTCCATTCTACTCTTGATCTCTTATATGTCCTTGTCTTCTATCTAACCAGCTTTGATTTTGTCCATTATGGTTGGCTGAATCCTTAAGGTAGCCATTTTTGCTCCCACTTCTTGTGTTAAGATTTCTAGCTCCAATTTGTGCATGTCTTCTAATAACTTCTTCTGTGAAGTGATGAGAATGGCTATATTGCCCTATTTCTTTCTGCTAAGAGCGTTTACCACCACATTAGCTTTTCTTAAATGATATTGTATTTCCAGGTCGTAATCCTTAATTAACTCTAACCATCTCCTCTGTCTCATATTAAGCTCTTTCTGTGTAAATATGTACTTTGAGTTTCTTTGGTTAGTGAAGGTTTTACACCTTTCTCCATATAAGTAATGCCTTTATAGCTTCAAAGCTAGTACTATAGCTGCCAATTCTAAGTCATGAATTGGGTAGTTCTTTTCATACGACTTCAGTTGTCAAGAAGCATAAGTTATTACTTGACCACCTTACATCAATACATACCCTAGCCCTTGAACTGAGGCATCACTATACACTATAAACTCTTCTCCACTTTTAAGCAAAGTCAAAACTGGCACCGACACCAGTTTCTCTTTGAGCATCTAAAAATTGGCTTCACATCTGTCATCCCACTCGAATTTCACATTCTTCTTTGTCAATTTGGTGAGAGGAGTTGCTATCTTGGAAAACCCCTTTACAAATCTCCTATAATAGCCTGCTAGACCCAAGAAGTTTCTTATCTCTATAACTATCCTTAGTCTGTGCCAATCTACTATTGCTCTCACCTTTTTTGGGTCCATAGATATCCTATCTCTGTTGACCACATAACCCAAGAAGACTACTTGTTCCAACTAGAATTCACATTTACTAAATTTGACATACAACTTCTTATCTTGTAGCTTGCCCAATACTAGTCTCAAGTGCTCTTCATGCTCCTTAGTGCTTTTAGAGTATATCAAGATGTCGTCTATAAGGACGATTACAAACTTATGCAGAAAATCCCTGAATACTCTATTTATTAAATCCATGAATGCAGTTGGTGCATTCGTTAGTCTAAAGGGCATCACTAGAAACTTGTAGTGCCCATATCTAGTCCTAAATGTTGTTTTCTGAATGTCCTCTTCTTTGATTATTAATTGATGGTAGCTTGATATCAGGTCTACTTTAGAGAACACCTAAGCTCCCTACAACTAGTCAAACAGGTCATCTAACTTGGGAAGAGGATATTTGTTCTTGATTGTGACCCTGTTTAACTCTCTATAATCTATACAAAGCCTCATGCTTCCATTTTTCTTCTTCATAAGCAAAACTATTGCACCCTAAGGAGAGACACTAGGTCTTATAAAATCATTATCTAGTAGCTCCTGTAATTATCTCCTTAATTCTTCCAATTCCACTGGTGCCATCCTGTAGACCGGTTTTGATATGGGTATTGTACCCAATATTAAGTCGATGTTGAATTCTATTTTCTTGGTTAGGGGTAAACTAGGAAGATTTTCAAGAAATACATCACGAAATTCCCTCACTATTGGTACTCCTTCCATCCTAACCTCTCCACTGGCTTCAACAGATACGGTGGCCAATACACTTTTTCCCCACATCTTGTAGGTAGGCAATCTAGTGGGTCTCTACATTTCTAACTTGTATTCAAAATATCCATCCCCTAGTAAGTTAAATTGCACCACCATGTTATGATAGTCAATAGTGGCATGATATTTTAATAACCAGTTGACACCCTAAATAATGTCAAACTCTATCATCTCCAATACTAGGAGGTATGTTGGCATCATCCTACCATGTATTTCTATTTTCACTCCTCTACATATCCTACTTATTCTTTCTCCTACTCCCAAAGGAGTACTAACAGCTAGGCAATCATTCATGTTTTCAACATCCAAAGCACATGCACATACAAAATTCTCAAGCATACGGGACACAGACACACCGGTATCAAATAGCACATATGTATTGCAGGAGTGTACTAAAAGCATACCTGCAATGCTGTCCACAATTGGTAAGAAGTAATTTTCAAATTCAAACAACCATACATTAACTTCTTTAACTTAATGTTTGTTTTGAAAACCAAATAATTTCCAAATCTTCCACACAACTCAAATTTGGAAATGCTCAATTACACTATCTATTTTTCCGAAAACAAACATATAAAGTCCACAATTCTTCTTCTTGCACAATTGAACACACTTTACACTTACGAATTTATATTAAAAAAAATGCACTAACTCTCCTCTTCCTTCACAGTGAAGTCCACGACATAGAAGCTTCAACAAGTACTCAAAACTCACTCTAACAAGCAGCAAGTTCAACTTCCACTCAAGACAATCATGCCACTTCAAGTAATTACAATAACAATTTCAACTTACTCTCAATTTCGGAATTGAAGATGTAAGAACATGAACTCTAAATTTCCGAAATTTAAAATCAAATAACCCTTCTCATAACCTCAAGCTCTAATACCAAAAAAAGATGATGTGCCTAAATGGGGTTTAAGCACATACAAAACCAATCCAACTAACAACCCCAAAAGACAAGGTCAATTCGGTTCAAGATGGAGCAAATTGTTGTGTGAACCATAATTGCAATAGATGATCCGATTGCTATATTTCATGAAATGAATTACAAAATATTGTATTCCTCAATGAAGATCACTAATATTCTTATGAAAACCACATGAAATAGCACACAAAATCCACAAGAACCACCTCCGAGATCCCCTTTCCAAACAATGTAAACTACGGTTCAAATGAAGCAAATATTGATGGTAAATAACAAGTGCTAAAAACCAATCAATTAGGCAATAATAATTTTATTACAAATGCAATCAAATCTAACCAAGAAGACTTTAATCCAACCCTAGATATGACTCACTGGAGATGAAAAGGAACACAACAATAAGAAATTGATATAACTCACAATTTCTCCTTGTTGCACTCACCACAATTCCAATTCTTAGGATTGAAATTGATAAGAGGAATTGAACTAAGAAAGAACCCTAATTCTCTCACGTAAAAGTGTATGACTATTCTGAAAATTGTTCCCTTAAAAAACCTACTTAAGCAAGTATTTATACTTGCTCCCTTTAGGGTTAAAAAGTCCACAAAATTACAATTATGCCACTTTTAGGGTGGCCAGTCCTAAATGAAAATTACAAACAAATGAAAGTGTCCCAAAAAAAATTACAATATAAAACGGTCCAATAACAATTACAAAGTACAAAAAAAATATAAATCTTCAAGAGCCAATGTTTTGAAGCAAAATCAATTGTAGCGGGCCTTTGGATGCAAATTTGATGATGTCCCGTAGCCATCAGCTAATGTAAGTCATTTAGCATCCCATAGGGAAATATTATTATACTTGTAAGATTATTACTAAAATATTTATTAGATAAAAGAAATAAAGTAAAATATGAGCAATTTGGATCATCATCTAAATCGAGTTCTGAGAGCATCTATAGTGCTAGAAAATTTCCCATCATCTTTCCCCTTATGGCTATGGGTTTTGAGTTTCCACCTCACTAGGGTTATCACACCTAGCACCCCTTCCAATTCTTGATCCGATAATTCCTCTTGGAGACATTATGTTTAAGAAGAGACAACTGATCTACTTGTGTTAGTATAAATCATGGTCAGTTTCATAGTGTGTAAGTATATACACATATACCACTACGCATGGGTCTATTCATACATAAAGGTTAGTAGTTATAAGAATATAAGTAAAGTAATCATACAAGAAAATAATTATATAATTAAGTAAACGTCTCATATTTTACCCACTCTATTCATGTCTCACTATCTTATAAATCCAGTGCTTAATCCTTCTAAAGATCATATCTTAGACTCTATTATTTAAAACTTATGTCTATTGATCATCGCTTAGTGCTAAAGATCATTACCTAAGCTCTCCAGGATCAATAACCTATATTCTATAGATCAAAACTTAATTCATAAGGATCATGAACCTATTCTCTATAGATTTAAACTTAAGTCTCTAAAGATCATAAAACCTAAAGATCTAACACCACTTAAGCTGTAACGCCCTGAAACCTAAGCTGAGCTACTACCGGTCACATGTCCTTATCTCACAAGAACACGTTAAGGCTTTGAATCAACTCTAATACACTTCAACCTATAATACCTATATAAAAGTATTTCATATATCCTCAAAATTCAAATAATACTTAAACCATATTGAACATCTAACACAGCGGAAGTCTTTGAACATAAAAAATAACATCTATAAAAAAATTACTACCTATCATAGCTAAATAACATAATCCTCTAAATCTTAATCACCATAATAATAATGGTAATCTTCGTCTTCCTCTCTTTATGGATCACTCAAACCCAAGTTATTTTCTAGGTTCTCATCTCCCTCAACACCTGCATATAAAAATAAGTTCCCTGAAGGGTGAGCTAATGCTCAGTATGTATAACACAAACACACACGCATGAACAAGTGTCACACACGTTATGCAATACTTAGACACAAACAACCATTTCATATGACAATTTATGTCCACAAGCAGCAACAGGGTACTCATGACCCTCTTAATACACTTAACATACTGGAGCATGATTTGGTGATGAGAACTACCACTACGGGCCCTACACCCATGATAGGAATCAAAATCTGACAAGACCTATCATTAGGGAAAAAGCCAAAGGATTTTAAATCTTAGCAATGAGGGCCCATTTTGAGCAAACCAACCCCGGAATTATTTGTTTACTAACCTTTTTTCTATTACCTATGTATTGTATATTCCAATAGGCACACTTATCAGGCTTTACGGGGCGATGGATAAACTCATTAAGACTCAGCTTGTGAGTTATCCATGGATCGACCTGAACCGGCGATGAGCTGGGCCGATGAATCCTATTAAAGAACTAGCATGTTGAAGATTATTTTCACTTGTAATTTATTTATTTGAATAATTTATGTTGTAATTTTTTTGGGACACTTTTATTTGGTTATAATAGGTGCTTTTAGGACAAGCCACCATAAAGTGACATAGTTGTAATTTTGTGGGCTTTTTAACCCTAAAGGGAGTAAGTATTAAGTAGGGTTTTATGGGAGCTTTTGAAATTTGTAGCAAACACATTTTCATGTGAGGGTTAGGGTTCTTCATAATTCCATTGGCTCTTATCAATTTCAATAAAAAAATTGGAATTGTGGCGAGTTGCAATAAAGAGAATTGTGAGTAATATCAATTCCCTATGTTGTGTTTTTCCTTTCCATCACTAGTGAGTCATATCTAGGGTTGATTAGGTTAATTCTTTGATCTGAATTTGGTATCAATTGTATCCTCTTTAGTAATGAAATAAGATTGATTGGTTTTAGCACTTGTTATTACCATCAATTTTGCTTTACACTTTGTGGTGTGGATTTGTCCTTGTTGTGAGGAGGGTCATGGTTTAAATTTGTGAGTTGTTGATTGGAATTCTCTTGAAACTTAAGTTGATTAAGTGATTCAATTGAGAATTATCATCTTTGTGGTTTTTATCTTCTTGATTTTATCATTCGGATCATCTTCCATCAATTAGGGTTCACACAAATTGCTTCACTTTTTTTTAATCGAATTTGATCTTGTCCTTTAGGGATTGTAATTTTAGTTCATTTGCATGTGCTTAAACCTCCTTTTAAGCACATCATCTTTTGGTTTCATAGCAATCACATTTGGATACTTAAGATTGATCACATTCTAGTTGAAGAATTAGTTACAAGTATTAAGATTTGATGCCATTTGGAAGCTAGTTTAATTGACATTGTTTGATTGTCTTTCAAATTGGTTTTGCATGTGCTTAAACTTGGTTTTAGGCACATTAACCCACGTACACTTAAACCTTAAACTTTAAACTTGGTGATGGGAATTGCCACTACGAGTCCCAAACCCATGTACACTTAAGCTTGGTGATGGAAACTGCCACTATGGGCACCACACCCATGTACAGTTAACCACTTAATCAACATTCAACCTATATCATTTCAAAGCACGACTCCACTAGGGATAATGTCACACAAGGATCATTGAGGTGCTCCCTAAGAATCTACCACTATGGGCCTCTAGGCCGAGGCAAGCACATACAACATACAACTTAAACACTTAAGCCAAATCGTTTAACTTAATCAATTTCAACACATATACTGACTTAAGCAAACACATAACAGCATACAAGTTACACGTACCTTAAATCCTAACCTTAAGCACTTCCCAGTCTTGGACTTAATCTAAATGAAAATATGTATAATCAACAAGTTCTTCTTAGTATTCAATCTAATATCAATATCATTCCTAATTTTCTTAATCATATTCATTTAATTTCTCTAAGGCATTACTAACTATCTAGGTTGCATGGGAATTATTTTAATTTAAAGTTAAATAAATATGTAATTATGTTATACTTTATTCAACACGACCATGTTGGAGACTGTGTTACTCAACATAGAGGGAGCACGACTTTGTTAAGAGGTTAGGCATCTTTCGGTGTAAAACTTGGTTTCAATACGGTTGGAACACGACCATATTGGGAGGTTATGTTCTTCTTCATTCAACATAATCTAAACATAACCATGTTGGGAGGTCATGTATCTCTTGGTGAAACTTTCAAATTCAACACTGTTGAAAAACGACCTTTTTGGTAGGTCGTGTTAAGTTCTATAAACTCCTAATCCTTCACTCTAATTTCTCTCAAACCAAATTCCTTTTATTCTTAAACTCAATTACATCTTTAAAACATGTAATTACAATTAAACTATAAGGATTTTTGCACTTACATCAAAATTACACACGTCGTAGCCTTGAGCCATTGATTCCCATCCTCCTGTTGTCCTTTCTCAAATTTCGTGTTCTATATGAACAAACGACACTCATAAACTCCAATTTCCATTAATCCTAAATGGAAATTCGTATAAAGATCCTTAGCTTTTGTCTTAGGAATTTGATCACTCTTTTTTCCTTTCATCTTTAGGGTTCCTATCAAGAACGTTTGTTTTGTCTGCTATCTTGCCTCTTCAAACTTTCTAAAATTCTATCACTGTCCCTAACTCTTTGTGATAATACCTATATTATGTAAATAAATAAATATTATTTTCAGGTATTACAATTATTTTATGGTGTCTCTCTTCTTTTTAAAATTTCTCTTTAGTATGTGTACCTTTATGTATTTTAGACAAAAAAGACTTAATTAATCTCTCTATAGATAGCTGAAGCGTCTAAGTACTTTACATGTGACATTTGGTATCGAATCAAGTTCCCAGTGAAAATGGAAGAGAAGCTTGTGTCTAGGATCTCAATTGAGTATGCTAGAACCCCCATGACTCCATTGGTGGATGAAGAGAACACTCTTCAAAGAAGCTGCTAAGGAAGCAAAGCCTCCATGGAAGTTAGAATGGCTAAAGTGGAGCTAGCCACTATTAATATGGTAGATTGAGTTTAGGGAGTTGAGGGAGGCTTGGAGAGGTTGGAGAAGCAGTTGACAAATAAGATGTTAACTACCTTGAATCAAGCCTTAGGAAATTTGTAGAGAAAGGATACTATCTTAAAAGAGATGGTCAAATCTTTGAGAAAGGAGCTAAAGGAGTTAAAGGGTTGGGTCCAATAGTGTTTTGAGGCCGAATATGAGCCAACCCAAGTAGGGGTGATAGCATGGGTGGAGGTGCCTAAACCTAAGAATTTCAGTAGGTCAAGGAATGTTAAGGAGATAGACAACTTCCTTTGGGGCCTAGAGTAGTACTTTGATGTAATGAGTGTTAGGTGATGCATTAAGGTTACGGGCGACTCCAATGTTCTTAGATGATGTGGCCACCTATGGTAGAGGAGATGATCCAATGTAGGAAGGCAGGGAACTGAAGTAATTAGGACTTAGAAAGACTTTAAGGCTAGGTTGAGAGCTCAACTTTACCTAACCAATGTTGAGCGAGAAGCTCGAGCAAGGTTAAAGAGGTTAAAACATAAGGCATTTACTTAAGAATATGTGTGGGAATTCTCAAAGTTGATGTTGAAGATCCCCGGCATGAGTGATAAAAATGCTATGTTTGCCTTTTTGTGATAGCCTACAAGGGTTGGCCCAAATAGAGTTAGAAAGCTACGAAGTCTAGGGCCTAAACCATGGTTACTATTAAAAGCTTGATAGAGTTTTGACTGAATGATCATTCTAGGAAAAAGGCAAGAGAGGGTAGTTAGGGAATTGGTCCAACTTGCTTCCTTTGCAAGGAGCCGCATCATGTAAGGGAATGGTCAGTTTAATACCGATTGACAATGTTGCAAAGGAGAGTGAAGAAGGTCGATTACCAACTCAAGGTTGAAATGATTGGGCTTTATAAAAAGTAAGCTTACTAAGGAATCTTGGAGCCTAATGTATACCGAAGTAGTTGTTTAAGGCTAGAGGATGAATGTCTTAGTGGACATTAGAGCCATAGACATTTTCATATTCAAGGAGGTAGTTGAGAAGCTAGAACTCAAGATATAAAAAAGTAAGGGGAGATTGAAGATGGTAAACTAAGAAGAAGTTCCTACAACCTGGGTGGTTCAAGATGTCAACTTACAATTGGATAAGTAAAAAGGAAAGGTAAAGTTGAAGGTCATCTCCTTAGACAACTATGAGCTTGTGATTGGAATGGACTTCTTTAACCAAGTATGTGCTCAAATCACCCCATTTGCTAATAGTATCATGATAATGGATGAAGGGTAGTAATTTGTGGTCTTGATTAGACATAACTTAAGTTGAGCTAAGAAACTTTTATGCTCAGTGCAGGTTGTTGATAGGGCAAAGGTGAAGAAGCTCATAAATCTTAGCTTAGAGGTAGTGGACTAAAAGGCACAGAACTACCTAAGACAAAAGGGAAGGCTTAGGTAGAAGGCCTTAAGAGCTCCCTAAATCCATTCCACCTAGGGAGAAGGTAGATGCGAAGAAAGAAGAGCTTACAAAGGAGGAGGAAAGTACTTCAATAAAAGGGATATGGGACCTAGAACTTAGGGAAGTACTAGAGGAAATCATGACTAGCGTAACTCAGGATCCTCAAGCCAGGTTGGTGCTATAACTAGGGGGTTAGACTAAGAAGTATTGGATGGAGAACGGGTTGCTTTACAAGAAGGGGCGAAGGATGCATGTCTCGGACCATGAGGGTTTATGGACAATGATCATTGAAAGGCTCTATAAACTTAAAGGAACCTAAACACCCAGATGTCTACTGAATAATGGCTAAGATAGAGGATAAGTTTTATTAGCCTAAGATGTTAAAGGATATGGATGCATTTGTTGAAACTTAGTCGATGTGCTAGTTAAAAAAGGAGGAGACCATGGTAGTGATTTGAAGAATAATTCTTGTGAGTGTTAGATAAGAAGGCAGAAGATAGGTAGAGAAGATCCTCCAAGGGGCACTTGACATAAAGTTTAGGTCAACCATCTTACTTGGAATACTTAGTGAAGTGGAAAGGTTTAACTCTAAATGAAGCTACCTAAGAGAATGCGGTTAATTATACACCATTTGGATATTTAGTGGAGTAGTTCTCCATGAAGCATAAAGCGATGGGAACATTGCTAGTTTAGGTGGGGGAGATGGAGAATGTCACAGGTTGTTTCTCCAAGCTCATCTTCTCATTTGTAATATAATGTATAGGCCCATTGTATGTAAGGTTCCTAACTAAGATCCGTTCTATTATTAAGAATATTCTATATGAGTGTGAACACTTGATAGGTAGGGGTAGTTGAGACATTTAGGTAGGATTGTATATTAATCGTTAGATCGGATAGATTATGGCCATCTAATGTTAGAGGCCTCTTATATATAAGGGGGAGTCCCCTTCATTTATAATTTATTTAGAAATACAAATACTAATCTTACTTTAGAGTGTCTCTCTTCTTCTTAGACTTTCTCTTTAGTGAGTGTGCCTTTGTATGTTTTGGATAGGAAGGCTTACCTAGTTTCTTTACATATAGCTAGAGAACCTAAGTGTTGCATATGATGGTCTTGAAAGTACTTCACACGTGATACGTATATGTATTGCATGTATGTATGAACTTCTTAAGCCTTTAATAATATTATCATATTTACCAAAAAAAAAAAAAAGAAGAGTACTTCATCATACTCTTATATGAGAAGATGTACACAATGTCATTAATTATGCTCTAGAACAATGTTGATGTCATTATGTCCCTATGTCATGTAAAGAGATTTGGATGAAGCTATATTTGTGAAATTGATTTCAATTAGACCATATTTTAGGTAATAAATTTAAAGTAAACTATGCAAATCACCCCTTAAAACTTTCATAATTGTACAAACACCTTTTAACCTTTGTTGATCATAAATTTTGCTTATGTGGCATTAAATGAGGTGGAAAGTTTGCTACCATGTTAAATTACTTAAAATTCAAAGGGAAATCAAAATGGTAAAGAAAGTGATAATAGAAAAAAGAAGTAAAAAAAAAAGGGGTATGATGATATTAGAACTTGCATCAACCTTGTACAAAAAAACTAGAGTTGTATATGAGTCAGGTCGAGATGATATAGTGTTGAGTTTGAGCTAGCTCAACTCAAAATTTCAAAGTTAAAGCTTAACTCAAGCTCAATTGGGCTTGGAATTTTAAGTTGAAGCTTAATTTGTAATGAAATACAATAAACTCAAACTTGACTCAATTAAGATTATTTAGGCTCGATAACTTTATAAATTATTTTATTTTAAATAAAATAATACTAACATTCATAACTCAATTAGAAACTTGACTAATACAAAAATTTGACTCGAACTCAATTAAACTTGTAGGTTAATTGAGTCGAATCGAACATCATAAAACTCGAGTTTAACTTAATAAATTACTAAGTAGCTTAACCTCAAATTTGATTTGATTGATGTCAAATTGAACTTGTATTTTTATTAAATTGAATTCGAGTAGCTTATAAATATGCTTGATTCGCTTACACCCTCACCAAAACCAAACTCCATTTTAATGCCACATTCACTTTGTTAAATGGATTTATATCATACTTTATTTTTATTAATTATCTTATATAATATTCTAATATATGATTATTTATATTTATTGAGATATATAATTTTTAATTATAATATAATATAATTTTTATTTATCTTATCATTAATAATTATTTATACAATATTATAATATTACCTTGTATATATATTGCTTAAAAATTTTATTTTTTAATAATAATAAAGATACTAAGTCATTTAAATTCAAAATTTTAAATATTAAAATATTAAATAATAAAATTTTAGATATTAATTATCAGAAGTAGAAATATTTTGGTGCTTTTTTTTCCCCCAAAAATGTGACTACAAAACAGAAATCGTAAACCGTGAAAGAGTGAAATTGTAACTTTTAAGGAAGATACGTTCTCTCACAAGTAAAAACATCAATAAGCCAAAAGGCTCCAGCGAGAGAGTCGAAGAGATTCCAAACTGAAGCTCCAGTTTTGCGCGGAGAAACCTCGAGACCGATCAGAATCGAAGATGATTTCTCAATTCTTCGTGCTCTCGCAGCGGGGAGATAACATCGTCTTCCGCGATTGTAATTAATCTCTCTCTCTCTCTCATTCATAGATCTAATACAGAATAGTTTACTCTACTTTATACCTTTCTCATTTGCAATCAGCACTACTATATTTATTTCAACTATGTGGAATATCCAACTGACTTCTCAGATTCGTTCGTGTACCGGCATGTTTGTTTGGTTCTTTCGTCCGGTTTAGTGTAATGTGATTGAGAAGCCTTAGGCGATGGAATTTAATTTTATCTCTTCGCTTCGTGTTATTTCAGAGTAATTTGAGAAGAATAGTGGCTTAAATTTGTTTTTATTAGTATAAAATTTATGGCTGAAATAAAAAAAAAAAAGATAATAAGATCATTGTTATCATGCGGAAAAGCTTGGATTTGATAATCTTAATGTTACTAGATCTCCGTCTGTTTTTAGTAGGGTACATTGTTATCATGCGGAAAAGCTTGGTTTTCAGACTAAATTAGGGTTTTACTTCATATTTAATGTGTAGGAGCTTATATTTTCCAGACTAATTAGGGTTGACGCTCTTATTTGATTAATCTGAAATTTGAACTAATTGCCAGATAAAGAAAAGTTTGAATTGTCTGATTGTTAATTACTTGCTAAGAGCCTGAGATCACAATCTGTGAATGGTATTTTTCTTCTATTGTCTCAATAGTGCATTGTTTTAGGGTAGATTTCAATTTCTTAGTGCTAAGGCTGTACTCGCTTCAATGGTTAAGTATAGCATTTGAAGTACCTATTATCAGCGAGGGTTAAGTGGATCAGAAGTGATAAAACTGTGACTTGTCTTGGAGGAAGAAGGTCATATTATTATGGAACAAATCTATGCTACTTAAACACATGGCATATATGTTAAAGTGGATCTCCAAATATTGAAGGGAGTGAATTTCTAGGTTGCTGAAGCCCCTACCCAGCGATCCTGGAGTTGGAGGAAACTATTGAAATTCAGACCACATTATCTGCAGTGGTTCAAATGGGAAGCGGGAAATGGCCCAGCTATCTCCCTATGGCATGATCCTTGAAGACACTCTTCATAATAGGTTTGACCATTGTGCTATTGCATCATTGCAGATCTCTGGAAATGGTTGCATTTGATTATCAAAGGAGATACTTATCTCAGTATAGTATTTGTAAATGGATATTTATCGCACGAGATGTCAATCTGAGTAACCTAAGTAAGGATAAGCTTATTTGGGCATCTTCCTCATCAGGGGAATTTTCTATATAAAGTTGCCTCCTACTCAATGAGGAGTCATGAACAGAGAGTTTCTCAGGAAAAGTTTGTGTGATCTAAATAGAGTTTGAGGCACTCATTTATCCTTGGCTGATATGGAAGGGGAAATTCTACACCTTGGACAAGCTTTCAGTGTGGGGATTTGTCCGAATGCAACTTGTTTATCTATGTGGACTGCTCCCCCTGGGTCCTGTAGCTACTTGTTTTTCAACTGTTACTATTCTAATCTCATCTGGAGTGAGAGCTGCTAGTTATTAAGTTGCCCTATTTCTTACCCTTAGTGACTTTATCACTTTTGCAAAGCTAATTTTGATGATTTTTATTACTTTTATACATTCCTCACTTGAGTGAATGAAATTATTGAATTATCAAAAGAAGGGATCATATTATGATCAAGTTATCTCAATTGCTCAAAGTTACTCCATACTATCTTTGACATTAAGAAGATTTCATGATAATCTCCTGTTTGTCCAAATGAAGCTGCATTTTTACTCTTTTTATCCTCTTAATATTTTGGGATGATGAGCATTACAAATGCTTAGCATTTGCAGCAAAAAAAAAAAAAAAGCATAACTTGTGGTTCTTTCTTCTATAGAGCTGAAATTGTAATTTGATGGCTTTCAGATCGTGGAGAAGTGCAAAAGGGAAGCACAGAGATATTCTTCCGGAAAGTGAAGTTTTGGAAAGAGGATGGGCAGGAGGAATCACAAGCACCACCTGTATTTGTAGGTATTTTTTTTTTAATAAAAGAATCATAGAATTTTGGGGGAATATAGAGATATTGGTTTAATTTGCTTTTATTTAGGGCATTGTTGCATCCTGCATTGATTTTTCCTTTTGAAAACCTGACTACAGTTGTCCAATTGATATTGACATGTTTTTATTGCTGTAAAAAATATCCCCATGCATCAATTTAGAAAGAATGGTTGATTTGAGACTCTGGTGCACAATATGTCTAGATGATTCATCCTCAATTTGTAGAGTTTAAGTTATTGCAAGGGGATGTTAGGTTTTTATTTGCTCAGTTGGTGGTGGGCCAACCAGGTGGCCACAGTATCAGATGTTTCTGTGTATTTCTAGTCCTTATACTGAAAGTAATTGGTTCTGACATTTTTTTTTTTCCTTTGGCACTTCTTTACATGTATTTACTATTTACTTATAGTTTGACAACCATCTAATCAGGAAATGATACTGATGCATGTCTATATATGTGGCTGGAGATGAGTGTTTATGCAAATCTGTTTGTGGGGAGTAAACTGAAACTAATTGGTTCTGACATTTTTTTTTTCCTTTGGCACTTCTTACATGTATTTACTATTTACTTATAGTTTGATAACCATCTAATCAGGAAATGATACCAACGCATGTCTATATATGTGGTTGGAGACGAGTGTTTATGCAAATCTGTTTGTGGGGAGTAAAAATATTTGCGCATGAAAACATGGGTAATATGTTGACAAGTTTGAATGTGTAGAATATAAGTGGACCCATAAGAAATTTATTTAAAGTTTAAATAATGACATATGGATTGAGGCCCATTATGTGGAGCTAATTAAATGAGATAAGAATGAGCTTTGAACTATCTTCTTTTGTATCATGTAAAATTCAAATGGAACCATGACTAACTCATTTAAAAGCTTATGCTTCTATTTATGCTGCACACCCCCCACCAAAAAAAAAAAAAAAGCTTATGCTTCTAGATGTAAGTGTTTTCTGTATGCACCTTTCAATTGATTCATGCTTTTGGACATACTTCCATTTAGATGGCCAATTGTTTGATATGTCAAGGACAACCACTTAAGTTTGCTTAGTTTAATCGTACAAGTATTTTTTTTTTTTCCTTTCTATTATTGCTTCCTTTAATGAATTGAGTTATTCTTTACATTCATTGATTTTCTCCATGGTCTAGCCTTTCAACGAAAAATCAGATATTTAGCTTAAGAATACTCATTGCTATGATCTTGTGTGATATTTCCTGCAATATAACTTTACTTGTTTGCATTGATAAGTTGGTTTCTTGCATTGTTGGATCAACTTTTTTGTTGTTCTTTTGTTATTTGGAGACTATTGTTATTTAATTTCTTATATGAGAGGATATCAATATGTGGTTCCATAATCAGCTTTCACTTCTCTTATGTCCTTTCTGTGAAACAGAATGTTGATGGTGTGAATTACTTTCATGTGAAAGTAGCTGGATTACTATTTGTAGCAACGACAAGAGTTAATGTATCTCCTTCTCTTGTATTGGAGCTTTTACAACGGATTGCCCGAGTAATTAAAGATTACCTTGGTGTCTTAAGTGAAGATTCTCTGAGGAAGAACTTTGTTCTTGTATATGAGTTGCTTGATGAAGTAATTGTAAGTTCTTTATGGCCCATTCTTTCTTGCTAAATTTACACTAGATGATAATTGTTTGTGTCTGCTTTGTGACAAATTAAATTTGTCATTTGGCTATGTTGGGCATTAAAAGGAGCTGAAACGAAGTATAGCTCATATTAATTCCATTCAATTATATGTGCATTTAGATTGAAACTTATGTATAATTTGTTTCAGGACTTCGGTTATGTACAAACAACTTCCACAGAAGTATTGAAATCCTATATATTTAATGAGCCAATTGCAGTTGATTTATCACGTTTGCCGCCACTTGGTCCAGCTGCAATTTTTATGGTATTGCATCTCCAAAATTTCTGTTTTCAGAACTAAGCTCTTGCAATTCAGTTGATTAACTACATTTCCATTTGCATTGTGCAGCAAGGAACTAAAAGAATGCCAGGTACAGCAGTTACAAAATCTGTCATTGCAAATGAGCCTGGGGGAAAGAAGAGAGAGGAAATATTTGTGGATATTATTGAAAAGATTAGTGTCACTTTCAGTTCAAGTGTGCGTATTTTATTCCCCACTCTATGTTTTGTATTGTTCTATTTTAGGAGCTCTATTTACATGTTTACTTGTTTATACAATGGCACTAAAGAAGAACGCCTGTCCTATGGTTTGTATGACTAAACCAAGGCACTATCCAAATTATAGAAATTACGAGAGGCATGTTGCTTCGTGTATTGATCATCAGTGGGATAGTTTTATTTTCCACATACTATGCAACTTGCTTTTTGGTGCTTTTGAGACAAGTTCTTCAAGAAAATTGGCTTTACATTGTAGTTTATAATTGAGGTCCAATTTTCAATCCTTCACCTGAAAGTGAGGTCACTTATTTTTTTTTTTGAGAGATGTATGCAAATGTAAGTTTTTGTGTGTTGCTGTTTCATTTATAGATTGGCACAGAGACTGCAAAAAATGTGCTGTCAAATAGATGTTCATTTTCTGTTTTATGGGAGTCAGTTTATACTATTCCCGCAAGTCAAAGAACCTAATGGATCCAAGTCATAAATTTGAGAGAGTTGACAAGAGCTGAAAGAGCTAATTAAAACCTTTATCCCTAGAGCATCTTTTATCCATAGAGTAATGGCCTTGCCACTCTGCACCATCCATGCCTGCTCATTGAAATCTACATCTCTACCAAGTATATGGTAATGGTATACTCAAATTAAAAAATGTAAAAATTGTACCATTGAAGTTTTGGAAACATAGTTACCTAAAAAAAAGTTCTGGAAATGCTTACATGGTGTGTCCAGCGTGCTTGTCATTTTTTTTTTCCTTTTCTTGAAAGGCATGCTTTTTGCAAGTGAGATGTGTATCATTACTGACTGCACTTACTATGATCCAAAAAGCAGTGGCAGAGCATCGCAGCATTCCTATATTGTTCTGTAACTTCCATCTTGTCTGGGCATATAAAAAGTTCCATGCACACTATTAGTTCCAAGGGTCCTGATGGTCTATTTGATGAAGCAAAAAGATGTCAATATGCCAGAGAGTCCATTTCTAAAATTTTGATTTCATTCCTGACAATTAGAAGTAATTTATTTTTGTTATTTTCTTTTTTTAATTTTTGTAACAGAGTCATTAGGCATCTGTAATTGGTCCATCTTTGACATTTCAAGGAGGCTAGTTGCATGACTTTTACACAATATTGCAATTATTGTCAACCGTCTATTCTCTAAGCAAAGTCGATACTTTTGACTATACAATTGTGTAAAATTGGTTTTGTACTTTCCACTCTTTTGTTTCCTCCCACAAACTGTTATGGTCCATTTAGGTTCAATTCAAATTCCACTACCCTCCTCCCCTTTCCTTTAGGTTATTCCTGCTAACAAAGAGCTGCTCTAATTGTTGTTATTTTTTTTTCCTTTTCCTTTTTCTTTCTTCTTTTTTCTTTCTTTCTTTCTTTCTTTCTTTCTTTTTTTTTTTTTTCCGGGTATCTTATGGATGCACCTTAATCTGCTAGATTTACTCATTCTTATGTTTAAATACTGATATTACTTTGTGATGATTATTCAACAGGGATATATTCTGACTTCTGAGATTGATGGTACAATCCAAATGAAGAGTTATCTCTCAGGGAATCCTGAAATTCGAGTCGCTCTCAATGAGGAATTGAGCTTGGGAAGGGGTGGCAGATCTATTTATGGTACTTTCAGACATTTTCTTCCCGAAGACATTATGGAACATCATCTTTTATTCTATAGCCATTTCCTCAGAAGTGTGAATCGTATGTGCTAGTATCGAGTGCATGGCTCGTAGTAATAAATGCAGTGTTTCTAAACTCTAGGATTTCGAACCTAGGAATCCACTTTTTCTAGATCATGGATCAACAACTTGCTCCCAGGACATCAACCTGCATTTTTCTTTTCCCATCTCTCAATTCAATCTACCTTAAGGGACCTTCAACCATCTCACGTAATCCATGCAACAAAACAACAATACAATAAACATGTCCTAAAACTCACACCAGATTTAACCTTGTAGAATCAAACATACACAATCAACCAAACTGACCAACCACAGATTTCTGACCATCCAAATACCCTTAAAATACCCCTTTGCAATAATATTCATAAATAGCTAACCCACCGTGCCCCTCCCCCCACCCCACCCCTGGGGGCCCAAAAAAAAAAAAAAAAAAAAAAGAAAAAACAGATAGGCATCTTCACTAAACTTGATTCATGGCACCATCCAAAATTAACTATGAAAAAGGCAACTATTCAACCAATGAAAACTGCATTGGTGGATTTACCAAACCTAGATGTTTAGAAGTATTTTTGTTATAGCCTGGCCATTGTGTGCAATCCCAGCCTGTTACACTTACAGTAGCAATTGAGATCGCTTGTTGATCAAAGAGAGGAGAAAATGGCAAGTGCTAACTTCCTATACTGGGCTCAATGTAATTTGTTTAAAGGTGCATAATTAAGCACCTTAGATTATCTATACTAATGCTTTTAACAGGGCATTTTCATTCATTGTACTAGTGGAGTATATGCTCTTGTATTTTTTTCCATGGAAGGACTCCCTTTTGATTATATAAGATTTACTGAATTACTGAGAAAGAAAGAACCTTCTGGCTGCTAAACATGTTTCTGTGGCATTCCTTTTTCTTTTTCCTATTTATCCTTTCAATGGATGTGTAAGGGCCATGAATGTACTCATTCTATCATGCTTTCATCTTTTTTGACAGATTATAGAAGTTCTTCTGGTTCAGGAGCTGTGATCCTTGATGACTGTAATTTTCATGAATCAGTACGACTCGATAGTTTTGATGTTGATAGAACTTTGACTCTGGTGAGTGATTTCTGGATAAGTTAGCTCTATCGGTTTGCCAATTGTTCTCATTTTTATCTTCAATTAAATGATCATCCTGTTGTGGGCTTCCAGGTTCCCCCTGATGGAGAATTTCCAGTCATGAACTATCGCATGACCCAAGAGTTCAAGCCTCCATTCCGTATAAATGCATTGATTGAAGAGGCAGGAAATCTTAGGGTGAATTAGCTTTTATGATATTGTATCCCCAGATCATGGATTATACCTAATACTGGCTGTTGCAGTTTTCAAGCTTGTATTACATGTTGACGTTTCACTATCTTTGATACATAGAGCTGCAACTTTTCAGGCTGAAGCGATCATCAAAATACGGGCAGAATATCCCTCCAATATTACTGCAAATACAATCGTTGTGCAAATGCCGCTGCCAAAATATACTGCCAGGTAATGCTTACATACAACTCTTTCATAACTGCAACTGGAATTAAAAATCTGTTTGTGGTGGTTTGATGAAATATCTTAAGTTTGTGCTAGATATTCTAATTTAAAATAAGACTGCCAATTGTGACAAGACAGCAGTATATGCCATACTTGATTTCAGAGGCCTTTGAATGTAATTCCTTCAACAATGCTAATATTTTGGCCTCATTCTTAATGGAATTTTATGTGTATGATTATGAAAAAATAGCTTGCAGTTAATTATTATTAAGTGAATTTATCTACTAAATAGCTCTGGAAGTTTGTGGGTAATGTTGCTTCAATGTTGTCTTCCTCTTTTGGGGTTTGGAGAGAAGTAATGGTAAGATTTTCTCTGCAGAAATGATATGCTCTTTGAGTTGTCTTTCCTTGCTTTTGGAGTAAATTACCGTTGTTTTGTTCCTAGGGCTACATTTGATCTGGAGCCTGGATCAGTTGGGCAAACAGCTGATTTCAAGGAAACAAACAAAAAAATAGAATGGAATCTAAAGAAGGTGACAATCTATTGTTGATTTCCCATTATCTATGCATTCTGATCTGCCAAATGCTGAGGAGCTTACTGATTTCGTGTTCCTTAAAATGCTGATTTGTGCTACAGATTGTTGGTGGATCTGAACAAACACTTCGTGCAAAACTTACATTTTCACAAGAATTTCATGGTATGAAGTTGTCATATATCATACGAGAGAAAAAAACAAAATATCATTCATTTATGGTGAATACTTATTTCTTATATACCACGTTCAGGAAATATTTCTAAGGAATCTGGACCAATAAGCATGACTTTTACAATACCCATGTATAATGCTTCAGGACTCCAGGTAATACAATTCTTTTACTCAATTGATATATAGTGTTTCAACTGAGAGAGTGACATCTACGTTGTTAGGATACAGGATTACCATTGCCATCCTTTTAACACTCCAAAAATGAGCAATCAGTTGGTAGATCTGTTTATGTATACTTCTGCTAGTATTAGTAAACGTACCTCAGATCACCTCTGAGTGGCTTCTGTTTTAAAGATCCATCTGGAACTCTTCTTATCCTAATCTTTGTCTGCAACCTGCACTGCAAATTTGGGTGTCTGAAAGCTCATGATCCTGTGCATTTGAGATGATATTTGAGATACTCTTACCAACTTATCCATCTAATTGATGTATTTCCCCTTCTGCAAAACAAGCGAGCCTTGACACCCCCCACCCTCTCTCCTTCTTTAGTTGGCTTTACTGCCACTTGCCTGTCAGTTTACATTTCTCTCTCTTCTGATCGTGTGGGTTGGTTGTGCTTTCCCATCTCTCTCATTTGCACCTACTCAGACGTAACCATCTTGGAGTCTCAGGTTTTTTCCCTGTTTTTTTTCAGGTGAAATACTTGCAGATAGCGAAAAAATCCAGTGCGTACAATCCATATCGATGGGTGAGATATGTCACACAAGCCAATTCTTATGTTGCGCGCATGTGATGTGGGATGTACCCATGTTTCTCTCTTGACTCATCAAAGTGACTGTTATTGTTAATTAAAGGTTACGATTTCCTTTTTATTATTTTTTTCTTGTAAGATTTAGTTCTATCTCATGGTTGTATCGATTTTGTTTGCCTTTGTCAGCTTGTATCTGCGTGTTCAAAGATGAAATAAAACCGCCTCGTTGGAATATCGATGGACATTCATCTGATTCGATAATACTTTTCTTGCAAGTCGTGTACTTCTAGAGCACCTTATTTCTCCAACGGGCCGGTTACCTACTTTCATATCTATCTAATTACGATAAATCCATTTTTAGGAGTAACCCTAGTATGATTTTGAGAGAGATCAGACTAGGTAGCTGAAATTGCATTGACTTTATTTAAGATTTTCTTATGCAGCATGGCAAGGCACCTACACTACTATGGTATACATGGTGATGATAATAGATGAAATGGTTCAACTAACGGAGATTCATATTCCCAACAACCACTACCAAAGTTCCTTTTCTTTCAAGGTGCCGCATCCCAAATGTTCCCCTTATAAAAGGGCATAACATTGGCTTATTGATCATACTCAGAACAATAACTCACTCATAACATCTCATCCAAAGTGAATTTCGTCGGCTAGTGATTTTTGATTAACCATGGCCAACCATTGGAAACTTCTTTCTGTGTTAGTCATCTCCCTAAGCATTGCAAGTGCTGATTTTGCACTTGCATCTCGTCGTCTTTTGGATGCAAACTCCGAAATTCCCAAGCCTGAATTGCCTATTCCAACATTGCCGAAACCCGAACTCCCAACTTTGCCAAAGCCCGAGTTGCCTCTATTGAAACCTGAAGTTCCAAAGGTTCCTGAGATGCCGAAGCCAGAAGTTCCAAAGGTTCCTGAGATACCGAAGCCTGAAATCCCAAAAGTTCCAGAAATACCAAAGCCTGAACTGCCGAAGGTTCCTGAGATACCGAAGCTTGAAGTCCCAAAAGTTCCAGAAATACCAAAGCCCGAGATTCCAAAGATTCCAGAAATTCCAAAGCCTGAAATCGCGAAATTTCCTGAGGTGAAACCTGAAATCCCGAAAGTTCCCGAGGTAACGAAATCTGAGATCCCAAAGGTTCCTGAGATACCAAAGCCGGAAATCCCAAAGGTCCCTGAGATACCAAAGCCGGAAATCCCAAAGGTCCCTGAGATACCAAAGCCCGAAATCCCAAAAGTTCCTGAAGTACCAAAGCCCGAAATTCCAAAAGCTCCTGAATTACCGAAGCCCGAGATCCCAAAGATGCCTGAGGTTCCGCATATCCCAGAACTACCAAAGCCCGCCATGCCTACCTTTCCAGAGATCCCAAAGGACATGCCCATCCCATCCCTTCCTCACACTACTAACCCTTGAACTGCCTTGCATGGATATATGCGGACATTCGTTCATTTTGCTGTGGGGCTCGTTCCATGTGTTTGGAGTCATGCCTGTTGTTGATTCAAACTTTTAGATTATATTTGTTGGATTATTATTATTAATATATTGAGTGTTTGCTTGTAACATTTGTTGAATATATTACACATCATATGTACTCGTGTGTTTGACTACTATAATATTTCGTTCTTTTCTACTTTATACAATTTCAATACGCTTATACATTATACAGCAGTTTGTTGAATTTCCATTAGTGCCATTTTTGAAATTATACGGTGTCATAACTTACAAACCGAGCATTATATGACTTAAACATATAGCCTTTGGAAAGTTCATATTATAAACTATCTAAAATTTGTCGGGTCGACTCACAATTACATAACTGAGAATTGCCCTTTTCCAAGCAGACTGGCCGAACTCTCTTGTATTTTTTCGTAAGTTTGGAAATTGTGATGAATGATCAAAATTGCAAAATTTAGAAGAAATGTCTGCACAATTTATCCTTATTTTTTCCTATAATAAACTTTAAAAATTACACGCATTGTCATTTTTTTTTAAAGTCAGCACTTATACCTTTCAAAAAGCTAACATAGTGTATAATGTGTAAAATAGGTTGATTTGGCAGTAAAATGTGCATAATTTAATATTATTTAATTAACTAAAGTTTGTAAAAAAAATAAAATATTAGGTTAATTAATTAAAAAAATTGTAATAAAATAAACAAAGGGAAAATTCGGATTTTTAAAAGAAAAAGGATTTGTGGCAATTGCTAGCCACCTAATGGTAGCGGTTATAAGTGTCATGTCAGCTTATTTTACACAGTATCCACCATGTTAACTTTTTTCAGGAGTGTAAGTGTCGATTTTTTTTTTTACAAAAAGAGGGATCTATGCAATTTTAAAAGTTTTCAAGGAAGGTTTGCACAATTTATCCAAAAAATAAAGAAAATGGTTAGAGGAGGATAGTTGTAATTTTCCTCTAACCTTCTAGTATTAGTCCTTTATTTTAGTAACATTAGTAAGTAAAAATTCACAAATAATGAAAAGAAAACAAAATTTATAGAAAAACTATAAAACCCATTAAAAATTTATAGAATGTAACGGTCATGTAAAATAAAAATAAATAAATACATTAAAGGAAGAAAAAAAGAAAAAAAAACTTTTAAGGTTCATAATTCTGATAATTCATTGTGCCAAATTTCAAAAAATGTAAAAAATATAAGACTCAAATTAGTGTACTTGAAAAATGAATGATTTTTAATTATATAATTTCGAGTCAAACCGATAGTTTTTAAATATCTCCTAACATGATTTTCAATGCTATGAGTTTGCAATTATATGATACTCGGTTTGCATGTTAAAAGAATGCAAAATTAAAAAAAAAAAAAAGTCAAAACCATTACCAGAGAAATATATGGAAGTGTATCGTATGGTGAGCCTTGAAATTCACATTTTTGAAACCAAACGACACTGGGTTTGTAAGTTATTACCGATGTAAAATTTTACATGATCCGGATAATCTTAAGATACATAGTAGATTTTATTTTTTATTTTTTTCTTTAAGTAACAAATACGTATCACAAGCTTTTTAGCAATATAATGTTTGCCAAAATAGGACCTCGTATGCAAGATATGCATAATTGAATATTCGAGACAAAAATAATTTTCTTTTGATTTTCAAAAAAATTAGAAAAATAAATTTTTACAAATTAATGAGTGGTTAGACACCAAAATATAGTCATAATTAAAGCATATATATTAAAATACAAAAAGAGAAAGTTTATATACCAAATTGTGACTTTTAACTAGTAATTTTATGATAGCATTATTGATTCACTTCATAAGGATGTAGTTTCTCTCTAATTCTATTTTTATTTATGAAATTAGAAATTGCAATTCTTTTCCAAGATTAAATCAATAGCTATTTATTGGTTATATATATATATATATATATATATATATTTCTATACTCTATCCAAAAGATCCTAGTCTAATAGTTAAGCTATGGATTGGGGTAAAAATGTATTGGTATCGTTAGATCAATTCTAAATAAATTATTAATGTTTCTTTAATAAAATTAAATATGATAATGTTTATTTTTTATTTCATTTTTAATAACTATAGTTCTATTTTTATCTCATTCCATTATGTTAGCTAAATGTGCATGAACCTAAAACATTAAAATAGCGATCCGGTGAACTGTTTCTTTTCTTTCCTTTTCCTTTTTTTTTTTTTTGCGGTTGAACAATTTATTTGCAGCATAGAGTGCATATATACTATTCTTAGGATTTCAATATATAGATATTTTTTTCAATTACTAACATGAACAAAAATGATTGAAACTCGCAAAACAAATATTGATGATAGATTTTGTCATGACCCGAATCCCAAGGTCACAATAATCCACCATGTATCCTACTTAAGTAAGATACACTAAGGCTTACTAATCAATTTATTTTAGTGTAATACCAATTTTAATTTGTGAAATCCTTCATTAATTTTGAAAACACTTGTTAGGACGTTTGTTTGGTTGTAATGCTAGATTTTATTTTATGAAATCAATTATAAGGTTTATGTTTGGTTTATTTTGAAAAACATTTCATTGGTTTACAGTGTAAAGCCCCAATAAGTGACAAAACCTTCAAAATGTCTAAAAAGATAACCAAGTGTCGAGTATAGTTTTTGATCATTTTCCTCAATTTTAATCTATACTAAATCCTACATATTTAATATAGATTACTTGACTAAACTAAGAAAAATTAATTTTTAAAAGAAGTCATCACCAACCTAAGTTGGAAAATAAAGTTGAGGTTAATTAGTGGACTAACCTTAACTTGCTACTAATCTACGAATTTTTCTAAAAATATTTTAGAAAAATATAAACTAGAAATACTAGATTTGGAGGCTAACCTATTAAAACCTAAATGATTACTGGTGTGCCTAAAACTAAGATTAAGCACATGCAAAAACAATTTGAAAGACAATTAGCAAATGTCAATTAAACTAATTTCAATCACATGGCATCAAATCTTCACTACTTGTAACCAATTATTTAAACAATGGCATGATCAATATTAATTCCAAGTATGATATAGCTCTAATACCAAATTATGATGTGCCTAAAAGGGAGTTTAAGCACATACAAATGAACCAATTAACAATCCCTAAAGGACAAGATCAAATCAGTTCAATTTGGAGCAAAATGTTGCATGAACCCTAATTGCAATAGATGATCTGAATGCTATATTTCATGAAATGAATTACGCAATGTTGTATTCCTCAATGAAGATCACTAATATTCTTGAAAACCATGTGAAATAACACACAAAATCAACAAGAACAATGACCGTGATGTGCCTAAACACACTTAAAAGCACATCCAAAGGACTTAAGAAAAACTATCTCAAGTCAAGGAAAAATCGGATCCAAAAATGGCACTTTTCAAATGAACCCTAATGATGAAAGGATGAAATTCAAACAACCAATGATATAATCAGAATACTTCAATGAAAATGCCTTCTAACAACACTCTAATTTCATGTAATCCACGCAAATGAAGCTCAATTTGACAAAGAAAAACCGTAACAAAACAATCCCTTTCCAATGGTGAAAATCACGTTATCAAGGAAATCCTTAAAGATGAATTGGATCAATATGATAATTCCTTCAAATAATCACAAGAATTTGTGAATAACAACAAGGATATCTGACCAAGAAATATCTCAATTCAACCCTAGATATGACACACTAGAGAAGAAAAGAAATCACAACAAAATGAAATTGATATAACTCACAATTTCAAGATGTTGCACTCGCCACAATTTCAACTTCTTGGGATTGAAATTGATAAGAGAATTTGGAATTAGGAAAACCCTAAGCCCTCTCACGAAATGTGAAGTGTTTGTTCTGCAAAATAAGCCTCCTCAAACCCTCTCTTAAGCAAGTATTTATACTTGCTACTCCTAGGGTTAAAAAGTGCTCAAAATTACAAGTTTGCCACTTTTAAGGTGGCTAACCCTAAATGAAAATTACAAGGAAATAAAAGTGTCCCAAAACCAAATACAACCAAAAATAGTTCATAAAATGAAAAATACATAAAAGAAATGCTCTTCAATATGCTGGTCTTCTATAGGATCCATCGGCCCAGCTCATCGCCGGTTCAGGTCGGTCCATGGATAACCCACAAGCTGAGTTTGAGTGAGTTTGTCCATTGCCCTGTAAAGCATGATAAGTATTCCTGTTGGAATATAAAATACATGAATAAGATAAAAGAGGTTAGTAAACGAATAATTCCAGGGTCGATTTGCTCAAAATAGGTCCTCATCGCCAAGATTCGAAATCCTTCAGTTCTTGCCCTAATGATAGGTCGTGTCGGATTTTTATTCCTATCAGACCGTGATCCACCTTACACAATACTTGATTTCATAGATAAAAAATGTTCAAAATGGAAGAATAGAAATCAAGTCTAAGGGCCACTCAATTAAGCACTAATAATTCGAATATAAAGGAATCAAATCTGACCAAGAAAACTTCAATCCAACCCTAGATATGACTCACTAGAGAAGAAAAGAAACACAACAAATAGAAATTGATATAACTCACAATTTCTCCTTGTTACACTCGCCATAATTCCAATTCTTGGGATTGAAATTGATAAGAGGGATTGAATTAAGGATGAACCCTAATTCTCTCATGAAAATATCAAGTGTATATTCTAAAAAATTCTCTCCCAAAAACCCTACTTAAGCAAGTATTTATACTTGCTACCTTTAGGGTTAAAAAGTTCACAAAATTACAACTATGCCACTTTTAGGGTAACCAATCCTAAAAACATAATTACAAACAAATGAAAAGTTTCCCATAAACTTACAACATAAATAGTCCAAAAAAAATAAATTACAAGTAAAAATAGTCTTCAACATGCTAATTCTCCAATAAGATTCGTCGACCTAGCTCATCGTCGGTTTAGGTCGGTCCATGGATAACCTATAAGCTGAGTTTGAGTGAGTTTGTTCATTGCCCTGTAAAGCATGATAAGTGTACATATTGGAATGTACAATGTACAAATAAAAGAAAAGAGGTTGGTAAACAAATAATTCCAGGGTCGATGTGCTCAAAATGGGCCCGTCATCGCCAAGATTTAAAATTCTTTCACTCTTGCCCTAATGATAGGTCTTGATGGATTTTGATTCTTATCAATTACCATATTGAATTTTCAAGAATATTTACTAAAAGGTCTTTATATTTTTACTTTTCTATTTATTTTCTACTATATACTATAATATTCTATTTATTATTATCATTTTATGTTTTTATATTTTTATAAGATTTTGAACTTATGTAAAAAATCTAAAGTCTAGACTTTATTATACTAATTTTTTAAAGTATTTATTATGTCTAATGCTAATAACCTAAAGTTTTTATTCTTTTTTTTTAAGTTTTCATTTAAAAAAAAATTATTGTATTAAATTTTATAAAGTTTTTATTTTTTTAATTAATTTTTTATAAAGTTTTTTATTATTTTATTTAACTATTCCTAACCTAAAGTTTTTATTTTATTATAGTTGCCCTAAAGGTGCCTATGTACCTGTTAGCTAAGATCAAATCATTTGTAGTTTGCTTTTTCTTTTACAAAAGTTTTAATTCGTTGGTTATTTTTATTTAATAAAAAGCATTGGGTTTATGTTATTTAATCATATTAATTTTTATTAAGAAAATACTTAAGTGGCTTAGATTATTAAATGATTAATTTTGGAAAATCTAAAATAACCTAAGTTTAGGAAAACCTCATATTAAATTTTTATTTAAAAAAAAATCTAAGTGATAAAACCCTAAAACAATAGATTTTGATAATTTTTTTTCATTTTTATTATATTTTTTGTCATTTATTCTTTATTTCTATTCTATTATTAAACATTTAACTAAAAACTTTAAAATAAAAAAAAAACTTTATTTTTATCATTTTCACTTTTTATTGTATTTTTGTTCCTAAAATTTTATTTATACTAAGATTTAATTTAATTTTCTACATTTTTTGCGTTTATATTTTTATTTCTAAAATCCTGACCTATACTAAAGATTATTATTATTATTTTTTTTTTAGATTTTTATGTTTTTCATTCTTGCGCTAGAGTTTTTTTATTTTATTAATGATTTTATTTATTTTTACATATTAAGATTTTATCTAATTTTTATATTTTTTCTTAAATATCTTATTTAATTAATTTATATTTTGGGATTTTCTTTTATTTTTATTACTAAAGACTTTATTTAATTAATTATTTTTTTTAGATTTTTATTTTTTGCCATCGGGCAATGGTATACATCACGATGATCCAATGGGTACTTCAAATTAATTATTTCTATTTTTATTTTCTAGGCTAAAAAATATAATAAAATAAATAAAGGAAATGCATAGAAATAAATAGAAAATTACACCAACTGGATTGTTGGGTATCATGCAGGTCGAGTTATGGGTGCAGATCGGGTCATGGGTCGAATTAGATCACGGTGGTAGGGCTCTTCATCGGTGACGATCCGACGGTTGTTGAGGGTAGCTAAGAAGTGTATTCCTAGGTTTTTGAGGGTGGGGAATTGATTGGTAATGTTGTTTTGCCTAAAAACTAACTTAAGTGGTGGTTCAAGAGGTAGCTGATGGTGGAGTCTATGGTGGCTTTTTGATCCACGTCTTTAAGACAAATTCGAACAAAAAACCTTAGGCTTTTATGAATCTATGGACTTTTAGAAACATTGGGATGCCATTAGCTTGCTTCAAGGTTGTGTGTTGTGTGAGAAATCCTAGAGAGAAGGTGGCATGGTTGGCAATGGTGTTCTAGAAGTGTTGGGTTGGGTGTTCCTAGGCTTCTAAAATATGAATTCGAACCCCCTACCCCCACCCCCTTTTCAACTCGAGATGTTTCCCATATATTTATAGGCGTGTTTAATTGATTTAGATAAGCTCCAATTTAATTCGAACCCATGTTTATCTTATCTCCATTTTGATTTTTTTTAAAGTGGATTGAAGATAATCTTTAAGATAAGCTCATTTTTCTAGTGAATATGATAGGATTACATAAAGTTCATGATAAGCATCAAGGTAGTTTGATCTTAACCCGCACAGTGGAGTTTTCTCTTTTTTATTTTCGGCGTTGGCATTGTTGTCTAGAGGAAGAAGATGAGCACGTGCCCTGCACATGACTTGCTCTAGCTAGTTGCATGTTGCCATGTGGCAACTTAAAAAAGAAAAAGAAAACGACACATAATGCTTCCTGTAGGACTCGAACCTATGGCATCCTGACTTTCCCTTGTTTGTGCAGACAACATACAGACTAGCTGAGTTGACCCTTTTCTTGATTTCTTATTGCAATTAAATTGTATTTCAACTTACTAAACTAATTTATTTTTATGGTTTCGAGGTTTCCAAGTTTAATTTAGAGACCCATATTTCCTTATTTTTATTGAAAATATTCACATTTTTTATTAATTTTTGTTATTTGTCCTTTTTAGAAAAAATTTTCTTGTATTTTCATTTATTATTATTTTTTCTTTTCTCTCTTTTTTTTTTGTTCTTTATCTTTTTATATATATATTTTCGTAAACTAGGCTTTTATTATTACTATATATATATATTTTCATTATTTATTTATTTATATATTTTTTAAACAAATCTAGACGGGGGCAAAAATTGGGTGTTTACAGCTATCTCTCTTTACGGTAAAGTTCGGATAGAACTTTACTACAAAGACTAAAAAGATATAATTTTTGCCCTAAGTCTAGAATGACACGCCTACTATTGACGAGATAGGATGTTAATATTTGCCTCCTACTGACGAAGATAGACTTAAATGTGGTGGCATTTACTAACGAGAATGGACTTAAATGTTTGCCACCTATTAATGGGAATGGACTTTAAGGATTTCCACTTATTGACGAGGATTGGACTTAAATGGTGTGCTAGTTGCTAACGAGACTAGACTTATTAGATTGCCACCTGTTGCCAAGGGTGGACTTAAAAGTGATGCCATGGACTTAAATATTTGCCACCTATTGACGGGGATGGACTTAAAGTCTTGCTACCTACTGATGAGGATGAACTTAAATGTATTGCCAGTCGTTAACAAGGCTAGACTTAATTAATAAATGCTCTTTATGTCAATCTTTTGGGGTTTCAAAAGTATGTTGGAACATGATATCTTGTAAAAATTACTTTACCAATGAACGGATCTTACCAATCTCATCGATTTCATCCTGGCGGTAGCTTCTTACTTGTTGCTAACTAATCACTCGCTTGTTGAGCTAGAACTGCCTAGCAGAATGTTCATAACCAATCTTCATGATTATGTCTTCTATGTATGTGGCGAAATCAAATCTTTGCTCATCCATGGCCTTCAAGGTATACTGACTCTTGAAACTATGTTAATCCTTTTTCTAGCAATAAAATTTCCTTATAAAAGGATTAAGTCATAATGAAGCATTTAACCATTTATTAACTATCTAACTTCAGTTTGTGGGCCTTAGCTTGGTTTGTGTTTATAATGCAGTGTAGGGAATCTAAAAAAAAAGGAACTTATCAATGAAGTGTATAGGCAAGGGTTGGTTAACGACCAATCTAATATAAACAACCACAAAGGATATCAACTTTGCTCGTAAACAATGAAAATTTCATCATAGAGAGATTATAATCGGAGTTTGGCAAAAGATTTCATTAACTACTCACGGGTAATAAATTTCACTACATCTGAGTTAACAAGGCCTCTTAAGTTTGGGCTATCCATATCAGCTAGCACTAATGCTCCCCTTATTAGGACCTTCTTCACAACATATGGTCCTTCATAATTTGGAGTGAATTTTCCTCTAAGATCCTGTACATTTGGCAACACTTTCTTCAACACTAATCCCCTTCCTTGAAGCTTCTTGGTCGTACCTTCTTATTAAAAGCTCTAGCTATCCTTTATTGGTAGCATTGATCATGACATAATGCTGTAAGTCTCTTTTCATCAATCGGATTCAACTAATCAACCATTTTCCTCACCCATTTTGCTTTGTCAAGTTGTGTTTTTGCAAGTACCTTAAAGGATAGGATTTCCACTTCTACGGGCAACACGACCTCAGTTCCATATACTAGTGAATAAGGAGTGGCTCCAACCGAAGTTCTTATCGAGGTTTTGCATGCCATAAGGGCGAACAGTAACATCTCATGCCAATCAGTGTATGTTGTCGAGTCTAATTTTTTATTTTCCATTCCTAATCCGATCTATACTAGACTCTATGCTCATCTAATGTAAGCCCTCGACTTGAGTTAGGAATTTTGTTTTGTTTTGTAGTCGCCACCCAACTGTGGTTGGGAAAAATTGAATTAGGACTAATTGAGCAGATCAATCCTAATTTGAACCATTGGTCAACGTAATTTCCTCTTCTCGTTTTTTGTGAAAAGAGGAAAGGGAAAACCAAAGTTTCTGAGTTTGGAGGCTAACCTATTAAAACCCTAAGGTTACCACCCTATTCTCCTAAAATCTAAACCTTATCTAAATGACTTTTATTTTGTCTTTTTATTGTGTTTTTTAGTAAGTTATTCTAAGAAAATGATTTTTTATTCTTTTTAGAGTTACCCCAAACGGGTACCTACGTACCTGCTATTCAGGATCAAACAAGCCGTAGTTCGCTTTTCCTGAAAAACTTTAATGTGTTGGTGATTTTTAATTATGAAATTTCTTTTGATTTATGTTTTTATTATTTTAGTATTTTTTCTAAAAAAAATCTAAGCCTAAGCTTGATCATTTGATTTTCTGAAAAATAATAATTTTTTTTTGGAAAAAACCAATTTTGGATTTATTTAAGAAAATGATTTTTCTAAGTGACAAAAGTTTCATTTTTCTATTTTTCAACCCATTTCTACTATTATAAATTTTTATTGATTTTTATTAATTTTTATTGAAAAATTTTCTCCTATATTATTTATCTATCTTAAACTAAAATCTAAATTTTACTATTTTCTCTAATATATATATTTTTATCATTTTCTTTATATATTTTTATATTTTTATTATTTATTATTATAATTATTATTTTTCTATTATTATTCATCCTAAATTAAATCCTAAAAAAAAAAACTAATCTAAATTCTAATATTTTTATATTTTTGAATTATAAATAACAAGTAAATAAATAAAGAAATTCGAAAAAAAAATAATTAAAATAACTAAATAAACAAATAAAAAAAATAAAAAAATCCGACTTACCTGGATCCGGATTGGTGCGTGGGTTAGGTCGATCGGTCACGACGGTTAGGAGTGCTCGTTGACGGCGTTCTGGCGGCCTTTCAAAGCAATCAAGGTGTCGTTTCCTAGGTTTTCGGAGGTGGGGAACTCAACCGTAGTGGTGGATTTCTCCAAAACACCTCCTAGTGGTGGTTTCGAGCTCGATCAGCGGTCGCGGGTTGAAGAATTCCGGCAAGGCTTGGATTTCTCTCGTTTTCTCTCTCTTTCTCACTTCTGATCCGTGCCTATGCTTGCTGCCTTCATCCTCTATTTATAGCCGCAAGGAATCGAGCTGGATAAGCTCAGATTTCCTCCGATTGAAGCAAATCAGATTTGCAGTTAAAAACTTCCTCCGATTTATGCAAATCCATCAATTTGTTGCGATTTGATTCTAATTGAATGATGTTTATCTTATTTCTGTTGAAGATCTACTGGATTTGTGCAAAAAATCGAATCAAAACTGTCGAAATTCGATTTTTTGTCGCCGGCGACGATCTTGGATGAAGGTTGAAGATGATCACGCGCCTAGCGTGTGCGTCCGCTCCAGCCAATCAGCTGTTGACATGTGTCCCAAGCGATGAAAAAAAATTGCAAAACGCGGATTCTGCCTCCCCCGCGTTTCGAACCTGCGACCTGACCCCCTCCCACGCGCACCGGGCCGTGGCTCGAATCAGCTGGGCTAGCCCACTTACTTGATTTTTTTATTTTCGCAATTTGCATATATGCAATGTGATTTTTTTTTATTTTTTGTATTTTTTTGAAATTTCAAAAATTTGTAAAAATTATTTAATCCTTTTTATTGCCATTTCTGCAATTATTTTCCAAAATTGATATATTTTTCCTATTTTTGCTAAATTAGAAAAAAAATGTAGAAAAAATGGAAAAAATTGAAAATTGATTGTTAGGGCAAAAATGGAGTGTTTACATAAGTGATTGCCATTTTTTCGATAACTCTCTTAATATTTTTATTAGCAACCTCAACTGATCTATTCATTTGAGGACGATACAGGGTTGAATTTCTATGATTGATTCTAAATTGTTGGCATGTCTCTATGACTAATTTATTATTTAAGTTAGTTACTTGATTAGTAATGATGGATTCAGGTGCCTTATACCTGGCAATTATGTCCCTTTTTAAGAACTTGATGACCACTCCATGGCTACCAAAATGAACCTGTGCCCGTTTGATGCTTTTGGAGTTATTGGGCTAATCTTATCAATGCCTTAAATGGAAAATAGCCATGGGGCTAAGTAATTCTTGAGGTGAAGTTTTAATTCTATTAGTATAGACTTGGCATAAGTGATAGTGCCTCATATGTTTAATACAGTCTATTTTTATAGTCATAAAAAATTAACCCATCCTCATGATTTTGTGGGCTAACATATATCCATTCATGTATGGCCTACAGACTCCCTCATGTATTTCTCACATCAGGGTATTTGTTTCCTCTTCGTTGACATACCTTAATAGGATAGTATCAAAGGATTTCTTGTATAATGTGGAGCCGTTGAGTAAAAAATGTGCTGCTAACCTTCTTAATGCCTTTGGTCTTTCTTATCAACCTCCTCTAGATAAGCGCCATTTTGAAGGAATACCTTAATATCATGGTACCGGGGCTTTTGATCTTGACTCTCTTTAGCCGCTAGGCAGAAAGCTGGTTTTTCTTCAATTTTGATCTTTAGAGGTTGAATCTCCATACCATTTGAGATTTGAATCATGGATGCCAACATTGCTAGAGCATCAGCGAATTGATTTTGGGTTCTAGGCACGTACGTGAAAGAATTTTTTTTCAAACCTTTCTACCAATTCGCTAAGATGCTGATGGCACAGAATTAATTTGCTATCTCTGGTTTTACATTCTCCCAAGGTTTGGAGAATAATTAAAGACGAGTCTCCATATACTTCCAATTCCTAGATACCCATTTCTAATGGCATCTTAAGCCCCAGGATACAAGCTTCATATTTTGCTATATTGTTAGTATACAGAAATGTCAACTTCACCGCTACAAGAAAACAGTTACCTTCAGGCGATATCAAGACTACCCCTATTCTACATCCAAAAACATTCACAGCTCCATCAAAATACAACTTCCACTACCAACCCTTTGATCTCTCATCAACAGTGAACATAATTCCTTCATCTGGAAATTAAACTTCTGAGACTTCCAATGTATCTTTCCTTGGATATTTAGCCAATTGGTCTACCAAGGCTTGTCCTTTTACCGAGTTCTGATTTACATAAGTGATATCAAATTCTAAAAGCAACATTTTCCACTTGGAGATTCTTCTCATTAGTACTGGTTTTTCTGCTAAATACCGGAGTGAATCTTGTTTAGTTAATAACTTGATGGAATAATACAGGGTGTATTGCTGAAGCTGGTGCATTACCCATACTAAAGCGTAGCAAGTCTTTTCGATTTCTAAGTATCTCTGTTCTCCTTTAGTGAACTTGCATAAATAATATATAGGGCGCTCCTTTCCTTCTATTTCGTCTATTTGCCCCAAAACACAACCCATGGATTTGGGGAGTGTGGTTAAATACAATAATAAAGGCCTTCTAAGGGTGAGAATTGTTAGAACTGGAGGATTCGTTAAATACCTTTTGATTTTAGAAAAGGCTTTTTCATATTTTGCATCCCATTTTATCGTAGCATTCTTCTTCAAGAGCTTGAACAAAGGATGACAATTATCGGTAAACTGAGATATGAACCTAGCTATGTAATTCAACCTTCCTAATAGACCCTTTACTTCCTTGAGGGTTTGTGGAGCTGGCATCTCAATAATTGCCTTTACCTTTTTTGGGTCTACTTCAATCCCCCTTTAGCTAATAACAAACCCTAGGAGCTTCCTTGATGTTACTCCAAACGTGCACTTCTCAAGATTCAGCTTTAACTGGAATTTTCTAAGCCTCTCAAACAACTTCCTGAAGGCTTTCACATGATCTTCCCCTTTATGAGACTTAGTGATCATATCATCGATGTATACCCCCACCTCTTTATGCATCATGTCATGGAATAGTGCTATCATAACTCGTTGATACATCACTCCCCCATTCTTTATATCGAAAGGCATAACTTTATAGCAAAATGTTCCCCATGTAGTGATGAAAGTTGTTTTGGTTTTATCTTCTTTTGACATCTTAATTTGATTGTATCCCGAAAAACTGTCTATGAAAGAGAAAAGGTGATTCCCAACAGTGTTATCTACTAAGACGTCGATGTATGGCAATGAGAAATTATCTTTTAGCATCGCTTGATTCAAGTCTTTGAAATCAACACAAACTAAGATTTTCCTGTTTTTCTTAAGGACATGCACTACATTCGCCACTCACTCTGGATAATCTGATACCTTAATGAACTCAACTTTCAACAACTTCTTCACTTCTTCTTTGATTTTCAATAAAATGTCAAGCTGAAACCTCCTAAGCTTTTGCTTTCTTGGTTTGAAGTCAGCTTTAGTAGGTAGCTTATGAACCACTATCAAAGGATCAAGCCCTGGCATATCCTTATATGACCATGCAAACACATCTAGATACTCAAATAATAATTGCAACAATTCCCCCCTTATGTTCCTCTAATAAGCTATTCCCAACCTTAAGGTTCCTAGGGCTTTCATCTATCCCAAAATTTACTTCAACAATAGGTTCATTAATGATAACTTTTCCTTGCTTAAATCGATGCCAACTCTCTTGAATCTCATTTGACTTTTTGACATCAACTCCAATGACTAACCTAGTAAGGTCGATAGTGATATCAACATTTTCATCGTTTACAGGCGCGAGATAACCTCCATTTTCATCGGTTTCATTAGATTTGAGGAATAACAGTGAATAGGAAAGTAAATAAGTAGAAGAAGAAAACTTATGAAGAGAAGAAGAAATTCAAATCTTTATTCATGGTGAGAGAAATATTTATTATCTAACAAGGCTGAACTAAATCATGTTAGAATAATAAGAATGAATTAAATGCTTCTTATGACCCTATCTCTAATCTAAAGAGACCTATTGCTGTTGATTGGGATTGAGAACCAATTGTTCAATTGGCCTTTGCTGATATCATCTTTTATTGTGTTGATGATGCATTGTCGGCTAAATAAGTCAGTTATTTCGGGTAGTTTCGACTGTTGGGTATAAGCTAATGCTGGAAATGAGTTGCTAATGTCTGGAAACTTTAGCCGAGCATGGCATAACTCCTCACCTCTCTTCTTCTACATCTTCTACTTCATCTCCTCGATCTCCCAATGAGTCGGTTTATACCTTAAACCAAACGTACTAATATGTTGTTGGACGGAGTGTGACTTTTTGTTTGTGGCTACACATGCATCATCAAAATTTGCAATCCCGATTCTTCCATCTCTCTACTCCTAATATATGGGATGGCAGTTTCTCTGTATATGGCATAGTCCTATTCCCCCAACACCATCGCAACCTGGCCTTTAAACACAAACTTGAGCTTTTGGTGTAGGCTAGATGGTACAGCTCCAGCTGAGTGTATCCAAGGTCTCCCCAATAGTAAATTGAAAGACCTCGGTATGTGTAGCACTTGGAAAGGAATTGTAAACCCTTATGGACCAATTTCAATCTGTAATTCAACTTCCCTTAGTATCTCTCTCTTAGACCTATCGAAAGCTTGCACAGTCATCGAACTTGGCTTTAATTCTGACGCTTCTATCCCTAGTAGGTTTAGCATGGATAATGGACACACATTTAAAGATGAGCCATTATTGATCAATACTTGAGCCACCACCATATCCTTGCATTTAACTACAATGAATAATGGCTTAGTGTGCTAATCACCTTCTTCTCCCAACTCTTCTGGCGAAAAGGCTATTTAATCCTAGTAAAGATAGAATTGATTACTAAACCCAATTTCTCATCTTAAATACCTTCAAGAACCTTGACTTTGTGAAGTAATTTTATGAGTGCCTCATGATGCAGATAAGAGGATAAAAGAGGGCCCATCAAGGAGATTTGAGTAGAGACCTTAGCCAGTTGATCCGTGATCTTGTATTCACTAGCCTTTATGATCTTAAGGGGATTTTGATCCCTTACCTCTCCTCTATCATCAGGCCCTAAGGCTTCCTTAGAGAGCAGTTCCATAGCAGCCTTCCTCTTGATTTCCTCAACTGAATCATATGCTCTTCCTGAGCGGGTCAGTCTTCCTATCATTGGAGGTGCCTTCATACTCTAATTTATAGCTTGGTAATTCAGTAGTACAACTTTATAATTCTCAAGCGACAATAGGACGTTGAATACAAATTTCTTAGGTTAAATGGTGATCATCTCCTACTCCTACTTGGGGCATTCAAAGGAGAAGGACTTGGGGTCAACTCCTACCATTCCTACTATTTGCTCATATTTCTCTTCTTGACTTTTAGGGTTATCCTCTTCTTCGAACTCCAGGCCCCAGCTTGTAGGTAGTGTATCCGCGTAGACTCTTGGCAGGAATGAATAATCTATTAGGTATTCAAATGTCTTGAATGGCTCTCACAGTATGTCGATGGTGGGATCACCCACTAGATACCTCCTTCTCAACTCCTTACGCGTACAATTCTTCCTTAGCTTAAGGTTCATCATGGCCTAAATATCCTCTTTCTTCACTTTCCCTTCTCTAAGTAATTGGTGAATTGCAGGTGTTGTTCTAATACGATCTCTGAGGTTTCTTATATCTTATAGGTGACCTTTCTTCTTCAAATTCTATGCTCTTCATTCCAATATGATGGGGAGCTTATCTAGATCTATCCTTAGCTCAAATTCTTCAGTAATGATCATATTGACAGAGGCCCTGTGGCTTCGTAAGGGATTGTTATTGACATTGGGTGTTGGAGCTTCTACAAAGTCTAACTAAACCAATTTAGCATCTATGAGGTCTTGTATCTTATTTTGCAACCTCCAAGAGTTATCCGTAGAGTGCCCATCTTGCCCCAAATGATACTCACAATGAAGGTTAGGGTTGTAATCTTTAGGTCTGTAGTTATTATGAGGTACCTTGAAATTTAATAGATTTTCATCATAGAAATGGTGGGGAACCTGACTCAAAGGGATAGGGATTCTAGTGAACTGCCTTCTTTACTGGCATTGGTCCGGATCTCACTCGGGGGTATTCTAGTTTGTTTGAATGTTACTTGTGGCGTTGGCTTAGGATGATTCCCTATGGCTACCATACGGACAATTTTTTCCCAACCTTTGCTACTTGGCCTCGGCTGTATAACTTTCTTTTCTACCTCTTCTAGAATAGGGAGCCTTTCGAAATAGATTGCATTCTCGATATGGCATTCGACCTCTACTATCTCAGCAAAATTCATGGCAGCATGCCCCACTAAATGCTAGTAGTAAAGCTTACCTAAAGTGTTGGCGAACATGTAAGTTAGATCTTTCTTTGGAAGGGGGGTAGTTATCCCGGTAGCCACACCCCTCCACTGTTGTGCATATTCTTTAAAAGACTTGTTACTCTTCTTTCTCATGTTATTCAAGTCTCAAACGGGTGGAGTTGATTTAACATTAAACTTGTACTAGTTATAGAAAACCCTTGCCAACTTATCTCATGTGTCTATCTCATTCAAATCCAGCTAGGCATACCACGTTAAAGCTAGCCTAGTTAAACTATCTTGAAAAGTTTGCACCATCAACCGCTCATAACTGATATGTTTAGCCATCGTTTTGATATAGAGTCTAGCATGGAGTTTTAGGCAACCTGTACCATCATACTTTTCAAAATCCGAGATATTAAACTTATTGGGGAACTCCTCGTCTTCATAAATGGGCAAATTAATTAGATTTGTCTACTTAAATCCATCAATTCCCTTAAAAAATCTCATCTTCTCGTGGAACTTTTGGAGTAGCTTCTTTTCCATATCCTACTGCTTTTCCTCAAACTCCCTCCTTAAACCTTCACCACCATCATTCCCTAACTTATCCCTAGGGTTAGAATTGAAAGTCTACTAAGGTTTGATCTAATATGCTTGGATTACTTTGTCAGCATGGATTCGGTTGATGGTGTATGTTAGAGTCTGCATCTGCTCGATTAATCGTAGCATAGTCTATTTAAAGCCGTAATTCTATAATCAAGGTTGCTGTTGCCGATATTTTTAGCCATTCTAGCTTTTGAGCGAGTGATAATCGAGTTTCTGAGAAGGCCTACCTACTTGGGAGCTATCTTTGATATCATGATCCAAATCTGTTAGGTTCATTTAAATCAACGATTTCATTTTTCCTTCTTGCCTACATTTTTTCTTTTTTATTATTATTACTATTTTTTGTTTATTATTATTTTGCATAAGGACACATATAAATACAATGCATGGCAGTAATGGATAAGTACTTGTAACGGATCACAATTGAATAGTAATGTGGCACATAATTTGACTCATAAAATTGCAATATCTTATTAATGTTCAAATAAAAACATGACCTAAAACTCTATATAAGAACATTAAACTAGTAAACTTTTTTTTTCTTTTTTTTTATTACTACTATTTATTTTTTCCTCCTATACTAGCTTGGTCGAATTGCTTTTGCTTCCTTCGTCAATTGCAAGATCTGCTCATCTTTTTTCTTCAATTGGTCTCTTAAGTATTGGATAACTCGTTGGGATTAACTATGCTTCTTCCTCCAGCAAAATATGCAACCTTCTTCCATTTTTGGTACAGGACCTCTACCTTTGCTCGTATAGTGGCTTTGTACCCCTCCTCTTCCGATGTCAGATTCTGCAATTTTAGCTCATGCTCGAAGACGTTGGGAGACTCTTATTGTGCCTAACTAGTGTTCTTAAAATCAACTCCCGAGTAGCCCTATGGGCCCCGATCCTCCCTTCTACTTACCCATGTTTACTATTTTCTTCACCTCCCTATGCTCCCATAACTCCTTGATATTGTTAAGGTAGACGATCTTGGTTGCTAGTGGTATGTTAGCATCTTGATAGTTGAGGGTTACTCGCTCTAGTGACCTTATGTAGGTAATGTCTTGCAAAGGGCCTAATTGTTTGACAACTTGAGCTGAGAAGTAACTCGTACAGCCCATAATACCAATTAGAGGTACACCTGGATACTCTTTACATTCGAGTATGGCTTTAGTGTAATGATTTCACCTAGCCATCCATGTAATGTCTCCCAACTCAATCATCTTGAGTAGCTTGCACCGTTGTTGAGTGGATGTGTCACTAGGCAACTTAACTCGTGTAGCAAAGTTATCCACTATGTTTGTTTGTGGAGCCAATGATTCCCTCATCAAATCTGCTCCAAATGCTTTGATGTAATCAACAAACCATACTATTGACAAGGTGGGCCCTCCTTTGATCATGCCATAACCTTACTGCTTCATGAAATTCAAGGACTAGATTTATTTTGCCAATATTATTCAGACGTAGGACTTACCTACCAGAAATTGGGAGACTAACTTAGCCACCCTAAAATGGACGTTAGATCACTTTAGTGGGAAAAGAATGGTTACAAAATGCTACCAATATGAATGCATTGATGCGGTTCTTGTGCCAATCATCATATCCTCGACAAAAAATGTCTCGCCTATTGAGATAAGGTGATGAGTACGCATACCAACTGCCCAATGTGGAAAATTGGATACACTAGTCCTTGCATTCAATCAGTGCTTTAACAATTTCACTTTTCTTGACCCATAATAAGTGATAGAATATGTTTACAAGTTGGGTTTCCAAGTTTGGGGTCACTATTCCATTTTCCATAGCAAGGGCCCTAAGTAATTGGGTATACACCTCTAGGTTAGGTGCTAACTTGTAAGGCTGAAATTGAATGATGATGACTCAGGATCTAAAAAATGGGTCATAGCTCTAATTAGATTCCACTTAAGTTGTACCTTCATTAGAGACATCACCGGGCCGATCTTCTGCATAATGCAATCCTGATGTTTTTGACTAAATGTATTAAACCACCTATGTAAGGTTTCTATAGGATAAAGATACTGATCCATGTGGATTTCACTGACATACTTTGATCGATCTTTGGTTTGGTTCTCCGTTTTACTATAGATTACACGAAGAAATAGGAAAAAACCGAAATTTTACAAGATTGAAGAAATATAAGAAAAAGAGATTACAAGGACTATGATTTTGAACATTAACAGAATTGTAGCTTTACGCTCACAGTGCCACATCACTTTTCATTTGCAGAAACAAACAAGAAAAAAAAAAGAATAGACAGAGAAAATAAATAAAAAGCGCACACACGAGAATGGGGGTAAGTTTTAAAGGCCATCCAGCTCTGTAACTAGTGGTTTCATTGAAGCCTAAAGTGGAATCTCCTAATCGCTGTCAAGCGGTGGTATACACCACTATAACATGAAAGGTACACAATGGTGTTCCTCCATCTTAATTTTCTAAATGACCCGGGTCTGGCCACATCTAGACATGCATAACAAAGCACTTTCATAGTAACCCATTAGGCCCTCCTTCCTCCCTTTTTTTTTTTTTTTTTTACTTTTCCCTTCTTCTTTTTTCTACATCACTCAAAACCCGATTAATACCACTATTTACAAAAAATAATTCACAAAGGTAAACAATAATAAAAGACATATACAGGTGATTAAAGACATATTTGAAAAAATTGCTACATAGCTAGCCTATTTTTGAAAAGGCTTCCCTAGTGGAGTCGTCATCCTATCGAGTCTAGTTTTTGATCATTTTTCTCAATTTTAATATATACTAAATCCTACCCATTTAATATAAATCACTTGACTAAACTAAGGAAAATTATTTTTTAAAAGGAGTCATCACCAACCTAAGTTGGAAAATAAAGTTAAGGTTAATTGGGTGGACTAACCTTAACTAGTTATTAGTCTACGAATTTTTCTAAAAATATTTTAGAAAAATATGAACTAAAGATATTGGATTCGAGGGCTAACCTATTAAAACCTAAACGGTTACTATGTTGAATTTTCAAGAATATTTACTAAAAGGCCCTTATATTTTTACTTTTCTATTTATTTGCTATTATATACTATAATATGCTATTTATTATTATCATTTTATGTTTTTATATTTTTATAAGATTTTGAACTTATGTAAAAAATCTAAAGTCTAGAATTTGTTATACTAATTTTTTCTTAAGCTTTTATTATGTCTAATGCCGATAACCTAAAGTTTTTATTCATTTACTTTTTTTTCTTCAAGTTTTCATTTTGTTTGATTTTTTTTAAACTTTTACTGTATTTAATTTTTATAATTTTTTATTATTTTATTTAACTATTTCTAATCTAAATTTTTTTATTTTATTATGGTTGCTTTGAAGGTGCCTACGTACTTGCTAACTAGAATCAAACCATCTGTAGTTCGCTTTTTTTTCTATAAAAGTTTTAATTTGTTGGTTAATTTTATTTAATAAAAAGCATCGGGTTTATGTTATTTAATCATATTAATTTTTATTAAGAAAATACTTAAGTAGCCTAGATTATTAAATGATTAATTTTGGAAAATCTAAAATAACCTAAGTTTGGGAAAACTTCATATTAAATTTTTATTTAAAAAAAAGTGAAAAAACCCTAAAACACTAGATTTTCATAAAAAGTTTTTTTTTTCATTTTTATTATTTTTTTGGTCGTTTATTCTTTATTTCTATTATATACTTAAAAATTCAACTAAAAACTTTAAACAAAAAAAAATTATTTTTATCATTTTCACTTTTTATTGTATTTTTGTTCCTAAAATTTTATTTATATTAAGATTTAATTTAATTTTCTATATTTTTCATGTTTATATTTTTATTTCTAAAATCCAGACCTATACTAAAGATTTTTATTATTTTTTTTAGATTTTTATGTTTTTCATTCTTGAGCTAAAGTTTTTAATTTTATTAATGATTTTATTTATTTTTTACATATTAAGATTTTATCTAATTTTTATATTTTTCTCTTAAAGATCTTATTTAATTAATTTATATTTTGGGATTTTATTTTATTTTTATTACTAAAGATTTTATTTAATTAATTATTTTTTTAGATTTTTATTTTTTGCCATCGAGCGATGGTATACACTAAGACAATCCAATGGGTACTTCAAATTAATTATTTCTATTTTTCAATTTTTATTTTCTAGGCAAAACAATACAATGAAATAAATAGAGGAAATGCATAGAAATAAATAGAAAATTACACCAATCGGATTGTTGTGTATCAAGCAGGTTGAGTCGCAGGTGTGAATGGGGTCATTGGTCAAATTGGGTTGTAGTGGCAGGGCTCCTCGTCGATGATGATTTGGCAGTCGTTGAGGGTAGCTAAGGAGTGTTTTCTTGGGTTTTTTGGGAGTGGAGAATTGATTGATGGTGTTGTTTTTGCTTAAAAACTAGCCTAAGTGGTGGTTCGGGAGGTAGCCAATGGTGAAGTCTACATGGCTTTTTGATTCGTGCCTTTAAGAAAAATTCGAACAAAAAACTTGGGCTTTTATGAATCTATCGACTTCTAGAAATGCCAGGATGCCATTAGCTCAAGGTTGTGTGTTGTGTGAGAAATCCTAAAGAGAAGGTGACGTGGTCGGTAATGGTGTTCTAGAAGTACGGGGTTGGGTGTTCCTAAGTTTTTAAAATATGAATTCAACCCCTTCAACCCCCCGATCCCCCCTCCCCCCCCCCCCCCCCCCCCCCCCCCCCTTCAACTCGAGATGTTTCCTATGTATTTATAAGCGTGTTTAATTGATTCGGATAAGCTCTAATTTGATTTAAACCCATGTTTATCTTATCTCCGTTTTGATGTTTTTAAAAGTGGATTGAAGATAATCCTTAAGATAAGCTCGTTTTTCTAGTGAATAAGATAGGATTGCATAAAGTTTGTGATAAGCATCAAGGTAATCTGATCTTAATTTGCACGGTAGAGTTTTCTCTTTTTTATTTTCAGCCTTGGCGTTACTGTCTGGAGTAAGAAGATGAGCATGTGCCCCACAAATGACTTGCTCTAGCTAGTTGCATGCTACCACGTAGCAGCTTAAAAAAAGAAAAAGAAAACAACACATAATGCTTCTTGTAGGACTTGAACATGTGACATCCTGACTTCCCTTGTTTGTGCGGATGACATACGGACTAACCAAGTCGACCCTTTTCTCGATTTCTTACTAAAGTTAAATTGTATTTCAATTGACAGAACTAATTTATTTTTGTGGTTTTAAGGTTCTTGAGTTTAATTTAGATACCTATATTTTCTTATTTTTATTGAACATATTCACATTTTTTATTAATTTTTTTATTTGTCCTTTTTATAAAAAATTTTCTTTTATTTTCATTTTATTCATTTATTATTATTTTTTCTTTTTCTTTTCTTTTCTTTTCTCTTTTTTTTTTATTTTATTTTCTTTATATATATATATATATATTCGTAAACTAGGCTTTTTATTATTACTATATATTTTTTTCATTATTTATTTATTTATTTACATATATTTTAAACAAATCTAGATAGGGCCAAAAGTGGAATTTCCACACTAAGGCTTAAAAGGCCTAAACTAAAAGTCTAAGTCCAGTCCAAAGCCCGAGTACATGCGAAGCCATAAAATTTAGTATAAGTCTAATTATTTAAAATAACAAGTCTAGATGAAGGGAGTCCAATAAAAAAAAAAAAAAGCTCTACACCTTATCCCAAACAAAATCCCCCACAAGGCCCTTAAAATCAGATCCATAACTACAAGCATCATAAGTCAATATATAGATAATCACCTAAAAAGAAAAAAATAAAAAAGGAAAAAGGAGTGAGTCATAAGATCTAGTATGGGAATGCTTCAACCACACATCATACCACTCACAAGCAGGCCTAGATTTTAATGTAATAGACAAAATTCATTTAGTTACTTAATTTAAGTATAGCAAGCAATACACTTTTGGTATCTTGGAAGTTGAAGTAACTCATTACTCTGTAACACGATGGAGAATGAGGGGTCTAATTCATTGCAGCAATATCGAGGGTTACATAAATGGTCATATTCATGTCCAACGATAACCAAATATCTAATAGTCTTATTCGAAATTCATTATGAGAATCTGCTACTAGTGACTACAATCTGTCACTAATGTATTATATGTGAGATTCATAACTCTATATAACACCCACTAATGCATCATTCCATACCTACTAGCTATACCTCATGATTCCCCCTTATCGACTACCCCCTGCACCACCTATAGTAGCCTAGGTTCCTAATTTACTGTATCATCCTAGAATTTATGATTGTGGCCGTAAAGCTAGTTCAAGGATGTCGCTAGTTGACCTAAAATGATCATACACAAGCAATTACACATGTTTATTAGCCAAGTTAATTTATTACTTAATTTTTATTTATCTACAAGCACATACAACACGCAATTTGAACAAACTGCATACCTACAAATCCCATGATCACAATCTAAGCCATGTGTTATAAACTGATGCCAGTTCCAAAATGTATATACAATAAAGATTAATAGTTAATTACTTGTCTTGAATAGAAATTATATTTAATTTTATCAAATAAAATTACTCATTCGTATTTAAGTTTAATACTTTGTAAAATTTAGATAGTTGTAATATTAGTGTGTATTTAATTAAGCATAATTCTTATTTGATTATTATTTAATTACCAATTAGCTAAATTTATTCAATTAGTATTTAGTTCCAATTATGCCTATTGGGCTTGACTTAGTATGCAACTAAATATGTCCCTTTAGGCGAGTAAATCCATTTAGTGTTACTAAATGGGCCCACTTTCTTAGTCTTGTTATTAATCATACAAATTTCGTTAACCAATTAGTGATTCAGTTTATTAATTGAATTGGTTTGAAAGTAGTGAATCAATTAGGGTAAGATTAAAGCAATTATGATTAATTTGGTTTCAGTTCATCTTTAGGGGCTTGACCTTAAGCTATTTTATTTTAGTTTAGTTTAGTTTGTATATTAGTTAATTAATTTTTTTCATAATTTCTATGTTGTGAACCGGTTTAGGTGAACCAGTTGGAGGAAACTGGTTCGGTTCACGTGAATTGAGTCTTAGACTGGTTGACTTTTCACTTAGGGATGGCCTATTCATTCTAATTATTTGTCTAACTATTTATTTATTCCAAAACCAAAACTAAATGCTATGTTATTTGTTATATTTAAACCCATTTTTATTAATCAACCCAAATTATCACTTAAGCCTATTTTTATCATAAACACTTTTCCATATGAGTAGTTACCTTTTTAGAAATCAAACTAACTTCTAGTACAGTTTTGATCCAAAAGTTCGATTCAATTTTAGAAGAAATGTGTTTTGATTTTGTAAAAACTAGTTGTAGAAATCAATTCTATAAGTTAATTTGTACATAAAACAGTCATTAGTTAAAAATTTATAAACGAATATTTTTTCAATGTTTTTTTTATAAACATTTTGGATCAAATGGCGTTTTTACAAAGAATGGTTTAATGTTAAAGAGGAATACATGAACATGTTCTTAATATTCAAACTTGACTCGATGAGTGACTCAATGAGTCATATTACATTAACACTTATCCTTAATTACACCATACTTATAAAAAATCAAAACATGCTAAAATAAGAGGAATTAACAAGAGATTTTCCAAATTTACAACATTCAATCATTTGCATTTAAACTTCATGGGGAATCATTGAAATCATCATCAACTTTCTAATTCTTTTTCTAAAACTAGCTCAACAAAATTAACCACAACTCTTTCATTTTAACTCCGATTTAAGCCAAACAAAAACCAGCTGGTTTCTAACTCATTTCCCTATCCATTTCTACAACAAATTCCAGATTTTTATTGAGTTAAGTGCCCTTTTTACATAGAAATATTCCAGTTACGAATTTCTAATTTCAAAAGCATTATATTTCCCTCATTTCAACTCTAAATGACTTCAAACCAAAACCATTTTGTTTCAAACCTATACCCATAGATAAATTAACATTATTACATCACTTTAGCTTCTTTTTAACACTTGGGAATTTAGACACACCCAAAAAACGAATTAAATTTTATGTCACCCATTTTACTCATTTGTACACTAAATTAACACCAATTCAATTTTAAACCTTCTATCTTCATTCCAATCAATTTTATCCATTACTAATTCATCAAACATCCATCATACATCTAATTAAACATCAATTAAATCAAATCATTTAAACCAACATCAAACCCAACACACATACACTACACATCTCCAAACTAACACCAATACATACCCATTTTGCATTTCTTCATGAAATTAAACCCACATACATATCCTAAATACCCATTTACCTGAATCAATACTTCCAAATACCCAAAACACATCAAAATACATTCCAACTCCTATCATAGCTCCATGTCACACATACATAAATACCCATTAACTACATTTCTTCCAATTTCTATCAAATTAACACACTAAAACACTATGCATCACCAAATCTCATCTTCAACTTAAAATTTGTGGAAATTAGAGACTTGCCTTAATTGATTGCTCTTCTAAAAACTCTTGAGAATCCCAAAAACCAAAAGCTTCTAAGAACCTACTCCAAATGTCTCTAAACTTGTAATTAACATCAAATTACACCAAATTGCCACCACAGATCTAGAGATTGATAGATTCTACTTAACATATATTGAAATCAAGATTAGAAAACCAAATTTGTTCTTACCTCAACTTAGAGCTCCATGTCTACTTGTATGGAAGTACCGATTTCCGCTTAATCTTCTTCTACTTCTTCAATTTCCTTCAATTCTTGATCTTAGAAATATAGCCATAATAAATTTAACCTAAATTAGCACTTACATTAAGCTCAAAACAGCATTTACTCACCAAATTGAATGTAGAAGTTGGTGAATCTTCTTCTAACTTACTTGAATCCTCTTGATAATGATTAATTTGAGCTTAATTTGCTTAGATTCTTTCCTCTTCTATTCCTACATTAGCAATAAGAGTGGGAGAGATATTAAGAGTCCATTTTTTATCAAATTTTCTAGAATCTCTCTTTTCAATATTGTGTTTATATACTTCACTACCATTTAATTTACTTAAGTACCCTTATCTATTCTAGTTTACAAGCTAGGGTAATAAGGTAATTTATCATACCTTTAAAATATCTAGAATACCTGTAATGCCTACATTACTAGTCTTAATTAACCTATAAGTAAATTCTTAACATAACTACATAAATCAATCAATTAATTTTATTACTATGATTATTTATTTTATTTTATTTTTTTCTTTGATTTTATTTTCTTCTATTTTATTTTATTTTATTTTTTTACTCTAATTTCTTTGATTTTATTTTCTTCTATTTTATTTTTTATGCTAATTTCTTTGATTTTATTTTCTTCTATTTTATTTTATTTTATTTTTATTTGGGTCATTTCTCTCTTTCCCCCTTAAAATAAATTTTGTCATCGAAATTTACTTGAAGCTTAGAAGAGCTCTGGAAACTTGTTCTTCATATTCTCTTCCAACTCCATAGTGTCTTCCCTTTCTAACTAACTGCTCCATTACACTTTAACATAATTAATAGTTCATCTTCTCAAAACTTGTTCTTTGTGGTCAACTATTCTTATAGGAACCTCAATTATTGTCAAGTTTGGCTGCACATCTGGTTGAGACAAAGCTACTATAGTATCTGGATTTGGAACATACTTCTATAACATTAATACATTGAATATATTAAGTACTCTAGCTACTCAAAGGAAGAGCCAATCTATAAGCCACTGGTTTAATCTTCTCAAGTATCTTAAATGGACTAATATATCAAAGATTTAACTTTCCTTTAATTAAAAACCGAACTACACCCTTCATAGGAGATATCTTAAGGAAAATGTGATCTCCAACATACAATTCCAAGGGTCTATGTCTCTTAGTTGTATAACTTTTGAAACTACTATATGTTGCCAACATTCTCTACTTAATTACTTACACTTTATCTATCACCTGCTATACCAACTTTGAGCCTATCAATTGCCTTTCTTCAACCTCATCCTAATGCACTGAAGATTAGCATTTCCTTCAAAAGAGAGCTTCATATGGGGCTATTCCAATGGTGGTTTTGTAATTGCTATTATAAGCAAATTCCACTAATGGCAAATGATCATCTCAATTACCTCCAAACTCTAATGCATAGGCCCTAAGCATATCCTCCAAACTTGAATCATTCTTTTCAATTGGCCATTTGTTTAGGGATGGACGCTGTACTAAATTTCAACTTAATTCCTAAAGGTTGATGCAAGCTTACCAAAAAATCTGCTAGCAAAGCATGTATCCCTATCTGACACAATTGGCAATGATACACCATGCAGTCTTGCAATTTCCTGAATATACATTTAAGCCAATATCTCTAATGTACAACCAACTTTTAGAGGTAAGAGTTGTGCAGACTTACTTAGTTGATCTACAATCACCTACACTGAATCATTTCCTACCATAGTCCTTGATAAAGCCATCACAAAATCCATCATAATGTGTTTCCACTCCCATTCAAGAATGAGTAATGGCTATAATTCTCTAGCAAGTCATTGATGCTTAATCTTGATTTGTTGGCATGTCAAACATATATTCAAAAACTCTATAATATCTCTTTTCATATTATTCCTCCAATAATGCTTCTTCAAGTCCTTATACATTTTGGTATTTCCTAATTATATTGCATAGCTAGAAGAATGAGCTTCTTTCATAATTTCCCTCTTTAGTTCTTGATTCTCTGGAACCCAAAGGTGAGTCTTAAATCTAATTACACTGATGGGAATCTACCCTATGATCCCAATAGTCAGGGAAATTGATTTGGATGATGATCCAAATCATTCGCATGTGTACATTTTCTTTATTTAATAAAGTTTGAATGGTAATTTAGCAGGTACAGTGATTAGTCTTCATAGGATGCCACATGACCTACACTGTTAATCAAATTGGGAACATCATCAGACTCACATCCAATGGCCCGCTGTGATCACAATTGACTTGACGAACCGGCTCTTTGAAGACCATTATTTTTGTACTTGTACTTTTATCTTTGAACCGGTTACTTTGTAATCATTTTGGGAAATTTTATTTGGTTGTATTTATTGAATTTAGGACCAGCCACACTAGTGGCATAGACATAATTTTTTTTGACATTTTAACCCTAATGATTGTGGGAGCTTTTGACATTTTGATAAAAAACTACACCTTGTTGCCATGAGAGTGAGGAGTCCTCTTACCAATACATATTCTTATCAATTTCTTGCAAATTATGGCAAGTGAGGCTTAGCAAATCTTGTGAGTAGTATCAAGATTTTTCTAAGTTGCTTCTTGTTATTACTAGTGTGTAATATCTAGTGATAATAGGTTGTTTTTCCTTTACATGTTGTTCTGCCATTAGCGTTCTTGTTGCTTCAATTTGTATAAGATTGGAGTTGCACGTTATCTTTACTTGATTTGATGTTGGAATCCTTTGTGTTGCTTACAAGTTGATTCACGCAATTTGAGTTTTATTGCACTAGGCTTCACGCCATTTGTGAATCCATTTTGTGGATTTGATCCCTTGATTCACCAATTATATTGTGTTCACGTGCTCTTGGCTACTGAGTACATCATCTTTTAGTATCAGAGCAAGTTGTTCATACAATTAGGGTTCATTTGGAAATTATTCTTCACGCCATTTTTGGGATTTGTTAAAGTGGTTCTTCAATTGGTTTCATGTGCTTGAATTTGAACATTTAGGCACATCATACACCCTCTGAATTCACCTACAAATATGTTCTTTTACCTTCTTCGATTTTCTTCATAATCTACTTCCTTCTTTCAAAGTCTTCCTTTTGTGTGTTTTTTATCTTTTCTAATAATGATGGCTGAAGTCATAATCTTGCCAACATAATGTCAACTCTTTCTGCCATGACCTCTACATTAAGTCTTCTCAAATCTTCCAATATTTACTTCTAGATAGTAAATATAGATGCTACACTTACTTGCTTATTCTTACTCAAAGTGTTGGCCACCACATTAACTTTACCTAGGTGGTATAAGATCTCCAAATCATAATCCTTTATAAGCGCCAACTATTGCCTTTGTCACATATTCAATTCTTTTTTAGTGAAGATGTACTTGAGGCTTTTATGGTCAGTGTAAATCTTGCACCTTTCCCTAAATAAGTAATGTCACCACAACTTTAATGCTAGTAAAATAGCTACCAACTCCAAATCATGCACTGAATAATTCTTTTCATAAGGTTTTAGCTATTTAGAAGCATAAGCGGTTACTTGTCCTTCTTTCATCAACACATATCCTAGGCCTTGAATAGAGGCATCGCTATAAACTGTAAACTCCTTACCACTCTTTAGTAGCATCAATATTGGTGCAGAAACAAGTTTAGACTTCAATTCTTGGAAGTTGCTTTCACACTTGTCACTCTAAACAAATTTCACATTCTTTTGAGTTAATATAGTCAAAGGTGCCGCAATCTTAGAAAACCCCTTAATGAATCTTCTGTAATAACCTGCCAATCCTAGGAAATTGCACTCCTTAGAAACTGTCTTGGGCCTTTCCCACTTGGTCACAACTTTGATTTTGTTTAAATCCACTAATATTCCATCTCTTATCACCACATAACCTAAGAAAGTAATCTTTTTTTAACCAAAATTCACATTTCTTGAATTTCGCATTGTAAACACCCCATTTTTGCCCTAGAAGTCAATAATACTAAAAAATAATCAATTTTTAATTTTTCCCAATTTTCCTCTAATTTAGTATAAATAGTAAAAATATTCAAAAAAATAAGAATAAATAGGAAAACACATCAATTTTGAAAAGTGATTTCGGAAATAGTAATAATAAAGGATGAGTAATTTTTAAAAATTTTAGAAATTTCAAAAAAATACAAAAAAATGGAAAAACCGCATTGCATATATGCAATTTGCGATACAAAGAAAATCGGGAAAATGGGCTAGCTCAGCTGGCTCGTGCGTGCATGTTGGGACCGTGTGAAGGCTGAAGGTCGCGAGTTCGAATCCCCCCGCGTGCGCTCGGCAATTTTTTTTCCTTCTTTTCCCTGGAGCCGCCACGTGGCAGCGTGTGATTGGCCGAAGGAAATCACGCGTGTTGCACGTGATCGTCTTCCTCACCCGGACAGACGCGAGAAGAAGCCGGAGCAAGTCCGACGAAGGTGGAATCGATCATTTTTTTTCAAATCTTCTAGATTACTGTCAAGATAAAGCCAAATCCATAAGATAAATCAAAGAAAAACAAGAGATCAACATCAAATCGCCGGGATAAAATCAAATCTAAAAACGGAATAAATTTGGATTTATCCAAATCGGCCGATTTGAGCTTATCCAAGAGGGTTTCCGGACGCCTATAAATAGAGGAGGAGGGGAGGAAGCCAAGACATGAATCAGAATTGAGAGAAAGTGAGGAAAGAGTGCAAATCGGAGAGCATCGAAGGAGACCCAAAACCGCGAAGCACCGACCGGAGCTAAACCACCACCAGGAGGCGATCTGGGAGTGAACCACCGCCACCATTGGATTCAGCACCCTCGAAAAGCTAGGATTCGACACCTCACCCGCTGCAAAAAGCCGCTGGAACGCCGTGAACGAGCCTCCTCCACCGCCGTGTCCGATCGATTCGACTCGACCCGATTCGACCCGACCCGCGCACCGACCCGGATCCAGGTAAGTCGGATTTTCCGGATTTTTTTATTTTATTTAATTTACTTATTTTGTTTATTTATTTGTTCCGAATTAATTTATTATTTATTTGTGGTTTTTGTTATTTGCTTAGTTATTTATTTATTGGTTTTTGTTATTAGTTATTTATTTGTTTCCATTTTCAATAAATAGAAAAATGTAGAAATTAGGTTTTTTTTAGGATTTAATAATGTAAAATAAAAAATGAAAAAATAAAACAAGAAAAATATTAGGAAAATAATAATAAAATTTTAGATGTCAAAAATAGAAAACTTAGGATACAAAAATCAACAAAAATTCCCAAAAATCACAAAAATCAACAAAATTCCCAGAAATCACAAAAAATCATAAAAGTTAATAAAAAATTCAAAAATTATGAAAGAATCATAAAAATAAGTTTTAGCACTTAGAAAAATCATTTTCTTCAAATAAATCAAAATTGATGTTTTTCCTAAAAAATCATTTTCAAAATAAAATCAAAGCTTAGGCTTAGAAGTTTTTAGAAAAAAATCCAAAAAATGGTAAGAACATAAACTAAAAGAGATTTCATAAATTAAAATTCACCAAAACAACTTAAGGTTTTCAGAAAAGCGAACTACGACTTGTTTGATCCTGAGTAGCAGGTACGTAGGCACCCATTCGGGTCAACCCCTAAAATGAATGAAAAATCAATTTTTCAAATCACTGAAAAACATAATAGAAAGTAACAGAAACACAATGAAGCACATTTCTAAATAAGATCAATTTTAGGAGATTAGGTGGTAACCGTAAGGTTTTAATAGGTTAGCCTCCGGACTTAGAAACTCTGGTTTTCCCTTTTCCTTTTTCAAAAATGAAAAAAGGAAATAACGACGACTAGTAGTCCAAATTAAGACTAATCCGCTCCTTTAGTCTTAATTCAATATTTCCCAACAACAGTTGGGTGGCAACTCCAAAAATCAAACGAAATTCCTAACTCAAGTCGAGGATCTACATTAGATGAGCATAGGGTCTAGTCTAGATCGGATTAGGAATGGGAATTCAAAAATTAGACTCGACACGCATACAACTGCTTTTCTCTCAACCTTTGCCACACTAAACTTAAGTGCTCTTTATGTTCTTCTCGAGACTTCAAATAAACCAAGATATCATCAATAAAGACTATGACAAACTTGTCTAAGTAATCTTGGAATACTTTATTCATTAAGTCGATGAAAGCAACAGAGGCATTTGTGAGTCTAAATAGCATAACTAAGAACTCATAATGACAATATCTTGTCCTAAATGCTGATTTTTTAGCATCCTTTGACTTAATCTTGGGTTGATGGTATCCAGATCTAAGATCAATCTTTGAGAATACAACTACACCTCTTAACTGGTCAAACAAGTCATCAATGCGAGGAAGAGGATACCTGTTTTTTATGGTAACCTAATTCAACTATCTATAGTCAATGCACAAACACATGATCCCATCTTTCTTCTTTATAAACAATACTGGTGTACCATAAGGAGAGACACTTGGTTGTATGAACCCTTTATTCAAAAGTTCTTGTAATTCTATTTTCAACTCTTTCAACTCATTTGGTACCATAGGTATGATTACTTAGAAATAGGGGCAGTACTAGGTACCACATCAATACCAAATTCAACTTCTCGATCTGGTGGCAACTTTAGTAAATCTTCTAGAAATACATCAACAAAATTTCTAACAACCAATATCTACTCAATACTAGGAGGGCCATCTTCAACAATAATTGAAGCCACACTTTCCTTCTCCCACAACTCCTTTGATGGTAATTTTCCAAGTCTTTAAATATCTAACTCATGATAGATTATGTCCTCTCTTGGAATCCTAAATCGTAACACCATTACCTGAACATCAATTGATACATAATACCGAGTTAACTAATTCATGCCTAAAATAACATCAAATTCAATCATATCCAAAACTATCATATCAATTGGCATATGTTTATCAGCTATTAACACATTTACTCAACATAAAACCAACATCTAAAGGTGAATTGACACACATACTAGCAAGCAAATCATCCATGACTAAAGCACATGCATAAGCAAGCATCTTTGATATGGAGGAATGTATGGCTCTAGTGCCAATCAATACATATGCATGGTGAGTGGAGATTAGGAGCATACCTGCAAGTGTGTCCACATCTAGAATCTCGTCATGTTGAAGTGCATAGACTCTAGCACCTCCCTTAACTTTCTCAATGGTCTTGACTTTAATTGCCTTCTACCCTTCAATGCACTCATGTGCTTTATGTCCTCTTTGCTTGGAGTAGTAGCAAAAAACTAGTTGAAGAGTTGGTCTAGGACACTCAAAGCTCTTATGTACTTTCTCCCATGGGTGAAGTAGGCCTTAAGATTCCACTTGTACTTGTCTTTCTTATGAGGCCTAAAGTACCTAGGACACCTCTGAACAACACTAGGAAAAGTCGCCTTAGGCTTCTCACTCACACTAGCTTGAGGCTTTTTGGCAAGCATTGGCTTGTTGTTTGGAACAAAGAGTTGGTCTAGGACACTCAAAGCTCTTATGTACTCTCTCCCATGGGTGAAGTAGGCCTTAAGATTCCACTTGTACTTGTCTTTCTTATGAGGCCCAAAGTACCTAAGACACCTCTGAACAGCACTAGGAAAAGTCGCCTTAGGCTTCTCACTCACACTAGCTTGAGGCTTTTTGGCAAGCATTGGCTTGTTGTTTGGAACAAATTTCCCTTGTCTAATACCTACGCCACTAGAATTGGATCTTAAAGCCATGAATTGCTTTCCCAAAATTTGAGTCCTTCTCATCTCTTGCTCCTTAACCCTCCTTTGACCTTACTCAAGTAGCTTAGCTTTGTTTACATTGCTATACAACCTTTCAACTCAAATGATCTCACCTTCTCTTGAAGTTTTGTCTCAAGCCCATTCAAGAACATATAAACTTTGCAAGTCTCATTATTTGAGTTTATGGAAGGAATTTTATCAACTTGTTCAATTCTACTTCATATTCCTCAACACTCTTGTTTCCTTGCCTGAGATTATAGAAATCAACAATTAACTTGTCCCTTAGAGTCTCTGGAAAACATTTGCTAAGGAAAGCTTCCTTAAAGGATTTCCAAGTCACATCACCATGGATCATCCTACTAACTAACTTCCATGAGTTGGAAGCATCACCTTTCAACATGAACACACATAATCCAATTGTCTCTCATAAGGTACATCATAAGTAGCAAAAGCTTTTTCAAGCTCATCAATCCACTCTAGTTATAATTAGATCAAGACAACTAGAAAATGGCTTCATAAAATGTATAAAGCATGTCAATCTAGGAACACCACAATATCACTCAACTTCTCCTATAAGTACATTAGGAGCTACTAGTCTTTGAGGAGCTTATTGCTACATATACCAATCCTTCATCATGGTCATTATCTCATGCACTAAACTAACCAACCGCTTTGTCTTAGAATGAGGTAATGGAGGAGGAGATGGAATAGGTGCATCATGCATAGGGTTCTTAAGATTACCCCCTATTGGAGGGTTGGGGGTGGGGAGGGAGCACAACTACATGTCTAATTGCATGATGAGGAGGCATCTTAACAAATAAATACATACAAGCACATAACAAAGTCAACACATCATATAATTCATTATTCACAACCAATTTATTTTAGTCTAATTCCAATTTTAATTTGTGAAATCCTACTTGTTGGGATGTTTATTTAGTTTTAATGCCAGGTTTTATTTTATAAAATCAACCATCAAGTTTATGTTCAATTTATTTTGAAAATGTTTCGTTAGTTTGCAATGTGGAGACCTAATAAGTGATAAAACCATCAAACTGTCTAAAAAGATAACTAAGACTCAAAAGGCTCAAACCAAAAGTCCAAGTCTAGTTCTAAGTCCGAGTACATGTGAAGCCATAAAATTCAGTATAAGTCTCATTATTTGAAATAAAAAGTCTAGATGAAGAGAGTCCAATAAAAAAAAAAAAAAACTCTACTCCTCAACCCAGAGGAAATCCCCCGCAAGGTCCTTAAAATCATATCCATCACTATAAGCATCATTGTCACGCCCCGAAAGGGGGTCTAATAGTTACCACTAAAATCATCATGACACGTGTGCACCTATTATATGATAATCGTCTTACGAGCTAGAGATCGTAAGACTCTAAGTAAATAATTGCAGTTACGACTAATCATAGTACATATAATTAAATAATAAAATATAATTATAGATCTTATATCCTACGGTCAACCATGATCATAGAGAATCGGTATCCCCTACCAATAATTAAAATAGGATAAATCCTAGGTTTCTCAAATTCAAAAGTTTATTTACATAGCGGTCCTAACATTTCATCTAAATAATCTATCATTCACAATTCTTACTTTGTCGATTTGGTCTTCCAAAACTCTTGACACATCACATCTTATCCCATCCTGAGCTTTCGTAATCGCCACCTACAAAAAGGGTCTATGGAGAGGTAAGCACATTATGGCTTAGTGAATGGGATGGTAATACTTTCAATGCTACTTACACATAAACAAATTCAAATCAAGTTATCAAAACATATGTTATGCATAAACAACCATATGAATGCAGCATCTCACGTGGTCTTCCGGTAACCAATGTGAAGTCTAAGGTACACGCTCCCCTCGACCTTGGGTTGGGGATTCCCAAGCCACAATTAGTGCCCAGGTCTTACTCACATCTTCATTATTCTTATCTCTTATTTAAGTCATGTTTTAACTTTAATGTTTTAGGCTTAGGTGCCCCAATACACCGAGCATTACACCCTAAAGAGATAGGTAGGACTCAAAACCATCAAGGCGCGATAATCCCCTAATCACTTAGTTTGCACTTGGCGGAACAGTAATCCTCTTATTACTCTGGCGAACCCTGTAGCAATGATAGCCTTCAATCTCATGTAACGTCTCATGGAAATGCATGTCCAGTTTTAATTAAGTCCACTTTCTTAATTTATTGATTTAAAGTGATCAAACAACATATATAATCACAACCAATTCTCATTCAAGCAAATGGAATAACTACCAAGCATTTCAAGCCTAACATTCCAAGAACAGTCAATAAGGACCCAGTGTAGTCCCATAAACAAACCACTACATTTCATTTCACACTTACCACAGCAAGCAAAGGTCATGCATTTCACATCATAAAACAGACACGAAACCTAAACCCTGCGGATGTAGATTATACATTAGCTTAGTTAACTTGACACCTCTGTGCCATTTGTCTTAAATGTCAAATCAACCACTCAAGATTGATTTACGATCATCATCTTAACACCTCTATGTCATCACACTTCTCAAGTGCTCTGTTATTCACATATTCGAGAGCCAATAAAGTCATCTCGTATATTCCTTCTAGGTCCTCAATGCACTTATGTATAATATATATATATACTTAGGTTTATGAATGTAGTTTCACCTAAAGGACATTTATGCTAGGCACCTCCCTTCACTCACTTAAAAGGGCAAGAAAATAGAATGGTTAAGTTGAAAAATCAAGTTTACACTCATGATTTGTATGGTTATGTTCATGAGTGTATTGTATAGGTATAGTAGGAAAATAGGTTTGCCTAAGCATATGTACACATTCAGAAGTAAACTCTGATATGTATACATAAGGACATCTTTATACCCTATTCCAACTATGTACACCTACTCAGTAGTTATATAAGGAAAAGCTAGGTTTCTATATTTTGGTTTGGTTTAAAGAAAACAATTTTGAATCATGGGTTAGACTTATGGTAATAGCACTAGCAATATGGTGTTAAGTGCTATCGTTAAGGTAATGACATCTAACCCTCGAACCATTATATCCTCTACACTCTTTATGAATTCTTTCCTAATCTCATTAATCCCCATTATATAACTCAACTTAACAAGAATCACATTCAATTACAAACATAACAAATGGCAATTTCACATACATAGCATATTAACATACAACATAACATGGTAACATATAATTAAGTTTCCCACTCACCTGTTTAGGGTTGTCATAGTCCTAGCCAGAGTCGAGTGATTCTAGTGGATAACCCCTTTGCTTTCCTCTTGAAATTAGTGTCCTTCTGCAATGCTTTCTCAACCAACCATAGAAGGCTATATCTCCACTTGACTTTGGTAGTTTCCTAGCACTTGATATGTGTACTCCACTCGCTATGCGTTTGATGGCAAGGCGTGAAGTCTCCTCCTTAAAGAACTTTGGGCGGACAAGATTTGAAACGTTGAACACTTTTTCAACGTAATTTTGATACAGGGTTCCAGAAAGAATGACCTTCCTATAAATCATTGCTTCCAACACCCCAAGTTGCTATGATCGACTGTTTGCTTTCCTTGTGTAAAAGTCGGGCAATGAAATGTCTTCAACCTACCAAATTTGGAATTCCTTCTCCCGTATATGTAGGATACCTTTAGGAAAGACAACTAAAGGTCTTGCATTAGGGTATTTAGCCTAAAATGATCTTCCTCAACATCCTTTGAACATTCCATTGTGAAATCCATTTCATTCCAAATATCCTCAAGGCCATCATCTTGGGTGTTGCTCGAATCATTCCCTTTACCATCTTCACCATCATAGACGCCTCCTTTACATGAAGCATCTTTGAAGCTTTCATTTCTCAATTTGTCTCTAATATCTTCCAATGAACTACTTGTAAGACAACCCGTAGGATTTAGTAGTCCTTAAAGGTTTTGTATCACCTTCTTTCTTCTCTCCTTTGTTGACATCTTTACCTACAGGGTTTCCCATCCTTTCTACTGGTTTTCATCCTCATTTACACTTCCATTACCATATATATGCTAACCTTTCCCGCACACTACATACACACACCAACATACTCCTATCCGTATACATACACACTCGGCAAACCATGCATGCACCTACACATTCATACACACAACCATACCATACACTTAATTACACACACACACAACTGCACTTTGTTATCCTCCTTTCTCCTCAAGTCCACATACACACACACACACCACTAATGCATACATACACACATAATCCACTTACATCTCACACCCCAAATACGTACACACACACACATATGCTCTACATACACCTCACACTACCAATACATGCCTACCCACATACTCTGCACATACTACACACCTCACATACACATACACACATACCCATACCACACACCATCTCATACACTTATACACATACTCTACATACACCTCACACCACCAATACACATGCACCCACATACTTCGCACACACTATACACCTTCCATACACATATACACATACCCACATACACCACTCCTTCCATATACCACACATACACGTCCATACACCACACATCTTCTATACTTATACACACATACCACGTACTCCACACATCATCCATATAGACACATGTACCTCATACCCCACACCTTCCATGCACCTATACACATACTCCACACATCCTACACCTTCCATACACATACATACCTTTACATACCACATGGCATCTACACACATACCCACAAACTGCACATACCACACAGGATTCGTATGCATACTCCCATTTCGCACACACCACATATCATCCCTACACATACATACATACCGCATACACTACACACCATCAATATACACAGACACACTACACACCTTACATCACCTCATGCACATACGCGCATACTCACACGCATTACACACTTAGTTCCTCCTTCCCTACACATACACACACATACTCACACACCATACACCATCACATACACTTACACACATCCTTGCACACACCACACACCATCACATACACATACACACATCCTTGCACACACCACACAACCCTCTCTCCTCGACTTCTTCTCCTCAATTGGACGTCTCCTCACTGGACAACATTTCTTTCTCACATTCTCCTCCACTTCATCCTCTCTTCCCCACTAGTCCGTTAGTACATGCATGCCTGGAACCAGATCACTTGGGATGTTGTTGCTGCTCTCTCCCAATATCAAACGCTAGTGTTCCTACTCATTACTGCTGGACTCTTCTCTTCTCGCAAACACGGCTGGCCGGAAATAGGGGAGAACAAGTAAGAAACGAATCAGAAGTAAGTGCGAGCTTAAGGAGGGATAAGGGCAGGTGGAGATGTTGCTGCTCTTATAGATGTTGCCGTTGTTGTTGTGTCGCTATTGTTGTCATTACAGTCGTTGTAGTTGCCATTGTTTGTTGCAGTCATGGTCATCATTATGGCTGCCGTCGTGGTTGTCGTTGTCTTCTCCAAGTTGTTCGTTGTTGCCTCCGTTGTTGGGGAAGGAGATGAGACAGACACGATGCCAAGTTGCCGCCTTCGTCGTTGCTGTCACCGTTAAGTCGGAGTGGGAGCAGGAAGAAGGAGGGAACACGGGGTAGGGATAGCCGGGAAGGGAAGATGCCACGCGGGAGGAATAAAAAGGAATGAAGGAGAAGAAGAAGAATGGAGGAAGCAGGGAAGAAGAAGAAAGAAAGCAAGAAAAGAAAAGTAAGGGGGAGAGAGACAGGATGGAGACAGCTGAAGATTGATGCTACTGTGCCGCCGTGCTTGATGCCACGTCTGGTTCAAATCTGCTTCCTTTTGTTTTTTTTTTTTTACAGCTGTGTATATATATATATTTATATTATATTATATATTGTAATGTCTTTATTTTAATATTCGACTCATGTACAAGAATATCTTTAAAGTTTATATTTTCAGCAATTTATTACGAAAGCTTACGTCTAAACTAATATAATTATCTCGAATATAAATACTTACTCTAAATTTTCATTTAAAATTCTTAAATCTATAATTTAAATTAATTTCACTATTTAACCTAATATTGTTTGAAATTCGTGTTTAGAAAAATTTATTCTTTTAATTTAATTTACCCGAACTAAGGTTAGGATTTATAATTATTTTTATTTATCTGTCTATATATATCTATATTTGGATATTTTCCAATTACTTTGCTTCCTAAATTTATTCGGTAATGTATTTCGTGAAATTCAATTTGTTAAGTTCGTTATCATCTTTTCTTTGCCCAAGATTATTCCTTCTAATTTTTTTTATTTTTAAAACCTATTATTATTGCAAAATATTAAAATAATATTTATGGGTTGCAATATTTGAATTTTTGTCGCACATTTCTCGAAGTTTTTAATGTTGCGGAATTGTTCCTCTAGCTACCCCGACCTAGAAGTATGCATTATTCTATTTATTTTCTTTAAATTTTCATGTAGTTTTGCAAAATTTTTAGAACTTTACAATCATAAGTAAAGTCAATATACAGATCATCACCTAAAACAAAAAAAAAAAAGGAGAAAAAAAGGGAGTGAGTCACATGACCTAGTATGGGAATGTCTCAACCACACACTACGCCACTCGTAAGCAAGCTTAAATTCTACTACAGTGAATAAGATTCATATAGTTATTTAATTTAAGTGTAGCAAGTAGCATACTTTTGGTGTCCCAAAAGTTGGAGTAACTCATGATTCCACGACACGATGGGGGGATGAGGGGTTCGATTCATCGCAGCGACATCAAGAGTTGATATGAGCGACCAAATTCATGTCCGACAACAACCAAATATCTAATACTTTCATTTGGAATTCAACGTAAGAATCTATTATCAATGACTATAGTCTATCACTAACCTATTATATGTAAAGCCTACAACTCCATATAACACTTGCTAACATATCATTCTATACCCACTAGTCATGCCTTACAATTCTTTCCTATCGACTACCACACTACCTATAGTGGCTCAAGCACTTAATTTACCATATCATCTTGGAATTTACAACCGTAGCCGTAAACCTAATATGAGGGTGTTGTTCACTAACCTTAAATGACCATGCACAAGTGATTACACACGTTTATTTGCCAAGTTAGTTTATTAGTCAATTTTTATCTATCTATGAGCACATACAATATGCAATTCGGCAAAACTACATATTTACAAGTCCTGTGATCACGATCTAAGTCATGTGTCATAAATAGAAGCCAGTTCCAAAACGTATGTGTAATAAAGATTAATAGTTAATTACTTGTCCTTAATAGAAATTATATTTTAATTTTATCAAAAAAACTTACTTGTTTGTATTCAATTTTAATACTTTGTAAACTTTAGATAGTTGTAATATTAATGTGTATTTAATTAACTATACTTATTTATTTTATTATTATTTAATTAGTCTTTAGTTCTAATTAGGCTCATTGGGCTTAACTTACTATACAACTAAGTATGTCCCTTTAGGCAAGTAAATCCATTTAGTGTTACCAAATGGGCCTACTTTCTTAGCCCTATTTATTAACCGTACTAATTTCATTAATTAATTAGTGATTTGGTTTATTAATTGAATTAGTTCAAAGGTAGTGAACCAATTAGGGTAAGATTAAATCGATTATGGTTAATTTGATTTTGGTTCATCTTTAGGGGTTTGGCTCTAATCTATTCTATTTTAGTTTAGTCTAGTTTATTTATTATTTAATTAATCTTTTTCCTAATTTCTACATTGTGAACTGGTTGGATGAGACCGGTTTGATTCGCAATCTAAGTCAAGCAAGTTTTACATGAAGAATATTTGATACAAATAGAAAAAGAACCTGTATTGGTATTCTTAAGAAAAGGGAATAAAAAAAAAAAAAAAGAGAATCAAAACCAAGTCAATAGATCAATTTCTTTTTCTTACGCGAAAGATCTTACTATTTTCAAAGAAATTGTAGTTGCATTTCTTTTCCATTTAAGAGTGTACGATGTCAAAGTGGAAGAGTTGTTACTCTCCTTCGATGAATTTTACAAGATTAATGCGTTCCCTCGAGCTAAAAAGAGAATATTCCAGGACAAAATTGACTTTTGAGGCCCTTAACCATTATTACCAATTATCGGTTTGTGATAGTAGTGGATAAAAGCAGTAGCTAATAGCAAATGCTGATGGTTATAATTATCACCAAATATATATAGAGAGAGAGAATAAGGAAAACAATTTGCATTTTCTTAAGGAGAAAAATCATTTTGGTTGTGGTTTATACTTTTATGCTTGTTAATTACCACTAGTATAAGCCAGCTACTGTTGTTGTCTTACACTATTGCTTAAAGCTTGAAGTCATTACTAATTACAACCTCTTGAGATCATTATGACTATATTTAACAATAGAAATGAATAAATACTATGTGAGTAGGATATAAAATCATACTTTGTAAGTACAAATTTTAAAATTTTGAAATGGAACTTATCTTAAAACTTCTTAAACCTACTCTAAAATCTATACTATACATCTTCAAACCTACATTATAGGGTACAAGTTACCCTATGAAACTTATAAACTTTCCAATCATAATTTTATATTATTAAATTTTTTATAACCCAAACCTTTCAATGTTTCTGCACCATATCGTTTATTCAAAAACTACCTTAAATGACATTTCAATGATAAATTTACTTTACTCACAATATACCTCATGTAAGTACCTCAACGAGTTCAGAAATGAGAAAAGAGGGGTAGAAAATAGAAACATATAAATGAGATAAGAGAGAGGTGAAATATGAAGTAGGATTTCTTATAAATGAAGGGCTTAGGCTATATAGCCTATTTGTTCCTTTTTTTCTTGCTAAAACTTTGAATGTAGAAATATAATATTATTTTACATTTATTATTATATATCAATAATTTTTACAAAATGAATACCTTGTACCTTGAAAATAATACCTTATATACCTTAGAATATAGATTCTAAGGTTGGCATAGGATACAAAGATGTCATATATCATATTATATCCTATAGGAGCAAGTTGTACACAAAGTTATACCTAGAATGTATTTTGTGACTTTTTAGTACCCAATCAAAACTTATCCAGTTTTAGGGTATTATAGGATATAGGGTAGATAGTATAATAGGATTATCTGCTCATCTCATTTGATGATAAGAAAATTATAAAAACATCCTATTAAAACTATCACATTTATTAAAAAAAAAAATCTCGATATTTCTAAAATACAAAACTTAAACCATTTTAAAATGTTGACATCAAAGATTTTTTTCCCTCTTGTAAAATACTAAGTCAATCTTTTGTGCTAAAATATAATTTCATTTATTTTGTAAAATTGATCTATTACCCAATTTGGTTTGTGTAATCAATGAAATAAAGAGTCAGGAAACTCTTGAATAAGAAGATAGACTTGTTTAAGAAATAATTAGAGATATATGTCGATAAATGAGTGAATTGATATTGCATTAAAGAGAATTCTTTCAATATCAATAATTTTGAAGAGTATAACTGCAATATTTATAAAATTCAAGCTGTTTATAATCCAGGTAGTTTTTGGGAATACTATTGTAATTCATTCAATTTTAAAAAAGTAAAAAGACAAAATAACCGTTTTATGCAAGACAGCCAGCCACGCCTGCAATTTGAAAAGTTAACCCTTGGTAAATTTAGCAGTATTTCATGAGTCGGAGTTTTGGACCATATATGATATGGTTTCCCTTACAAGATAAAGTAGCACTGAGTCGAATGATCCATATATGTATATATTACTGAGAGGGAGATGCTTCTGGAGTAGAAGAAAATTTGGGAACTGTTGATGAGACAGTTACTTCCACACTCAATCATCCTATCACCAGCTTGAATTTGGCAGCGATGCTAGTCCTCAGAGACAGGAACAGGAAGCCAAAGAAGCACTAACATTTTTAACTTTTTTTGACGCAACAAGGAGCTTGATTCTATCAAATCGTGACATTTCTTTAGTCATTTTATGTTCCCTTGTGAACAACCACACCGAATCTATTCTTCAAGTGGCTTTCGTCCATATTACGTCAAAGATTCTCTTGTAGGGAGATTGCTCTTTTGAACTTGAACTATCCACCTGTTCTTAAAATAATAATCAAATCGACCCTAAAACCTCTAGTTATGGTCGAAAGTGTTCTCTTTTCAGCAAATAAGGCATATAATTTCTAACCTATACATCTATACGGTACTATTTTATATATTGTCGAATGCAATTCCAGTATTTACCTTAATGAAATAAATCAATAAATCAATACATGTTTTACGTAAGAGTCAATAATAAAAAATTGGTAAAGACCTTGTACACCAGGGAGATAAGCCACCCCATAATTTTATTAATATATAATAAAATATTATAAATATTAGAATGAAACATAAAACCTTATCTCTATTACATCATCGACTCTATTTCTAAGCAACGGGAGAAAAATAAATGAGTATTATGTCTCCCCCAAATAATAAGTAAGATAGTGTAAAAAATAAATAAAAGAGTATCAATTCCATTATAGTATTATTCCACTAGAGAGGTTGAAATTGTTCAAGTACTCATATCTTCATTAGATGTGCTGCACAATTGCTACTCTTGATTCTTGCTTTTAGATAATCTTCAATATAGGCAATTGCTTTCACATTAACAGGCCAAATAGAGGACCTCCACTCTTCTAAGATTAGACCCACCATGCTAAACACTTATTTAACTGCAATTGTCAACATTAGATCGACCAAAACTTGACAACTTATGCAAGATATGATCATAAAATGTCTTTGAATGGCTTCTTTACCAATCTAATATATCGAAGTCCTGAACACCAACATTGTCACCAAACTTAAAAGTAGTTGTTAAATAGTTGTCAAGTTCCATATCGGGTCCGCTCCCCCATAACCCTATGTTTATTTGATCTTTGTATTAGCATCATGTCCTAGAAGGGGTACTGCCAAGAATGCTCCCCTACATGGAGGTGGGAGAGAGGGAATTACTAGAACTTGACTACAATATATGAAAGAGAAATGAGATAATAATTCATTTGTAACCTAGGTTACTTATCAAAGCACTTGAGTTGCATTGATTAAGTATCTTAAGTGTCAAAGAATTTATCCATAATATGATAGTAAAAATTTCAATGACTATCAAGGCCCTTGATTTTATAATGGATATGGTTATTAAACTTGTGATTCTACTTATAATTAGAACTTATAAAATCGGTAGAATCAGAAACTTGTAAAACCATACACCTAAATTTATGGTTCTATCGAGAGTCTACATTTAAATAATTTTGCATCCATTTTAACTAAAAAAAATTATAAAATTGTAAACTTATAGAATTAGACATTTGACTTATGATTTTAATAACTACGATAGCAATGGTCCAATATTGAAACAACAAAATAAATATTAGAAATTTCTCTATAATACTATAACCATTTTGATGCCATTTCATTCACATAAAATTGTAAAAGTAGGTCGTAGTGTGCATTTTGTGGTGTAGCCAATATGTTTATTGCTTCCAAAACAAATAAATGGATGCTTGGCTAGTAAACTTGTAAAAATGTTTTAGTATAAGAATGAAAAATTTTATGTCTAATAATTTTTGACACATATTTCAATCATTTGGATGCAATGGAATTTTGGTATATGCAGTATAGTGAAATTACATAATGTATCTTTGTAAGGAACATGATTTGCAAAAGTTCATATGTGGAATTCCATCTATGTCTAACATCCATTTTAAATTTTCATTATCTTAATTGATTTTCTATGCAAAATTTTTTCCAAGCTTTATTCATAGATGAATTATCTAATATACGATCAATCAACAATTTAATAGAAGATATTTTGAAATCTAATGTGACCATACCATTTTTAATACACAAATTTAAAATGTGACATACGCAATGTATGTGAAAAAAATGTTCCCCCAAATTGGGGTTGGTAAAGAGTTGGCAACTCAAGAATGGACAAATTTGTTTACTGTAGTGTTATCAAAACCAATAGAAAAAAAATTATTTTATCAATCCATACTAATGCAAGATAAGGGATAGTATCAAAAATTCTACTTAAACTTTACGTGAAAAATCAATTTACTATAAGAACTTTTAAACTATTAAATGCAGCACTCCATTGAAAGTTTGATTGTCACCGTTAATATGCAGAAAAAATCATGTAACAGAGTTAGTTGACTCATCACTTTAATCCAATGGGCACTTGCCATGTGTCCATCTCACTTAAAGCTACATGTTAGATGTGCCACATTATTCTAAGGAAAAAAAAAAGATGTGCCGCATTATAATTTTTTTTTAAAAGAATAATAAAACAAATGAAATACTTTTTTGATGTTGGATATATTAAACTAGAATTTATTTTTTAAGAAATTAGAATCGAAGGGAAGAAGAATTTGTAGCTCCATTTGATTCAATATCAACCTTTTAAAATCTTTGGTACCTCCACAACAAAAATTTTCAAAATCTTCAAAATATCAATAGTTTTCAAATAAAATCAAGCAAATAGTGCTGACATGATTTGCTAGCTATAAAACATGAGTGGCAGCAACCAACACCATTTTATTTGAATTAAATATTCCAAAGCAGTGTACACACTTCCACCACTACATTCATAAGCATTGCATACACTAAAACAAAACCAAATCAAATGGGTAAATCAACGAGTAGACTTAGTGCTAACTCATTTTTGGAGACAACAATTTATGGGTGAATTGGGGCTTGCTTTTCAAGATTTTGGAGATGGATTTGTTGATGACGACAAAATCCAAAAAAAAAAAAAAAGCTAAAATGGAGGAAAGATAGGTGGTGATGGATTTTAGGGAAAGAGTAAAGGTTTGCAACATGTGGATAATTTGATTTCAATAAACTCTAGCCCTATCTCTCTTAAGGAATTGGAAGAAGAGGAGAGTTGAGGAGCTAGGTCATGTTCAACAATATCGACCATGGGCATCTTAAGAGAAGACTTGACAGTGAGTTGATGCATTATGGAAGGTAACGGTTGCAGCCAAGAAGAAGATGAACGGTTTTTCGTTTGATTTCATTTTATTTTCTTCATCAGAACTTTATTTTTTTTCCCATCATGTATTTCTTTTATTTAATTAGCCAAGTAAATGCCACATATAAATAACATTGAAATATGCATAGATGGCATTTGAGTATTATTCAAATATAAAAATTGCTGTGTAGGATGTGTGTTTGTTGAAAAGTACATCTCAACAAATAAAAATTAATATAGAGTTAGTCCATGTAATAACATCAACAATCAAAATTTTATTTGAGTATCACATTTAATAGATTAAAAGCTCAAGTAGTAGATTGATTTTTCATACAAAGTTTAGATACTTTTTTCAACATTATCCCTCTCAAATAATACTAATTATTTTGAAAATATTTTGTGCAGCGTATTTATCATTAATTTTTTATAATGCAAGGAGTCTTTTATGTATGTCCATTTTTGTCAATCCAATGTGAATTTATTCCTATGTATGAATTTTCTTACTAATTGTTAATCTATATATTAGCATATATTGAAACTTGTATATCTAACATATTAAACTTACTAAATAGTTCTCATTTTCCAAAATGATAACATTGAACGGTCATTTTATGCATGGTTGCAAGAGAAAATGAGTGGGTATTAGGATTTAAAGTTTGTTGCTTGTATGGTATACAGTATGGATAATTACCTACACTAAAGGGTGACAAAAACCTATTTTTTGGTTCTCCACATTGTAGCGAAATAATTTGGAAGGCTTCATGTGGAGGAACAAGTATTTGCTACCATGATCTTTTCGAATTGAAATTTTTTTGGTGTTTGGATTGCATGTTGATAGAGCCATTTTATACTCAATCTTTACAGTATAAATTGTGTTAAATTATTATTGATTTTATAGAAATCATAAGGAAATAGTACTTTAATTCTATCATCGTGATAAATCAGGTTAAATGGAATCAAGGATGCCAATTCAAGTAAATTAGAGAAGCCATCTACAACTTGGTTCAAAGACAAGGATTTACACCGCCGAAGGGAAGTACATGGGCGTGTAATTGAAGTACACGGCCGTGTACTTGGTTTTGAATCAACAGGAAGATACACGGTTCAAGTACACGACCGTGTAGCTAACTAGGAACTAGCACGGTTTGAGGCACGGCCAAGGTTCAAACCGTGTTACACACTGGACAAGAAGACGGAAATGTGGACTTTGAACAGAGAGAGACACGGCTTAGGGTACGGCCGTGGTGGAAGCCGTGGGAGCAACCGTGCTTGGAGCCGTGGTGGAAGCTAGACGTGCCAAGGAGAAGAAAGTGTGGAACATCAACCAGATGAGGGCACGGCTTGAAATCTAGCCATGGGTGTAACCGTGGTACACACTGGACACGGATGAAGACTTGTAGATTATACACAGATGAAGGCACGGCTTGAAATCTGGCCGTGTGTGTAACCGTGGTACACACTGGGCGCGGATGAAGACTTGAAGAATATGCACAGAGGATGGCACGGCTTGACCCACGGCCGTGTGGTGGGGTGTGCCAGGCAGACGAATCTTCACTTCTCGAAATCTACTTGGAAAAGGAAAGATATTTTCGTATCTTGCTAGCAAAAGATCACATGCCATCTCCCTAACAATATAAATAGAACCAACCCTAGAGGGTTAGGAGAACTTTTAATCTTTGGGAATCTGGAATCACCTTGGAGACAAGAAGGAAACGAGGAGGCAGAGCAGGCAACCGGGTTCATTATGTTTTTATTTTTATTTTTCGTTTTGTTGATGAACATGAGTAGCTAAGCTACTTTTCTAGCCAAAGGGTCATAGATGTTTAATTCTCCACGAATTGTGAGGTCTAATTGACTTGTATTTATTCTATTCTTTGTTTTCGGGTATTCATATATCTTCTGATCGTTTTGTCATTATTATCTTTGTTGATTGGTATGAATAGAGCTCTTCTACTCAATTAGCAAGTTAATATATTATCAACTAACACGTCAAATCCGTAATTATTTGATTGTTCTAGTCTTAGTGACGCAATAACATGTTTGGTTATAAAAGAGATGATCGAATTCATGTTATGGAGGTGTGTGATCATGTTTAAATAGGTTATCTTATAATCTACTGGCATGAATTGGTAGTCTCTCTAGATCTTAATGCTATTGATAGATTAAATCCTAAGCGCTTGTCTAGGGTTGTTTAATCAATAAGAGAAATAATTCAAAGCGCTTGTCTGAGGTTATCGAGGAAGTAAGGAGAGATAGGTTGTTAGAGCTTGTTAATAACCATAACCAGTTTATCTAGGAACAAGAATAGAGAACATTTGCATCGATGATCAATTCCTTGAATTAAACTATCTTGATTCCTTTGGCTAGGCTTTTATTAATATCCGATTTTCTTACCTTGTTTTACTTTATTTTGATTCACAAACAAAACCCCCCCATTTTTCTTTTCCCTTTTTTTCTCCTTAAATAGAAATAAGTTTAACCAATCTCTGTGGATTCGACCCTACTCACCACTATATGCAAATCATATAATTGTCTAGGAGTAGGTTTTATTTTTGTTGGATTCGACACCCATCAAATTTTGGCGCCGTTGCCGGGGATTGGTGTCAAATTTATTTCTATTCTTGTATGACTCGTTCTTCTCAGACAGGTGAACTAACTTATAATCCGGAGATTGAGATGACTCTAAAGAGGCTGCGACAAGAAGCTAGATCATCCCCCGGACCGAACTTAGTATCGGACTTGTCTAATTCATCCCTTGATTCTGAAAAAGAGGATGACATGGCAAATCTCGAGCGAACCTTAAGGGAGTTGTCTGCACCGGATGTGAATCAACAACCACTTTGTATTCCCTATCCTGAACTAGCTGTGGAATTCGAATTGAAATCTGGGTTGATACATCTGCTACCTACATTTCATGGTCTTGAGAATGAAGATCCTCATAAGCATTTGAAAGAGTTCCATATAGTGTGTTCTAGTATGAGGTCGCAAGGAATAACCGACGATCAAATCAAGCTACGTGCTTTTCCATTTTCTTTAAGTACTAAAGCTAAAGATTGGTTGTTTTATTTGCCTCCAGGTTCTATCACCACTTGGACAGATATGGTGAGACTCTTCTTGGACAAATTCTTCCCCGCATCCAGAGCCGCTGGTATAAGAAGAGAAATTTGTGGTATAAAACAGAGGGACACCGAGACACTTCATGAGTATTGGGAGAGGTTCAAGCAACTGTGTGCAAGCTGCCCACAACATGGGATATCTGAACAACTCCTCATCCAATATTTTTACGAAGGCCTACTTCCGATGGAGAGGAAGATGATGGATGCTGCAAGTGGAGGCGCCATAGTAAACAAAACCCCTGGTCAAGCTAGGGAATTGATCTCCATTATGGCTGCCAATTCGCAACAATTCGGGTATAGGCATGATACGTCTTCAAGGAAGGTAAATGAGGTAAATGTGTCTAACCTTGAACATCAAATTTCTAATCTTACCTCCCTTGTGCAGCAGCTAGCTCTTGGAAATACCCAACAGGTGAAAACTTGTGGAATTTGCGCTGCTCCTAATCATCCGACCGACATGTGCCCCACATTGCAAGATGACAATCATGAACACACCAATGCTATAGGAGGATTCCCAGGACAGCCACAAAGGAAGTATGACCCCTACTCGAATACTTACAATCCTGGATGGAGGGATCATCCTAACTTCCGATATGGCAATAACCCTCAACATGTCCAACAATTCCAGCCTAAGCCATCACACCACGTACCCCAAGCTCCTTACACTTCAGGTATGCCCCTTGAGGATATTGTTAAGTCTCTAGCTGTGAATACCAAACAATTTCAGGAGGAAACAAAGCAACGCATTCAAAACTTGGAGAATCAGGTAAGCCAACTTGCTTCAGCTGTAAACAGGTTAGAAACTCAAGGTAAGTTACCTTCTCAAACTATTACAAACCCGAAGCAAAGCATTAATGCAATTACCTTGAGAAGTGGAACAGAATTGCAGGGATCAAATAAGAAAGGACATCCGTCTAATCTTGAGGAAGAGACCAAGAAAGAGATTTCGACTCCGAGCCAGCAGGGTGACCAGATTAGCAAGTCTCCAGTTGAGCCATCAAAGGTCACATTGATACCACCTCTTTTCCCCTCCAGATTAGCGAAATCCAAGAATGAAGCGGAAGAAAAAGAGATTCTGGAAACTTTTCGCAAAGTCGAGGTAAATATTCCTTTGCTTGATGCAATTAAGCAAATACCGCACTATGCTAGATTTCTCAAAGACTTATGCACTAACAAAAGAAAGCTGAAAGGTAATGAAAAGATTAGTGTGAGTGAAAATGTTTCAGCTATTATTCAGAAGAAGCTTCCTCCCAAATGTAAGGATCCAGGTATGCTCACCATTCCTTGCAAAATAGGTAATCTTGGAATCGTTAAAGCCATGTGTGATCTAGGAGCTTCTATCAATGTCATGCCTTTGTCTGTTTATCAACGTTTAAATGTTGGTCCTTTAAAGGAAACGGGTATTATTGTTCAACTTGCTGATAGGTCCAATGTTTATCCTGAGGGAGTTCTAGAGGATGTTTTAGTTCAAGTCAATGGGTTGGTTTTTCCTGCTGATTTTTATGTGCTTGACATGGACGATAGTGATTCTCATACTTCATCACTGATATTATTAGGGCGACCATTCCTTAAGACTTCTAAAACAAAAATCGATGTAAATGATGGCACCCTCACTATGGAATTTGATGGTGAAGTGATTAAATTTAACATTTATGATGCCATGAAACATCCTAACGATATCTCTCCTGTTTTTGTTACGGATGTTATTAACCCATCACCACAGGCACCAAGGTTGGAATCAAGATCCTTATCCGAACATCTAGCCAGGAACGTCTAGCCAAAGACGTTAAAGAAAGGCGCTTCATGGGAGGCAACCCATGTCAAAAAAAAAAAAAAGTTTTGTTTTGCATTAGTTTTGGTTTGTTTTAGTTTAGTTTTGATTTTAGTGTAGTTTTGAACTCTTTGGATCAGCTGCAGCAAGGATACACATAATCAGATGACACTTCCCAGAGCTTAAGGGGAAAACTCCAATACCAAGGAAGTACCAGTATTTCCTTTCTCTTATTCTCTAATGTTCCTTGAGTTGTTAATTCCTTTTCAATTGTGCTAAATTAGGAACAGTGAGGACACTGTTCAAGCTAAGTGTGGGGGAGAGGATAATAAAATATAGAGAATAGAGAACTAACTTATACTCTGAATGTTTGTCCTTAAGCAATTTTAAGCCAAATTTTTTCAAATTTATCATGAAATCTAGAGATTGTACTAAATGTTATAATAAGCATCTACAAAATGTGAAATTGACTTGTTCAAATGCTTTACTCACCCACTGCTGTGATTAGAATAAATGGTTAAAATTAAGTAGTGAAATCTTTAAGAAACAAATTTACCTTGTATTTAGCTTTAGAATTGGAAGTCTAAGAGTAAGTCGAGTCCCTAAGTGAAAAATAAACAAGTTTACTTCTAGGTTATATTAGCTACTGTATACTCTTTGAAGTTGTTTGTAAAGCAATCATAACACTTAGAAAAAAAAAAAAAAAGAATCAAGCATAGCCATTACTCCAATGATTCAACTAATTGAGTTAAGAGTATTCAAACTTGAATGTTAGAGTGAGGAAGAGTCCGTAGGGGTATCTCAAAACCTGGTCACTTGAGTGATGAGCTTGGGATGTTGCCGACTCAATGAACTCGCTATAACGATAAGGGCGAAAAAGGCAAAAGTTCATGAAAAGAAGCGGGCAAAAACCCGTCAAAATAGATACTTGAATAAATCAAAAGAACATGAATGTGAACATTTATTGAATAAAACAAAGATGTATAAAAGGGAGAATATCTAGCAAAGAGCTTATACCATATGCTTTTACTTTATACTGCAAGGTTTATATGCTTGATAATATCCAATGAAGTTTAATTGGGTGTTTTTCCTTAGTGGATTAAGTATTTACTTTTGGAATAAAAATTCTTTTGCTAAACATGAGGATTAAAGTTTGTTTTGTTTAGATTAGCTATTGAATTTTGTCCATAGTAATTTGATCACAGGAAACCAGTTTGGTTGAAGTAGTAGACATTAAAACTACAAGTCATGAATTACAAATGAATAGATGCTTGGAATGATAAAAAGAAAGTTTGTATAATCTATGATAGATTTCTCAATTGATTTGATGCAATTGCTTGAGGACAAGCAAGAGTTTAAGTGTGGGGGAATTTGATAGAGCCATTTTATACTCAATCTTTATAGTATGAATTGTGTTAAATTATTATTGATTTTATAGAAATCATAAGGAAATGGTACTTTAATTCTATCATCGTGATAAATCAGGTTAAATGGAGTCAAGGATGCCAATTCAAGTAAATTAGAGAAGTCATCTACAACTTGATTCAAAGACAAGGATTTACACCGCCGGAGGGAAGTACATGGGCGTGTAATTGAAGTACACGGCCGTGTACTTGGTTTTGAATCAACAGGAAGATACACGGTTCAAGTACACGGCCGTGTAGCTAACTAGGAACTAGCACGGTTTGAGGCACGGCCAAGGTTCAAACCGTGTTACACACTGGACAAGAAGACGGAAATGTGGACTTTGAACAGAGAGAGACACGGCTTAGGGCATGGCCGTGGTGGAAGCCGTGGGAGTAACCGTGATAGGAGCTGTGGTGGAAGCTAGACGTGCCAAGGAGAAGAAAGTGTGGAACATCAACCAGATGAGGGCACGGCTTGAAATCTAGCTGTAGGTGTAACCGTGGTACACACTGGACATGGATGAAGACTTATAGATTATGCACAGATGAAAGCACGGCTTGAAATCTGGCCGTGTGTGTAACCGTGGTACACACTGGGCGCGGATGAAGACTTGAAGAATATGCACAGAGGATGGCACGGCTTGACCCACGGCCGTGTGGTGGGGCGTGCCAGGCATACGAATCTTCACTTCTCGAAATCTACTTGGAAAAGGAAAGATATTTTCGTATCTTGCTAGCAAAAGATCACATGCCATCTCCCTAACAATATAAATAGAACTAACCCTAGAGGGTTAGGAGAACTTTTAATCTTTGGGAATCTGGAATCACCTTGGAGACAAGAAGGAAACGAGGAGGCAGAGCAGGCAACCGGGTTCATTATGTTTTTATTTTTATTTTTCGTTTTGTTGATGAACATGAGTAGCTAAGCTACTTTTCTAGCCAAAGGGTCATAGATGTTTAATTCTCCACGAATTGTGAGGTCTAATTGACTTGTATTTATTCTATTCTTTGTTTTCGGGTATTCATATATCTTTTGATCGTTTTGTCATTATTATCTTTGTTGATTGGTATGAATAGAGCTCTTCTACTCAATTAGCAAGTTAATATATTATCAACTAGCACGTCAAATCCGTAATTGTTTGGTTGTTCTAGTCTTAGTGACGCAATAACATGTTTGGTTATAAAAGAGATGATCGAATTCATGTTATGGAGGTGTGTGATCATGTTTAAATAGGTTATCTTATAATCTACTGGCATGAATTGGTGGTCTCTCTAGATCTTAATGCTATTGATAGATTAAATCCTAAGCGCTTGTCTAGGGTTGTTTAATCAATAAGAGAAATAATTCAAAGCGCTTGTCTGAGGTTATCGAGGAAGTAAGGAGAGATAGGTTGTTAGAGCTTGTTAATAACCATAACCAGTTTATCTAGGAACAAGAATAGAGAACATTTGCATCGATGATCAATTCCTTGAATTAAACTATCTTGATTCCTTTGGCTAGGCTTTTATTAATATCCGATTTTCTTACCTTGTTTTACTTTATTTTTATTCACAAACAAAACCCCCCCATTTTTCTTTTCCCTTTTTTTCTCCTTGAATAGAAATAAGTTTAACCAATCTCTGTGGATTCGACCCTACTCACCACTATATGCAAATCATATAATTGTCTAGGAGTAGGTTTTATTTTTGTTGGATTCGACACCCTTCACATGTGTTTGTTGAATGTACCATAGCCATCTCTTTTTTTTCCAACCATAACTTATGGAGCAATAGTTGCAAAATGTCTAGATATTCTCACCTTCACTTGTAACTTTGCAAAAATGCTTAATAAAAATCTTAGAATTAAGATGTCTATGTGGCTTACTGCTAGGGTTAGCTTGACCAAGCGGCTATTTTCGCATTTCCTCTATTGCTTGTTGTTTAAATTACTCATCATCTTGTGCATCTTGTGGACTAAATTGCATTTATATGTTCAAAACTAAGTGGAGGATAGTCAAATAAATCCCTCTCATAAAACTCAAACTCTTAATCAACATCGTGGATGTACTAGTGCTTCATTTTTGCTACTTTTCTCTTACCCCTACTGTTATCAGAGCTTGACTTCTTGCTAGAGTTAGAAACAACAAAAAAAATTTTCCATTTTATATGTCAAATAGCTTTTCTATCTAAAAATTTTTGTTAGCATAAAACAGAAAAAAAAAAAAAACTGTGATAATGATAAAAATGTTGAGCAAGAAGGGAGTAAGAGCAAGCAAAATCTTAAGATATAATAGCAAGAGTTAGAGACCAAGAGTAAAAAAAGGGAATAGCAAGAGTGAGTGCACAAAGGAAATAAGTTATGGAAGCTATAGATGAAATGCAAACACAATGACATGAGAGGAAATATCTGACTCTGTGAATGTAATATACCACAACTTTAGGAATGTTATAAAATGTTGGCTAGTCACATACCTCTGCCTCTTTGCATTGCCTCGTATTTTCTTTTGCTCTAGTACGTTTGGCATGCATTCATGAATTCATGTCATTTTGAATTCAAATGACTTTGTTAGACTAATGGCTCTTTTAATTTCAATCTTTGTCTTCCTCTTTCTCTTTCTTTTACTCTTTCTCTATGTTTTTTAAATGTGACAAAGGGAAATTGAAGAAGTGGCTGAGTTTGTCTGCCTTCTACCAATGAGTTAGGGGGAACTTGAAGAAGTGGCTGACTTTGTCTACCATGTACCAATGAGTTAGGCCATTGTTTTTTTTGTAACCCCAGTCGGACTTGCCAGGTCTATGGGTCAAGCGCTCTAAACTGTCATGAAACTGCGTGCCATTGAGTCCACTCACAGTTTATAAACTGACCATATGGGACCGATTTCAGGTCAGGTTTAATTCAAGACCCAGTTCGTGATATGTTCTAGTCATTTTACTTTGAACTCTTATTTAAAAACTTAATGATAGAGGTCAAGCAAGTAAATTATGTTATTCAAGCGGCCTTCCGTAGAAGAATAATGCCAATTTTAATAGTCACCCTTTTTTCTTTCTTTATCTTATTTAAGTTATAATTGTTTTCAGAGTTGTAAACTGAGTACTACGCAAAATAAGACGGTATATTTCTCGTATCCTAAACATGATTCAGGCCCACAGCACATGAAGTTAAGGGTTTTTTTCCTTCTTTTTTTTTTTTCGTAACATGAAGTTAAGTTTGATTTGGCATTTTTGGGTCAAAATCAGTGGTTGGCACCAAATTGCACAAAGTTGTCAATTCTATCAACAGATACCAGTGACTTTAATTTTCTCTAGACCTTTCACCTTAAGGTCAACTAATCATCTTTTGCAGTGCCATCCCACGTAGGAGCCATTCAGGGATAAGGAACTATGAAACTTCACTAATACATGGCACAGAAAAAAATTGATTGCAATTACAGAGGTCAGATGAATTTTTTAGATAAAATGGTGGTATCCAAAGGAGTATTAAACTAGACTTTAATTTTGGGGATTTTGCAAATAGTCATTTTAGAATTTGACCTAAATTTCGGATGTATTCACTGAATTTGTAAATGTTGGAAATAACTTTTTAAATTTTAATTAATTGTCAATATGGAGGATTTCTTTAATTTAAAAAAGAAAAAAACAAGAAAAGAATTTAGATCTAAGATTACATATTGTTAAAATATATTTTAATAAGTTTAATAGAACACTTCCACATTAATATTGAAATTTAAAGACTTATTTTCAACCTCTAAAGTTATTTATTAATTTATCATATTTTAAAAAATTATTTACAATATTTAAACATTTAGAAAAATATACGTATCATTTGCACTTCTCGTCATATTTGGATTTGACTCCAGAAAACACCGACCGTATTTGTCAGTGTTTTGCTGCAAGTTTCTCTTCATTCTAGTCACTAGTGGTCTCCCTTCCTTCCCTCATTGCCTATAAGATCGATTTTAATCTGCTTCCTCCTACGGTGGAAATATATATTTAATTAAATTTTGGAAATTACTGTTTTATTATAATTTTATCATTACTTAACTATTAAGCACACACCTACATCTACTTATACAAAGTTAACTGCCAAAATTTGTGAAGAAATAATGTTTAAATCACTACATAAATTTTATATATTTTTTAGTTATATATTTAAAATTTAAAGTCGCTACATGTTATACCTAATTAAGTTTTTATTAATCAAAATTTATATCTAAATTTTAGAATTGTTAAATATTATACTTAGAAAATTTTCTACTCATAAAATCTTTTGTTTAAAAATAAGATGGGACAAATATTTATTATTTTAAGAGTACTGGTAAACAATTGAAAATACGGTAATAATTTTGATAAGTCTAAATTTAATTAAATATAGTATTTAGTATTATTTTTTTCTTATAATATTGAGGAACATCTTAAAGTTTAAGTATGATTTTGACAGTGCGGCTTTTACGAGAAAGTAAGGGTGCCCCATCCTTCACAACATACAACCTCTTCCGCATATTAGTCTGACATAGTGTATGGGCAGGGTATGCAAGATGAAAACACCAAAATAAGCATATATGGTGAAAAATCATGCGATTTTCAGCGTGTTTTAGATGGAAGAAGGAAACTGATCCCAAATATTTAGCAACAGTTTTATCATTAAAATATGCAATCATTAGACCACAATCATGGTACTGTTGAAAAGGGTGAGGAAAATGGAAACACATTTGGCTTCTAAATCCAGGAAAGGTCAGTGGTTCTCGAATACTAGCTCTTCCAACGGATCACCATCATGGTAGCACCTTCTCAATTCCATTCCTTCTATCCTAACGACAGGACTCTCATGCCTTCCCCAACAATATGTCCTAACAACATCCTTCAAGGCTTCCGAACCAGCTCTGATTGACTGTATCAATCACGATTTTGGACCAAGCCTCTGGCCTCCTCAGTCCTCACTAACATTAAGGAGCAAATTTTCGAATACGTCCATCCCAAATAAACAATCAAGAAGGGAGATTGAATTGGTTCTTATCAAACTTGAATATTTTCAACAAAGTTAATTGTGACCCTTCATATTTGTTTAATGATGATATTTATAGTAAAGCTTATAAAAATATTATCAAAAATTAATACATGAAAGTAATATAACAATTAAATAAATTACATAAAAAAATTAGAATAAAAATAAGAAAATCAGATAATGATTTATAAAGGTTTTTCCTTATCATTTTTTTAGCACCACGTGCTAGGAAACCAGCCTATCCATTGGCGTGTTCTACTATTCAAAGGAAATCAAAATGAGGTTTATAAGTTATACCAAAAGCTATCAATTTCGATTCTATCTTACATCTTTACTCCTTACCATAAGAATAATGCAAGTTTATAAAATCCCTTCACTATTCTCTCATACAGCACTTACACTAAGTCTAAAGAGATTGGCAGGGAGTACAATATATTTCCTCCCATGTTAGTTCTATACTGTTAATAAAATGAAAAAGTTTTAAGACATAATGTCAATATTTCTATTTTATCTTTTTTCTTCTTTATAGGTATATATTTGTTCAGTCAACATCTGAAAGCTTTAATGTAAAAGTAGTCATTGTGATTCACTTCATAAATAATTTGTTTGTTGAGTTTAGCTATTGTAATAATATTTGCTTTCATAGTAGTCCTTTGTATTTGTATCCTTCCATGAATGTCTTATTTGTCGGCTACTTTATACTTCATTCCATAATAGTTTTCATGTTTATACTTTTTTTAATAACTTGATAAATGTAAAACTTGTATGAATAATTTTTTTTTATAATTTTTAATTAAATATAATATCCAAATACATTTATATTTATGTGGTTCTGTTTGCCTTTAGCTTGTAATCTTTGTTACTTACCAAGCTTCTACTTCTTTTATAATATTTCTTATATTTCCAATTGCACACTAAATAAATTTATTGGTAAAATTAACATAGTTATTTATTATTATTATTATTATTAAAACATCTTTGAGATACTCAATATTCTTCCCTTTTTTTTATGATGATGACACAACATTTTGCAAACAATTTTTATTTTTCAAATATAATATGATATATATTTTGCTACAATGCGCAATAAGTTTGAATATGAAACATTGAATAATACATACATTGACTAAAAATGAAAATCGTTGATCGTCCCCCTTTTTATATTTTTGAAAACAATTTGTTTACACTTCTTTCCCCCATTGAAATTCTCTTTTTAAAATCTAAGCTCCCCTTTAAGATATTATATCATTTTTTTAAAAAAAGAAAAAAAAAAACCTCCGATACAAGCTAAATTTTATAAAAAGGGAGAGCACATAAACAAATTTGAAATATGGGAAAAAAAACATATTATAAAAACAAAATAAGATTAGTGAGATTATACCATATCATAATTTCCCCCTTTTTTCGACCGAGGTCTTTTTGATTGATAATCATCACTATTTAAGCCTTGTTTGGAGTACCTACAATCACTAAAGAATTATTTGTTCTTTAGAACCTAAACAAGCTTGGTCCATTATTATAATTCAAGCTTTTTAAATTATTTGTATTTACTTATTCATCACCGATCTCGTTGCTTTTACGGTAACAATATTTCTCAATATAACTAAATTTATTACAAAAGAAATATGTATAGGGATTTAGATTACTGTACCTTTACTTTATTCTTTTTACATCAATCTCATTTACATGTTTTTCTATTTTAACTTTAGGTTCATTAATCTTTACGAAAGTGGTTTTTCCTTGAGAATTGGATTTTTTTTTTTTTTTTTTTTTTGAAAAACATGACCACTTGTATAGCCACTTAATTTTCTTCTTGTAATTTGAGCTTCTCTTCGCACTCATAAAACTTTCAAAGGTGTTCTTGATAGAATTAGATATCTCATCAAATCTTTCTTCAATTGTTTCATTTCTTCTTTTACAATTTCGTTTTCATTTGACAAAACTTCCTTTTCTCCAGATATGGCTTCTTTTTCTCATTTTAAAACATCGTTTTCTTTAATAATAAATTAATTTTCTTCTTTTAAAGCTTCTCTATCCCTTTTAAGTTTAGAACTTTTTTTCTATAAAGCATATACTAATTTATCATCTTCTTCACAAATATCACTAGAGGAATGAACATATTTGGAATCAAAATTTACTCATTATCAATTATCAAGCAAAGATTTGATTCTTCTACTTCTTCTAAAGCTTTAGATTCATATTTTAACAATTCATTATCCTTGCTACTTTCTTCATATACTAAACTTAGTGTCTCCTAAATATCTTTGACCATTTTACAAGAAGAAATTATATTGAATTCGAAAAGGGATATAACACTTAAAAGGATATATATTTTTTCCTTAAATTGGTAAACGCATTTTTCATCAATTCCATTGTTATAATTGTATTTAGAATCACTTTATTTCCATTTTCAACAATGAGTCATGCTTTGTGGTCTGTTGCCTGAATATATGCTACCATCTTGCACTTCCATAAATTAAAACTAATGCCAACAAAAGAAGGTGTATTAATATAATTGATTATTTATCATTTTATTATTTTTGAAAACAAATTGGCATTATTAAAAATATAATCTTTTACTCAAAGAATTACACCTTTTTGAAAACAGAGCACCTTCTTTAATACTAATTGTCAGTCTTAGATGAACAATCAAGATGAGGGTTTCGAATTGATTGTTTTTTGTTGATGGTGTATTTTTGTTTAACTTGGTGATGGGCTTTTACGACCTGTAAAAGAGAATATAAATAGGATGGGTGTCAATGTTTGCTTCGATGTTGTTATTTCGATATTTAAATTAGTTTACAAGTCATCAAAGGAAGAGTATTAAGGTGTAGGAGGGTATTAGAGTTATACCTTTTGCATGGAGTTTGAGCTTAGTTTTTATAGGTTGATTGGCCAATAGCCCCTAACACTTGTGATGTAATAAGCCCTCTTTAGGATACGGAGTTGGTGTAATCTTTTGATATGACAGGGCATGATTGACATAATTACTTCTATATTAAATATCTTTTCCCATTTAATGCTCTAGCATTAGCCATCTCTTCTTGTTTAATACTTTGTGTGCTTTAGGGACTTTAGACACATGCTCTATGATATCCATTATGAGTAGATCTGGCCTTGTTAGGCCCTTTGGTCTTGGCCACACTAAGTCTTAAGGCTCATATATGAAATTAGCTATCAACATTGCCGAACTTAAATATTTTTTGCAAAGCTAATTGCAACCTTTCTTATTTGTTCAACAATGACACTTATAACAAAGCTTATGAAAATATTACCAAAGATCAACTCACAAAAGTAATATAACAATTAACTAAATTGCATAAAATAAACAAAGTAGTGATAAAAAGATTGCATAGTGATTTATAGAGGTTCCTCTTTATGAATCAATTCTCTCTTTCAGCACCATATGCCAGGGATCTAATCTTTCCACACTAGTTGTTGCATTATTAGAAAGTAATCAAGGTGAATTGTGCAAGATTTGCCACGAGCTATGAGTTTCGATTCTACCTTCTCTGCTTGCTCCTTATTATAGAAATAGTACAAATCTACAAAGTCTTTACACTAAGTTTAAAAAGATTAGTGGCTCTATCAAGGAGTACTATTTATTTTTTTCACATTTTATCTCTATACTCTTAGTAAAATAAAAAGCTTTAGCATAAAATGCTGATGTTTCTTTTCTTTCTTTTTCCTCTTTATATATATATATTTGTTAACATTTGAAGTTTTAGTATAGAAATAGCCGTTGTGATTCACTTCATAAATAATTTGTTCATTAAGCCTTCCCTTTTCTTCATAGTAGCCATTATAATAATAGTTGCTTCCATAAATATTCCATGTATTTGTGTCCTTCCATGAATATCTTATTTGTTTGTTGCTTCATACTTTATTCCATGATGGTTGTTGTATTTTATATTTTCTTGAATAATTAATGTGGAACTTCCATGAATAAAACTTTTTCATATTTTTTAGTCAAATAAATTACCCAATTACATTTAACTCACACTACTAGACTTTCAATTATGCAAATATATTTCTTTTATTATGTTCTTCTACCTTTAGCTCGTAATCTTTATTACTTTCCAAGCTTCTACTTCTTTTACAATATTTCTTATATTTCTAGTTACACACTAAATAAATTCATTAATAAATTTAATATAGTATTTTGCTATCATCAAAATATTTTTGAAATACTCAACAGGATAGTTTTAGAGCTTGTTTTGCTGATTTCAAAATTTATCATATATTATAGATATTGTTTTGTCCAAATTCTAGCCTCTAATTTTAATGTTTTTGTATAATCAAGCAAATTTTACCAAAGTTCCAAGATCAAGGAGCAAAAGGATCAGAAGGCAAAAACTTTAAGAATTGGAGAAAAAATAGTCATTTTTTGGGGGGACGAAGTTGCATTTCATTTGGCCGAAGAAATTTACCCTCACGACCTAAATTCTACCAATCAACTTGACGTCACTCTTCAAACGGCCGAGGTTGTTTTCCATGAACTTGCATATGTTTTGCTTGACTTTGGTCGATTGAAGTAGAATTGGGTCCACCAAGTCTCTTAACTTAATGTAATTTGTGTTAAAAAAAAAAAAAAAAGTTTGTACGCGGTCATTAAATGTAGATCTAAGAACTATTTTCCCGGTTTTTACTCTTTTTTAGATTGCTTTGAATCTTGAACACTCTTTCTAAGTTTACTTTAGCTCATATTAGTGATTTTAGATTTTGTTTAATTTAACTTATAGTGATTTTTAATCAGAATGTTGTAAGTTATTAACATTATAGACTTATATTTGTCAAATATGTAGATATATTTACTTGTGAAAGTGATCCCCTTAATATGGATTTACTTTTTTTTTTAAATATCTCTATTGTTGATTTGTCAATCTTTAGTACTGCATATGCCTAATTTTGTATTTTATTGGGGGATAATCAGTGTGGAAGTGTTTGAGCTTTCTCAAATTTTTTGTTTTGGTGTACAAACTTTAATATAACAGCTATTATATATAGGGATAATAGAGAAAGATAAAACTTAACATGTTGCTTCAAGAGAGGCGTTAAAAAAGAAAAAGGGTGAAAGTTCGGGTCTTAAAATGAAATTTTAGGCAGTTCTTGTGTTTACAATAATGGTAAAAGAAACATGTAAGTAGTGAGCGTAGCAAAAACCTAATATTTACCATGTCTGATCAGACAGGATTCAGAATTCGGATTGGTATGGCAGGTGGACCCCCCCTTCCCCCAGCCTTTTCGATCTTCGAACAGCGGCGCCATTAGTCTTTGCTTCCAAGCTCACCTGTCTACTCTCTCTCTCTCTCGTTTATTTATTATGCAAACATAAAGAAGAGACACACACACACATCCATATCCTGATGTCCATTTAATTCCCCGTTTCACCGCCTTCTATTCTATTATCTCTTCTCTTTCTTCTGCACCTCCTCCTCTTCTTCTTCTTCTTCTTCCTTCTTATTATATATTTTATTACTAACTATTCATAACGAACCTTGGCTAGTTTCTTATTCTTCACAACAACAGATATACACATAACTCCATACCTATCATTAACATACTCCATACCTTCCATAATAAATAAAGTTTCTACTAGATTACTTACTGAGAAGGGGGAAAAAAAATAATACCCAAAAATCCACCAACAATATGAAGGGTGACCAATATAATATTGATTCTAAGAGTAACAATGAAACCACCGCTTCCACCCCAAACATGTTCTCCAAACTCAACCACCACCACCCTCTCCACCACCAGCAACACCCCTTTTCCCGCCACTTCCCCCTCTCCTCCGATGAAGACGCCACCAGCCACTCCACCCCTATTCTTCCAACCAATGAAACCACCCCTAAGCTTCCTCCTCCCACCAGCGACGGCGCCACCATTGAGGTCTCTCGCCGTCCTCGAGGCCGTCCTCCGGGCTCTAAGAATAAACCCAAACCGCCCGTGTTCATCACGCGCGACCAAGAACCCTCCATGAGCCCTTATATCCTTGAAATCCCCTCCGCCGCCGATATCGCTGAGGTCATCTCCCGCTTCTGCCGCCGCAAGAACGTCGCACTTTGCGTCCTATCGGGGTCAGGTACCGTTTCACAATTCACTCTTCGCAATCCAACTCCTCACGCGCCCCACGCGCCTCCCAGTGCAGCCGTGACTTTCCAGGGGAGGTTTGATATATTATCAATATCAGCAACATTCATGCCCCAGACAATGTCAATACCAGTCCCAACCGGAGTCACTGTATCCTTGTCAGCTCCCCAGGGGCAGGTAATTGGCGGGATCCTTGCCGGGCCTTTGGTGTCGGCCGGACCGGTTTACGTGGTGGCGGCGGCACTTAATAGTCCGTCTTATCATCGGTTGTCAGGCGATGAGGAGGCGCGTAACTCAGTTAGCGGTGGAAGTGGTGGAGAGGGGCAGTCCCCACCAGTCTCAGGAGGTGGAGAGAGTGGACAGCCACCGCATGTGGCGGAGTCCGGTAGGGTACCGATGTATAGCTGTCATTTGCCATCTGATGTCATATGGGCTCCTAATGCAAGACAACAAGCTCCTTATTGATCTAAACTCACAAGTTCGTGTTTCACCTTTTCCCTTTTTCGTGTGAAGTTGAAATCCCATTTTGTAGAAATTTTCTAGTTATCATTTTAGCCTTTTTTATGTTAGTTTGTAGTCAGAAACTTTCTTTTGCATAGAGTTCTCATGAGGTGAGGTGATGCTTCCATGTTGGATTTGTATCCTCTCCATTTAAATTTAAATGAGATGCTGTAAGTTGCGATGTTACAACTAGGAAGATGAACTCACAATATCTTTGTTTATTTCTTGACGTTTTAATCAATATATTTCTGTTTGGAGATATATTATGATACCAAATACGAATGAAATTCTATTTGCAGTCTTTCAATAGCCAAATTGAATTTGCAGATGATGAGTGTCCTAACCATACCTCATGTTAACCTTGGTTATAATATAATAAAAGAAAATAGATTAATAGGAATGGGAAGTGAGGAGGAATTTAAGTACGTTAGCAATTTTTATTTATTTTTATTATTATTTTAAAATCTTCCGATAACTTGTACACTGTCTACTTTTTAATATTTGCAATGTAATGACTACTGTAAAATGTATTTAGTCTTTCTTCCATTATGTTTAGATAGACATACTGGTGTTCTGGGGGTAATGGAATGACACAGCAATTTCTCTCAAATTAGATCAGTTAGACTTATTTGGATAAGAAGCAATTCCGATATGTTGCCTATTAAGAATTTAGAAGGAAATCCCACCTTTTAAATTTTATTGTCTCTTTTCAAATATTTAATATAATTAGATACAAATTGTAGCTGCAGGCGCCTGTTGAAGATAGAACTAATTTTTATTATTAAAAGAGCCACGTATGTTATATATATATTATGATAAAAGATGGGAGTTCTGCAAAAAATTCTATAAATTATAGATCGAGTTCATATAAAAATATAATATTTTGAAGAAAACTTTCCCAAAAATAAATAAATTGGGATGGTTATGATAATGTGTGTACAAAGTACAAGAATGGCTATATGGGGGAGGGGGAGGTGGGCCATTTGTCAACTACTTTTGGTCAATTTCCTTATTTGGGTGCTTGTACCTTGAAAGTTCTCCCAAGGTCCCATGGGCAATTGGACAATATTTGACTATAGTTAGAGGCTTTGCTTGTGCACGAATTTGTGCTCCCATTCCCATTATCCCATGTAGCCTCCAGTCCATTATTGGGAAATGGCGGTGTTATTTCACTTGTATCTTTATTGGGTAAAGCGCACATATGCCATCATTGAAACATTTAATCTATTTACTCCTACTTTTTTTTTATCTTTAAAATTATATATACTATAAAAATAATAATTTTAATATATATTTTTAATTATTTTATCTAAGATTAAAATATAAAATAGATTTTTAAAACATATTTAAAAGAATTTAGGAATTAAGTGCTTAATTTTAAAAGAAAGGATCCAAGTGCATATGAAACAAATATATATAAATGTATATATAAGGGTGGACTTAGGAGGGTTAAAGAGAAATATTAATTATTAAAATATATTAAAAGAGAAAAATTATATGTTGTGTATTTTAGAAAGCAAAAACTTAACTGAATATTATGGATTATTAAGTGGTATAGTGTATGGTTTTGTTAACACGAGGATTTTACTTTTTCAAAATTGCATCTATTTTATATAACTTAAATGCCATTTTATTAAAAAGAATTATAATAGCATTTTTTATTAGTTTTTAAAAAATTTAGGATTTTTTTATTTTTGAACATTAAATAATATCGAAGTGCACTTGCTAGCAAAATGGTATATTCACCTCAACTATATAGTTTGGGTTCGTCCTTGTGTATCTACAATTTACCTCCTTTTATTTGGTTGGTGTTTGGTAAGGATAAGGAAAAAATATTGACTAAAACGCAAATTAGGTTAAAAAAATTATAAATCAAATCGGATCGAACTTTCCTTTTTTAGGTTTGAAAGAATTATGAACCAAACCAAACCAGGAAAAGTAAAGAAAAAAATAGTAGTGAAAATCTCAAAAATGTATGAATAGAAAAAAGATTTCATATTACTTATTTAATTTCATCTTTTATTTAGTTTTCATTAAGTAACTTACTAATTTTTTATTTTATATTTTTATTTATTGAAAAATTTAAAAACTATAATTATCTTAAGAAAAAAAAATATTTATAAATATATCAAATGAATATTAAAAATAGTGAATAATATTAGAGAAATAATAATATATTAGTATTTTCTTAAGTTAATTATTATTTTTTATAACGTATTGATTTGTATATAGAAAAAATTAATAATGCGTATAAAAATGATTTGAATTATGAACCAAATTGGACCAATTTTTTTTTTTTTTGGGTTTAATGAGTTGAGTCATATAATTATGTTTAATTTAGGGAAAAAAAACCGAATTGTAATAGATTGTTCAGTTAGATTGGAGGAATAAATTGTACTGAATTGAATTGTGCCCATCCTTAATGTTTGTTATTGAGGAGAATGTAGTGATTTTTATTAGAAGAATATGCATCCCTCGGTAAATTTCAAAATAATGAAAATATGTTTTGTAAATTGTATTTGTTCTCAATAAAAATGTAGTCAAAATGAATTATTATTACCTTTCGTTAATTCATCTACGTTGTCCATATATATATATATATATATAAAAGAAATCATACATAATACAACATAAATTAATTTACTTTTAATGATATATGAGGTAACTTTGACATGCATGGACAGATAACGGAGACCTTTTCCTCGTCAAGAGAACGTACTCTACACCGCACACAGAATACAACAGCCGAGGGAAGGTAGCCTAGGGTTCTCTGCATGTTTCTGTTCAGTAAGAGAGAGAGAGAGAGAGAGAGAGAGAGATTGACGGTAAGCTTTGCTTTGGACTTTGGTTTTGTCCATAGTTAGAAAACATACAATGCATTCCCATATGTCCCTGAAAGGTCTGAGAAACAACTCATCACGAAACCAACTTTACCCAGCAACTTGCTCCGAGCTTTCTATCTGTACACTTTGATTTGTCTCTTTCCTCCTCCCTCATCCTGTTCTTGGTCATCTTTTCCAATTGATAGGAAATGGAAAGTAAAAGATATGCGTAATGATAGGGCAAGTGACACGTCCCTATTTAGTCTTTTCATTTCTTTTCTTCCATTTCCTATTCCATTTCTCCCTCACTTTTTTTTTTTCTTCTTTTTCTTTTTCTTTTTCTTTACCCAACGCGTTTCATGTTAATAAAATTTACTCATTACGTATATTAATTAATAATCTATAAGTACTAAATAAATTTTAAGATGCCAAAATTTTGATATGATTATTAATTTTTTAAAAACTACTTATTATCACTATCTTATCACAAAATATCATTGGCTATTGTTTAGTACTTAGTAGTGCATTAAGAGATTTTTTTTCCCTTCTCCTGCTATTCTCAATCTGCTGGAAGAGTTTTACTTCCCAACCCACCCCCCCCTGAATTAACCTTCATATTTTCGTTGGCAAAAAAAAAAAAAAAAACTTTCATATTTTCAAACACGTGAGAGGCCATATTATGAATTGAGAAACAAGAAAAGAATATTAGGTGAGGCCTGTTTTGTTTTAAAGAAGACAACCTGTGAGCGCAGGACATTTTTCCTCAAATTAAATTACCAAAAATGACATGTTTTTACGTATCAAATTGTAGTCATAAAAATATGCTAAAAAAACATTTCCTAGGATATTCATGGTAAGAACCAAATCATATTTGAAACAATTCAATTCAAACCCTTAATAAATTATATTACTTTTAACAGGTTAGGGTTTTGAATTGAATTACTTTAAATGAAATTTGTTTTGATTTAGTTTGATTCAAGCCATTTTTAAAAGCACCTTATTATAATTAATAATACTAATATCTATCGGAGTTTAAAAAAAAAAACAATAATGTTCAAATTTAGAAACATTACTCAAGAATTTAAATGATATAATATTATATTATGATGATATTATATCTTAGAGGATAATGAAAGTGTATAAGTTTGGTTGAGAGATGAGAGATGAAGATAAAAGAAAATGAGTCAATTGTGAAGGCTAAGAGCATAGTTATTAAACTCGTGATTTTATATAGAATTGCTATAGAATCTATAGAATCAGAACATAGAATTAAAATATAGAAACATAAGTTTTTATAATATTTGTAAAATAGCTTTTAAATATTTTAAATTTACTTATAGTAGCCATAAAAAATATAATAGATAATAGAAATAAGAAAATTTAGCATATATTTTAGTTATAAATCATAATAAAAGTCATAATTCAATCAACACTATTAGGAATCGCTAGGCGCTACTATTATTTTTTAATATCACTACAAAACCATCTCCTTAATTTCTTAAAACTAATATAAACATAATGACTATTTTATAAGTATAAAAGCAAGTTACAAACAGTAACTAAAAAAAAATGCTGGATAACACACTTAGTAAAGACTAAAAAAAGAAAAAAAATTTGCAAGTTCTCCAAATTTTGATTCACTAGTGGTGGACGAAAGTTTAGTTGTGTAAGGAAAAATACACAAATCAATGTCCTAAGTTTCCATTAGACCTTTCATAAGTATCACTAATGGTTGTTGGTCGCTACCTTTATCATCTAACACTACCTACTACTGGATTGTAACCTACTAGATACTAGTACAACCTCTTAACACTATTATGATACATAATAAATGTACATTATATATGTTTTATATTCATGCCTTAAGGCATTTATATCAATGTAAAGTGAGATAATATGCAAAAATCAAGAGTATAATAAAAAATATTTGGAGAGTACTATGTGTTCACAATGTCAACTCTAATAATTTTCTACTTAAAATCATTTTAAGTTAAAAATTATTATATCTTGAGAGTGCAAATCATTGCAATTTTTTTTTTTAAAGATAGCTTTATAGTTATTTATAGTTTGAAGTCATTATTAAGACTAATGTTAGTACTAAAACTGTCCACTTTGTTAAGCAGCTTCAACATATAGTAATTTAAGAAAGCCATTCATAGAAAGGAAATTGAAAATCGATTCAACCATGACAAACTTACTTCATAGTATGTGCTTTGATTAGAAACATGTATTCGCAACGTTGATATAAAATAAAAATAATTACATAGAAAGTAGAAATTTAAATTTACATAGAAAGTAAAATACTTAAATGTCTATTTAATTTGATATACATATAAATTGATAATTAATTTATATAATTTTTGTTAGCAAAAAAATTTGATAAAATTGTTTGATTAGTAATATAGATATAAATGATGATAGGTTCATATTACAAGTGCCTATATAAATAGCCAAAAAAAAAAAAAGTAATTACATAGAAGAGCACATATATAGAAGGAAAAAGAACCTTCACTAAAAGATTAAACTATTTTGAATGCTTGAAGTATAAAACTATATACAATAAGTTGAGTCTAGTTTAGATGAAAGGCTACTTTAAAATTCCAAAATATAAAAAGAGAAGAAAAATTCAACCACACTTTTAATAATGGAACCCAAAGCTTATTACCAAAATCTAAGATAAAAATATACCAATCAATATAAAAGAGATGAGAAACAAACATTTTTTTTGAAAAAAAAAATAAAAGGAAAAGAATGCTAAGAGCAAAAGGAAATTTGAAAAGGAAGCAAAACTATATACATCAACCTCATAAAGTATAATATATATATATATATACAATAAACAAAAAGGATTAATAATAATAACAATAAAGAAAAAATGCAATTAACTGCAATCTTTTAATCCCATGACAATTACTTATTGCTGGATTATAATAGATTCTTGGAAAATTATTATTAACAATAACCTATAGTAAGCAAAGAATACTTTTTTTTTTCTCAAAACTAACAATAAGGTGCAATGTCCTCACTCCCATTGTTAAGCGACAAGAACTAATGCAGAAGATGACATTGATGCACAAAATTCTGAACCTAAACTGAAGACTGCAAACATTGATGAACCTCAACTGAAGATCGTAATCACTAATCAATCTTGGGAATGGAACTCCTCCAACAATCTAAACCATAGTGACCCTACTACTAAAGCAAATGATTCCTCTTTCATTTTTTCCTCTTTAAATAATGCTCCCTCATCAACCCAAATTTCTAATCCTCCAAAGTCAAAACGTAAAGCTAACCTGAAATAGCTTACTAGGAAAAAAAGGCTCTCATGATTAGAAGGTCACACTCATATTTTGGGTACGCATTTTGGAAGCCAATATGGACCTTCCTTGGCTCCTACCACATTATAACTTATATTGCATTAGGTGAGGCCACTGGTGGGTGAAAGCAATGGCCAACCTTGTTTATCCTCAAGTGATGGAGGACCTACTGCACCACTGACAAGCAACGGTCGTGCAGGTGTAGCAGTAGTAGTAGCAGCACACAAACATGATTCCAAACTCGAACGATTTCACTATAGTAGCAACAGTAGAACAAAGAACCATAGTAGTTAAAGGAGAAGAAGCAGAATGCCAAAATTGGTAGAAACGGCTTCAAACTTGTGATTTCACTAAGTCGAATCATGATTCCACTTGATTTTGCTCCAAATTGAGTTTGTGATTGGGTTAACTAGGGATAGTGAAGTAAGAATGTAAACTTGGGCAATTCCATGGTTTGACTCGTGATTTTGACAACATTGGCTAAAAGTGATATGAGAGACAATGGGGGAAAAAAAAAGTAAATAGGGTTAGAACAAAATATCAATAGAATTTAAAACTAAAAAAATATCGTTTATTTTACTATTTTAATAAGAAGTGGGTTGGTTCCGGTTCAAGTGCGGTTTGATTCGAGTTCAAGTGTTGTTTAATTTAACCCCTTAAACTAAATTGCAAATTATTCAAACATTATCTAAATTGAATTATGAGTAATATTGAAATATAAAAAAATTGCATTTTGCAATTTGACTTAGTTTTTAGTTTGATTTGATAAATAACCCTAACATTTTCAATGTTTAACTCATGAATATTATATTATTGCAGTTATACCTAAATAAACTAATATAGGTATATATCACCATAAATATATCATGTTAGATATTTTATTTAAAAGTAAAAATATAAAAATGTAAACAATTTTATAGTATACATTATTACAACCTCCTTAATAGTTTTTTTATTATTATTATTTCCAAGTGAGTCTTTTATATATTTTTTCCAATTTATTTTTTTTATGTTTAAAATATAATTTATGGACCAATTACAATATTACAATAAAAATCACTTTCCTAGATTTGTATAGACCAATTTGAAAAATATTACCTACACTGAAAAAGTTAAGTCTTTTTCTTGGAAAAAGATAATATCTTCCCTTTATGCAAATGTTTATCCCTACAAGGAAAAATGTTTTCTATTTAAAGGGTCTTTTTAGTATAACAAACAAGTAAAAATAGAGATATTATTCTATAATATTGTGTCTAATTTTTCATTATTCCTTAATATTATGTTGGGAATTTTTATCAAATTTCTATTATTCCATAGAATTTTGACTCTTTTTCTTTCCCCTAATCAAATCAAATCCACGATTAATTCCAATTTCCTGTAATTCAAAACCTATTTGTTAGTCTAAATTCATACATAAAATATCTTAAGTTTATATTTTCAAGGATATGAAATGCTCTAGTTTTATGTGAATTTTTTTTTCTCTCTGAACATTTAATCTTGTTTAAGATACTAACACTACATTTGGGATTGGGGAAAGAAATAGAAAAGAAACAAAAAAATGGAAAAATGTTTGGAGGGAAATAAAAAGGAAAAATACTTGTTTGGCTAGGATAGAATGAAAATAAACGATTGTAGAGAAAATATTAATTAAATATATATTTTTAAACTTGTCAAGATACCTCTCTCTTTTTCTCCTCATCCTCTCCTCTAAAGCACCTTAATAAAATTTAGTATAGGGGGTGGCCACTTAGCCGCCCTCCTTTCTAAGCCTCTCTCTTTTTCATCATCTTAAATTTGCAAATCCATCAAAATTGGTCTCAATATAAGTAAATTTATCACTATTGATCTTAGATCTGAGTGTTTTTCCACCATTCCTACTATCAACAATCTATTAAAATTATGTTTTTACCACCACCATTCTACTCCTATAGATCTAATTAGTTTGAAGGTTGTAGCAATTAAACTAGTATTAATTTATCAATAATGTAGAATAAGTTGCTTTTTTATATATTTGCTATTCTTCTTTTTCCTTTTTTTTTTTTCTGTTTCTTATATGGGATTATACTTTCCCTTTTGTGGGATTTATTTGACTCACTAGTTGTGTGAGTTTTGTTCTTTTAGGAGAAAATATGATATCTCCTATATGGGACATGTTGATGTTAGAATAGATGTACCCACTCAATCAGTTGTGTTATCGTAATCTCAACTTTTCACTTGACATTTCTCTTGTATCAATCGATTTAATTGATGATGTAATTGTTTTCCTATTGAATGAAATCATATTTACTCTTTTAAAAAAATAAAATATTAAAATTTTCTTAATTTTTAAAAATACATTTTCATTGCAAGGTTAGTTAAATCATTTTATTGAATTTCCTTCCAATGGGCCTTAGAAAAATTTTCACTTATAAATTCATTTTATCTTCATTTTCATACATTTCCAAACAAGGAAAAGTATTCTTTTCCTCTCCAATTCCATCCCTTTTCTTTCTTTCCTTCAATGAAAACACACTATAAAAACTTTATTGCTAGTCCTACATGGTTGATTAAATTGTTTGGATATTTGGATTGACATTTAGTCAAGTCAAAATCTTGAAGGCTAAGAAGAAAGATAATTTTGAAGATTAAGGTAGCATTTTCCTAGTAAAATGGGATAATATAAGGAGAACTAGATAGCATACCATAAGGAGAATAGGATAAAATAGTACAATTCTCCTATATCACATTTAATATATATAATATTGTACATATATTTTTGCAATATATTTATTTTGTATTAGAGGGAGAGAGAGAGAGAAAATCGATGATTTAGGATCTTGTTATAAGATTATTTTAATTTTGTACCATTAATATAATGCAAGTCTTCTAGTTTAGTCTAGTATATCAATAATACCTTTGTCTAGTAACTCATATCAATATACAAACCAAATAATAGACTTAAAAAATTATCTATTACTATACCATAAAAATATAAGTACCAAACGATAGCTAGAGGTGATATAATCATAAACTAACAACGATCGAAAAGAAACCTTTCTAGTAACTAAATTAAGCAATTGGAAAAATTTACACATATGTACATTTCTATATTTAATTACTAAATATAAAATTTTCACTCTTTTTCACCAATTTCTTTTAATTTCCCTTCAGTTCTATTTGACCAAACATAGCGTTATAGTCATAATTTGCTTAAAAAAGTATTTTCGCTCATAAGTTAAAATTGATTCTTTCTAGCTTTATAGAGAGAAATTTTCTCTCCGTTGGAAAGTAAGTGTTTGGTAGTATAGTGATATTTTTCCTCTCTCTTCCACTATAAGACTTTTCCATCGTGCTTTCATGATTTTTCAGCATCACCACCATCGTAATCATGCATTTATTTTCTGTTATGAGCTCATATTTCTAATCAACCTTAGTTACATAAATAGTTTATGAAAAAAATAAAATAAAAAATCCAAAAGCAAGGAAAAATATAGAAAAATCAAATGAGAAATCCACTAAAATAATATTATTTTTGAAAAATAATTGCAAAATAGGATATCTGAAAAATTTATTCCAAAAATAGGTTACAAAGGGACAGACTCAAAACGCGCTTTCAATTGATCCGAAACTAGCAAAACTGAAGGTGCGGACAATGCTTCATTTTTTTATATAAATTTTTAATCAATTTTTATAATTTTTAAATTCATGAATTTTTTCTTTCTATTCTTATGTGAACTTCGAGTTTTTCTTTAAATAAAAAAAAATTTAATTTGAGAAAATTTATCATTTGAATTTTTTTTTATAAATAATCATGCAAAAAAAATCATAAATAAAGTTTGTGAAAAGAATTATAAGAAAATATTAGAAACGACTGTGAAAAAAAATATAAAAGTATATATATATAAATAGGAAAAAAATTATTAAACAATGTTAATGAATTTATAAATTTCAAATAGTAATTTATATGAATCACAAATATATATGAAAGATTTACGTATCAAACAAATAAGATAAAATAGTATCTTATCCCTTGTTGTTCTTCTATTGAATTGTCATGCTAGTTGCGAAAATGCATTTATTGGCTCTCTTGTCGGCCTTGCATCTAAAGTAGGAGGAGCTTGTGACTCCTATGTTTGATGGTGCTTTGGGGAGGGGGGGGGCACAAAACTCCAATTTGTAGCATGTTGAAATAAGTCACCCTGACACAATGGTTGCTTATCGGAGTGTCTCTTTTGTGGAGCAACTGGTATAGGGAAAGGACCACTGATAGAATGACGGTGTGCTAGGCATGAGGGCTAAGCTATTGTCCATCTCATCGGCAATATTTTTCCAATTTTGGTTCAACTAAAGATGCATTCTAGGTCCGTATTTTCATAATTTATTTTTAAAATAATTTTTTTATATATCCTATTTCATGATTATTTTTTAAAAATAATATTATTTTAATAGATTTCCCAAATTTTAGTTGTCTATTCTTTCGCACTCTTCTCTATTTCCTCATGTACATAGTGTGTTCATCTGCCATACTTCTTCTTTGTATTATTGGTGCATTATTTTTTCTTATTTCTGTTTCTCCATCCTGTTCAATCGCATATACTCACTCCCCTTTGTTTGTCTGTAGCAACATGACCGAAATGTATGCAGATATTTGATTGGGTGTTATGTAAATAATTAGTGCAAGAGTTACGTATGTTTACACCGAAGTTCCAAAAGGTGTATGCTCTAAGTGGTCTACGTAGATATCGAAGGTGTATAAATAGGTGTGTTGTTCCCAAGTTAGCAATCGGAAGGAGGGGGTGTAAATTGATTGTTTTTAAGTTTTAAAATCTTTTTCGAAAATGAACCATTTGATTATTAATATGGTGGAAAACAACAATTATTGCAGCAAAATTAAATAAATTACAAGAAAAATAAAAGTTTAGGGATAAGAAGATTAGATAAGAAAATTTATAGTAATTTCGCTTAATGTGTCCGGTCACTCTTTCAGTCAATTGTTCTACTATATAAAAAATAAAAATTCAAAAATAAAAACTTGAGAATTACAATAATCTACTAACACTAGGTATATTCACTCATTACTCTATTTATCTAGCTTCACCATACATAAGCTAATCTACACACAACTATGAACAAATATAACCTGTCAACCACACTACGGCTATTGAAAAAGAACAAAACCAATGAGGAAAATAGAGTATGACTTCTTTGCAAGTTTCATTAGTTTGAGTGCTTCAAATGCTCTATTTCTTGTGACAGTCTATCTCTCTTCTTTGAATTGCTGAAATATATGTCTATCTCTCTTCTTTGAGTTGCTGAAATATATACTTATTTGTCTAATGGTCCAATCATTGTAAGATCCTTGATTCAATCTATTTGAACACTACCCCATTAATTTGCTTGATCATATAATCTAATATTTGGCTCTTTATTGATTAGGAAATATTTGTCTATAATAATCATTTTGTAGTTATCTTATGTACTTACTTCTTATATCCCTATAACAATAATTTACTTTCGTTTCTTGTTGATCCTTAAGCTTTGAATAATCTGCGTGTAATAAAATTCCTATGATATTTAAATCCAACTTTAATAGAGCAGTCAAATATATTACCTAAATTGTAGAGGTGGGTCTAGTAATTTAACTTATCCAACTTATATATTTGGATGAAAACTCAAATTACTAAACATATCATGCTAATTCCGACTTCTAACAACTAGATCCTAATAGCTGCTTCCAATAGTGTAAAACAATTCTTCCTTTAGGTATATTCCTTCTGATTCTCAGTGTACTTTTGTTTTTGATATATTTTGATACTAATTTTAGTTTAATTTAACTTTGATTATTACTTTTTTGTCCATATATTCAATTTTATTCTACTTGTTTTTGAACTAGCTTATGATGTCTTTTCAGTTGTTATAAACTTACTTTCAATAACTTAAAAATACTTTCTACACAGTTAACAAACTTTTTAGTAAATACTTAACATATGTTTTATTATCATCAAATCATGCTAAAAGATGTAAAATGATAATATATATTTTTAGTGATGAGAATAGCTAATAAATGCTAGAAAACAATGTGCTCCATAGGACACATCAGAAGAATGTTAACAACACGACTTCAAATGGACTAGGTGTGCTCATTATATTTTTGGAAGTCTTTGTATGACCTTTTCCTTCTATTTGCACCATTAATATACATATCTTACATTTGGACTTGCATATACCAATTGAAGCAGCGAGAAAAGCGTAACGAAACGAATCCGAATATGGATTGGTTTCACAACAACAAAGAATGGCTCTTTGATGTAAACTCTGGTTGCGCACAACCGATAAACGGAAATAATTCTCCCTCAAAGTGTATAACATGAATAAAACGTAACCCTAACATGTCTGACAAAATGGTATATATACTCCCCCATAAAATATCTAAAAGGGAAGAATAGAAACGTACACGTGGAAATAAATAATAATACGCACGTCTATTCCCTATCGTATACACGGCCGTGTCTCCAGGCCGTGTATGTTTCTGGGCATGTGACGAGCGCAGTACACGGCCGTGTCCCTGGCCGTGCCCGAACCCGTATATGATCCTGTGAGGATCCTGATAGAACACAGGGCCGTGTCCCTAGCCGTACCTGTACCCGTGTAAGCTTCTGTGGAGATCTGATGCGATACACGACCGTGTATCTACCCGTATGTCAACCTGTGTTTGCCACGATGTCCGCATCATTCTCTCCCACCAATGAAGAACTCGATCCCGAGTTCTCTTCTGGATAAAGGGGCTCGTCATCCTCGTAGAATGGGGACAAATCAATCACATTGAAGGTCTTGGAGATTCTCATGCTTTCCGGAAGTCCAACCGCATAGGCGTTGTCATTGATCTTAGCCACGATATTGTAGGGCCCATATTTCTTCGGCTGCCACTTGCTATATGTACCCACGGGGAAGCGTTCTTTCCGTAAGAACACCATCACTGGATCTCCCACCTCGAACAACTTCTTCTCTCTATGTTTGTCGGCGGCTTTCTTATACCGCTCATTTACTTTCTCAATTTGTTCTTTAACTTCCGACGCCACTGTGTGGTACTGTTCCGCCAGGTGCTTTGCCGCCACATTAGTCTCCACACCTTTGGGTAAGGAAACTAGGTCCAAAGCATGAGAAGGTGCCTTGGTATAAACCACTGAAAAAGGTGATCTGCCTGTGGTTCTGTGGATCGAGTTGTTGTAGGCGAACTCTGCTTGAGACAATGCCAGGTCCCATTGTTTTGGCTTCTCTCTACAGATGCTTCTTATTAGATTTCCAAGGGTCCTGTTCGTCACTTCGGTTTGCCCATCGGTTTGTGGGTGGGCTGTGCTGTTGAAGTTAAGGGACGAATTGAACATGTACCAAAGCGTCCTCCAGAAATGGCTAAGGAATCGGGTGTCCCTATCAGAAGTGATGGACCTGGGAACTCCATGTAATCTGACCACCTCCTTAAAGAATAGTTTGGCCACGTTCTGGGCATCCGCCGTCTTCCTACATGGGATGAAGTGAGCCATCTTGGAAAACCTGTCCACAACTACGAAAACAGTGTCAGCACCTCGTTAGGTACGAGGCAAACCTAATACAAAATCCATGGATAGATCTTCCCAGATATTCTTAGGTACGGGTAACGGAGTGTATAGTCCCGTATTCTGAGAGTGGCCCTTTGATGTTTGGCAGATATAGCATCGTTGCACTATCCGACTTACATCCCTTCACAACTGAGGCCAATAGTATCTTGTCGCCACTGCTGCCAGTGTTTTATCCCGCCCCAAGTGGCCGGCTAATCCCCCTCCATGGAGATCTTTGATCACCTTCTCTCTCAATGAGGATACAGGGATGCATAGTTGGTTTCTCCTCATCAAATAACCCTCCAGAATGTAATAACTGTCATTGGGTTCCTTATTGGTGCATTTTCCCCAGGTAACCCCGAAATCTTCATCCGTCTCATACAGCTCCTTCAACTGTTCAAACCCAACCACCTCAGCTCTCATAATCACTAGCAGATCCGCTCTTTGGCTTAGTGCGTCGGCTACCTTGTTCTAAACCCCAGATTTATGCATCAGGCGGAACGGGAACTTCTGCAAGAACTGTATCCATCTGGCGTGCATGTCTTTGTATATACGGGTTTGATTGTTCAAGTGTTTCAAGGAAACACAATCTGAATATAATACAAACTCTTTGCCAACCAAGTAATGCTCCCACACTCTCAAGGCTCTAACTACGGAATAAAACTCTTTGTCGTACGTGGACCATTTTCTCCTGGCCTCGCAGAGTTTCTCACTATAGAAAGCGACAGGTCTCTTCTCCTGAGAGAGTACCGCACCGATACCTACACCACTGGCATCACAATCAACCTCGAATAGTTTGTCGAAGTCCAGTAAGGCCAGTACAGGCGCACTACATAGTCTCTCTTTGAGTATTGCGAATCCCGACTCAGCTTCCCCGTCCCAGTGAAATTTTCCTTTCTTTAAGCACTCAGTCAAGGGGGTCGCCACCATGTTAAAGTGCCGTATAAAACACCTGTAGAATCCCGCTAACCCCAGGAAACTCCTCAGCTCGGTGATGGTCTTGGGTGTAGGCCAATCTCTTATGGCTCGCACCTTATCCTCATCCACCGTGATCCCTTCTCCACTCACTATGAATCCTAAGAACAACAACCTCAGTGACAGGAACACACACTTCTTGAGATTAGCATAAAGTTTGTTCTCTTTCAGTACCATCAAAACATTCTTCAAATGCACTAGATGTTCCTCTTGAGTCTTGCTATATACTAGGATGTCATCAAAATATACAACAACGAACCGACCTATAAATGATTTAAGTACCTGATTCATCACGCGCATGAAGGTACTCGGTGCATTGCTGAGTCCAAATGGCATAACCATCCATTCGTACAATCTCTCTTTCATCTTGAAGGCGGTCTTCCACTCATCCCCAGGTCTGACCCAAATTTGATGGTAGCCGCTTCTAAGATCTATCTTGGAGAATACTACTGCCCCACTCAGCCGATCCAACATGTCCTCAATGCGAGGTATTGGGAATTTATACCCAATTGTGATTTTATTGATCGCTCGGCTGTCTACGTACATCCTCCAACTCCTATCCTTCTTAGGCGTTAGTAGTGCTGGTATGGCACATGGACTCAAGCTATCTCGAATGAATCCTTTGTCAAGTAAGTCCTGAACCTTCTTCTATAAGACTTCCGTTTCTCTGGGACTCATCCGATAGTGAGGGAGGTTAGGAAGACTAGCTCCAGGCACTAAGTCAATGTGATGCTGGATGTCTCGCAATGGAGGTAGTCCCTCCGGTAAGTCTTCCGGAACTGCTTCTCTGAATTCCTCTAGTAATCCCTTCACATCCTCCGGAATCTTTGCGTTACTCATGTCCTCTCCCGCATTCTTCACTACTAGAGCATGCATCAAGTGGGACCCCTTAATGTCCTCAGTCATCTCCCTTTCCGATTGAGTGATTGCAAGAAAAGACTTCCCTTCCACCTTCTGAAATTTGGGTCGCTTATCCGATAATGGCAATAGTGTATACTTCACTCCCTCCTTCTCCAACTTATATTTGTTCTCCTTCCCGGCATGTTGGGCATCTACATCAAATTGCCAAGGGCGTCCGAACAACAAATGACAAGCGTCCATATCGATGATGTCGCAATATACCTCATCTCGATATTTGCCAATCGAGAAAGGAACTCGACACCTCTCTTTCACCTCTATTCGCTCTGCCGCTTTGATCCATCCGATGGTGTACGGACTCGGATGTTTCTCTGTAGGTAATTGGAGCTTCTTCACGACCTCCTTCTCGATGATGTTCTCATAGCTCCCACTATCGACAATTACGTCAAACACTCTTCCACCAATCGTGCACCTAGTGTGAAACAGCCGGTGTCGCTGTGAACTATCCTCTTGCTTCGGTGCTAACATCATCCTTCTAATTACGTAATTAGGCTCCACCACATCATCGACTTCTTCATAGTACTCTTCATCACCGTCGGGCTCACAACACACTTCTTCCTCCTCTTCCCTTTCGATAATGTTTACAGTTCGTCTATTTGGGCACTCATTTGATCGATGTCCCGGCTGACTGCACCTATAGCATTTCCCCAATATTGGCTTGGCATATGGATTGTTTTGCCTTGGGGCTTCTTTACGCTCCACCGGTCTCTTTCCTTCCGCCTTGTCTTCTTTCCTGTCCATACTTCCCGTTGGTTTTTCAACCACTCCTCTAGGTCTTTCACCAATCTCCCTACTAGTGTTACCAGGATTATCATAAGTGTAAGTTCTTTTACTTTCTCCAAATCTTACGCTCTGCTCTTGTATCATCATTTTTGCCCGAAGGGCTAAGTTCTTGGCTTCATTTACAGTTCTAAACACCGTCACTCCTATCTTATCTCTAATCTGAGGCTTCAACCCGTCTACCAACCGTGCCCCCTGTTGACCCTCAGTCTCCCTTAAATCATTCTTCTCCGCTAACCTCATGAATTCAGTAGTGTACTCATGCACCGTCCTCTGCCCTTGTCGGCACCGTTGATACCGTTGGAAAAGAATTTGCTCGTAGTCGGGTGGCAAGAAATCTCTCTGCAACAGATTCCTCATGTGGTACCATGACCTAATAGGTTGCCGCCCTTCCCTTTGTCTACGGTGCTGCAACCGATCTCACCATGCAGACGCCCTGCCCTTCAATCTACAAGCAACCATTCTTACCCTTCTATCCTCAGGAACTTCCATATAATCAAAGAACCTATCGACTTCCGCCAGCCAATCTAGAAATTCCTCTATATTGAAATTGCCATTAAACGAAGGGATATCTACCTTAAGACGGAAGTCTCCGCCTTCAGCATGGTTGAACCCCTGGTGGTTGCGTCGATACCCAGCACCATACGCTTGCTCATTCCAGTCATTCACTCCACGATACCTGCCGCCACCAACAACACCACCCCTTCTCGGTGGTTGTTCCCTCCTCTGCATAAATCCCTCCTCTTCCTCAGAAGAGCTTTCATCAATTCTCCGGTTCCATTGATTTTCGGCAACAAATTCATTGATAGGGCCGCCGCGAGCAACTGCTACCCCCGGTCGATTCCCAACAACGCCCCTGTGACCGTTGTGGTCCATCACCATGGCATCGAACCGCGCCACCAAATCCTCCAGGCGTTGTTCTACACGCCCAAGCCTCTGCTCCATGGTTTCAACCACTGCCCTCGGAGCCCATTGATTGACTCCTTGGACTTCCGCATCCCGATCAAGGTCGAGAACACAACCGCCATCGAAATCATCGTTAGCGGACATCTCCGCAGGAAATTGCCTTGCTCTGATACCAACTGACGCAGTGAGGAAAGCGTAACGAAACGAATCCGAATATGGATTGGTTTCACAACAACAAAGAATAGCTCTTTGATGTAAACTCTGGTTGCGCACAACCGATAAACGGAGATAATTCTCCCTCAAAGTGTATTTCTAAACATGAATAAAACGTAATCCTAACATGTCTGACAAAATGGTATATATACTCCCCCATAAAATATCTAAAAGGGAAGAATAGAAACGTACACGTGGCAATAAATAATAATACGCACGTCTATTCCCTATCGTATACACGGCCGTGTCTCCAGGCCGTGTATGTTTCTGGGCATGTGACAAGCGCAGTACACGGCCATGTCCCTGGCTGTGTCCGAACTCGTGTATGATCCTATGAGGATCCTGATAGAACACACGGCCGTATCTCTGGCCGTGCCTGTACCCGTGTAAGCTTCTGTGGAGATCTGACGCGATACACGACCGTGTATCTACCCGTGTGTCAACTCGTGCCCGCCACGATGTCCGCATCACCAATTATAAAAGAAAGATGGATGCTATTCTATCTAAGATCATCAACATTCTGGATGCGTTTGGACACACTAGACATGCTTTTAGTGATTAAAATCGAGGATGAGTTTTTTCATGCAGCTTTGAATGAAAGACGATGTTAATGGTACGTGTTGTTGAACATTAACCGGAATACATTGATTAATTAAGTAAATTTTCAAAGACAAGATTGTCTGAAAAACAAACTAGCTCGGCACAGCTTTGCATACTTTTCAAGTGCGCCTATCTATGTTTGGTGTCTCTTTTGTTTCTCTCCCCTAATTTAACCACCATTGTTGCTGCCACAATGACCAGCTGCCTCCATTGCATCACTCCAGCGAAACGCATGTTCCTCTTTTTTTCTTTCTTCATCAGGCCAATCCTTCATCATTTCCCAACTCTTATTACTCCTCTCTCTCTCTCTCTCATCCCATTTAGTCATGCAGCCCTAGTGTTTTCTGTACAACTTTACAATATAGCACCTAGAATTTAACTCGTAAGAGCAGAGTAGTTGTATGAAAATGAGGAGAATGAACTCATAAATTAAAATAATAATAATAATAATAGAAATAGATTCTTTACACGCTTTCGAAATTGAGCGTGATTTTTTGAAAAATTCCAAAGCTCGGGCAAAGACCGTCGAATCTAACCCTTTCCATGTCTCATTAGCCCCATTACTGTTGTAAGGACATTCAAAATTGAGGGGGAATGTCAAAACTTAAGAGGCACGCAATTTCATTATTCTTGAAATGCATCACGCATTCTATATAGAAAGTTTGTTAAGGATGTATATCTTTATAGGGAAAAAAAAAAAGATTGATTAGTTTGAATATTTGGTAGTTTTGTGAGTTCTGAACAGAGAGAGAGATTCTAAAAAAATTCGGGATAATCCTCTTAATAATAATTAACTCAGAGTTTTATGCATATTCAAAACAGCACAATAGTTCACATCACTTTCATTTATTTAGTTTGATCATTAAAAATTGTTTCAATCAATTAGATTTAACTAAAAATAGATCACAACTTTTAGTTATAATAAATCATATCTATATAATTTGAAATAGTATATCGATTTAATCAAAAGTTCTAAATATATACACTTCATTCAAATCTTATACATTTCATTCAAACCATATACTAACAAAAAAAAAAGATTTCAGTATACTTCATTTAAATCTTATTCAAATGAGATTTAAATTATATTTTTATTATAAGTATTTCACTAATTTTTGACATGATCTTATTTAGATTTTACCCGGATGAGATTAGAATAAAATCCTTATTTCATAAGACATAGAGAAATTGGGAATACATTTCATTTGTATCTCACCTGTGGAACTTGAATAAAGTGCTTATGTGTACTTCCAGATTCATATCTCTTTCCAATCTCAAGCATGAGATCCAAATTATCTTTTATCGTATTGATTTTTAGCTTAATGTTTAAGTAATCTTGACGTCACTTTTAACCAAACACCAAACTCTCAATATTCCAACATTCACTTATAGACTTAGTCAAAAGTCAAAACGCAGAGTTAGTAATCTAATGCTTCTGAACCTAGCTAGAATCGGAGTTGTCTATAAACATCCCATCTTTCCTATGTCACTTTTCGACGGCGCACTCTCAATAATTCGAATCTCACTCACAGTTTTTTCCTATTTGGAAATTGTCCAATGTCTAGTGGTATTTTCTTTTTAGGGTTTGGTTTTCTTGCCTTTTAGTGGTTTAATTAACTTTTTTCTTTTTCGGCAATTAGTACAATTAACAAAATTAATTATGGCTAACCAGGGTTTTGCTTTGTGATAATCAATTCTTCTTCTAAATTCCAATTAACCAATACGTTCTAGGTTCACGTGGAATAAATCAACCACATTAACATTTAAAGACAGGTGGGAATTTTCAGACCTGTTGACATTCTCCTACTGGTGACGTCTTCTATCGGGATTGCTTTAAACGGAAACAACCTTAAGATTTGAACTTTAAAAACTGTTCACTTAGCCGTTTTAACTATAAATGCTGACAGCCCCCAGACTGGAATTATCCTGAAAAGAAGACCACTGACGATTGCCGTGACCGATGCTAATTGGTAAATAAGCCCGACCGAATTGGTAGGACCCGCTAAGGGAGGATTTTTCCAAATAGGCTGTGATAGGAGGTTAGTTGGTCGGTGGGTAGCCATACCAATAGAGATAAAGGGTAGCCGCCGATAATTGGTAAGGCAATGAACTAGCTCCTTATTTCCTATAGAGATAGAACGGTGGCGGGAATTCACGACTAAAGATTCTATATGTTACATATGTATGTAAAAATGATGTACAACTGCTAATTGTATTTAAATACATAATTGTTATAATAGATAATTTTTGAAAAAATATCATGATGTTTTACAAAATACTATATACTATCACGTATTATAACTTTATAAACAGTTGTATATGGCATGTGGCATGTAATATGAACAGGTCTTTTCTCACCGTTCATGGTACCGTATGAGTTTGACGTTTTGTGGGGAAAATGCATTGAATTTTTCCATGATGCGTAGTCCATGCCTGCAAATGGCTAGAAAAAACAGGAACGATAAGGTGGCCACTGGCCAACAGGCAGTACCAAGTTGTTAGGTCGCCCACAAGTTGTTCTGTCCATTTAATATTGTTAGCTGGCGTGAGAAGAAATCCTCTGACCAACTCGTTTTCGTAACACGTTTGACATTCGGTTGTTGCTTGCTTGCTTAGCGCCATGTCATATGAATTTGCAACCGTGTAGGGACAAAACTTTTGTTGGTGCTCTTTGAGGTCGAAATTGCAGGCTTTATACCAATTTCCCCCTTTTTTCTAGGTTTGTTTAAGTCTTCTAGATCACATGTCGACTGAGTTTAATTATTTATTACGTCTTCTTTGGATTGTTGGAAGTAAAATACTTGGAGTCATGTTAATATCTTGCAAACTTCCAGGGAGTTACTTTATAAAGGATTGTTTGGGTATTCACATAAAAATCTAGATAAATTTATCGTCATCCTAGCCTATATGGCTATATCTAAGGAGTATGCTGATATAATATTAAAATAAAGGGACATTTGCTCTAATCTAATTATGGAGATAGGATAAAGTAAATGTAATATAAACATGTTTTGCCTATTATATCTTATTATATATTTTCTTATTAAATCCAGTTATATGCATACTTATTATATTATATTATATTTTACTGGATTTTTTATATATAATACCCATCTAGTAAGGTGTAATTGAAGGAATTTATATACTTGACAACCTTCAACTCTGGTTTGAAATCAACAGTTTGTTACTGTTAGTGCGAATTAGTGGTTCTCAATTGGAAACCACGAAACTACAAATTAAGCTCCTCCAATGGAAGAACCATTACCGACCTATCGGCAAAGTTAGTTCTAGTATCTGATCTCGGGATGAAAGCGAAAACAATTCTTTTTTTAATTCTAGTGATTGCTTATGGGAAAATTATGAAAGTATAATAACATGTCTTTTGGAACTTCTATAAATTTGTCACCTTTATTTTTTATTTTAATGAATATATAACTTGTGCTTCATTGCATTGTATTAATATTGGTCAATAGACATATGGCACTTATAACTTATCTATAATAATTTACTTTGTGAAGCTTATTGTAGTGCTTTATTTATTAGTTAGTTAGATAGCAAAAGTTAGTCAATAAACAGAGTTAATTAGTTGAATCTTACTATAAATACCTGTATTACCTGTACATTCAATTCATTTTCGTCATTTTCAGTTTCTATCTTCTTGTACAAATACAATCTACAGGTTTACATAGAAAATCAACATGGTATCAGAGCATTGGTAACTTACACTTTATCATTTTCTATTTTGATTTGCAATCATTGCATACTTTGTTCATCATGAATACTACTAAAGATTAAAATGTTCAAACCGATGCAATGCATCTTGATCCCCTATACATTTTTGGATTGGATAATCCAAGGATGGTGTTAGGCAATATAGTATTCAATAGATCTAATTTCCTTGTTTGGAGTAGATTAGTTAGTATGGCTTTAGGTGAAAAATCTTAAACTAGGTTTTATTAATGGAACTCAATTGAAACTAGAGGAGACTTCTAAGGATTATGTTACATGGATTTGTGTGGATTATATGGTCCGGTGTTGGATCCTTAATTCCATGAATGTGGAATTATCCCAAAGTTTCATTTATGCACAATCCTCAATGGAGCTTTTGAAGGAAATATGTGATTAGTACAGTCAAACCAATGGACCTTTGATTTTTTAGATTCGACAAGAAATTGCTAATTTTCAACAAGGGACATAGTCTATCACTGTGTACTATAACAAATTGAAAATATATTAGGAGGAGTTACAATCTTTGAATCCATATCCAATTTATACTTGTGGAAGATTAAAATACTACACCTACAATCTAAGGGATAGATTGGTAAAATTCAAGTCTCAAAACATGTTAATGCAATTCTTAATGGGGTTATCAGAAGATTATGAAGCCATGAGAAATTAGATTATAGCTACAGACACATTGCCTAGTGTTAGTCGAGCATTTTATCTAGTGGTACGAGTTGAGAAGCAGTGGCAATTGACTTCTATGGCATTGCAATCAAGTGACAAAGTAGCCTTTGTAGCCAACAAGAACAATAGTACGATGACTGGGGAAGATCGAAGAAAAACTAAACTCCATTCTAAGAATTGTAATATGGATGGACATTCCATAGAATCTTGTTTTAAGCTTGTAGGATATCCTAATTGGTATAAGGGAAAGAAGAATAAAAGAGGAACAAGGGCAAATTTAAAGCTAAGCGTAGCAGCAAATTGCGAAATGGATAGGTAGAATTATTCTTCTTTGACTAATACTCCTTGTGATCTTGTGACAAAAGTTTCAAGTACTTAGGGGTTTGATCCAAATGTTATCTAGAGTGTATGCCAAGAAGTTATGAAAATGATGTGGCATAGAGAAGTAGATGTTCTTGGAGAGTTGAATTTCTTGATGGCAGCTTCAACTCATTTTGTAGGTACCTCTCAAACTATAAATCATCTAGCTATTGAGAACAAAAAGAAAAATTCTTGGATAGTTGATATGGGGGCTAGTGATCGCATGACGCCCTTTAAAGACCTGTTGTACAATAAACACATCCTTTCACAACCTATTCATATAAGCCTGCCAGATGGAGCTAAGAAACAAGTTCATATAGTAGGTTCTATTCTTATTGCTCTAAATATTGTTCTCGAAAATGTCTTTCTTATACTTGATTTCAAACACAATTTGTTATACATTATAGATTGTTGATAGATCATTCAATCTATATTGTGTTTGACATATTATCATGTTATTTTCAAGACTAGAAAACTAAATCATGCCTTGATAAAGCTGTTGTCCAACATGGATTGTACATTTTACAATCTCAAGCTACTAGTTGCAATGTTTCCCTATTAAATTTAGATCGTTAGTCTAGCAACGGTTTATCTTGTTGTTCTTCCATTTTTAATTCTTCATGTAATATGAAACTCATACATGAAAGACTTAGACATTCATCTAAGTCTAAACTAGAGCATTTGGCATGTTGTAAACGATTTGAATTGAACTCTCTTTTTTGTGATACTTGTCAACTAGCTAAATGTCATAAACTACTCCTTATGAGAAGTGAAACTACTTCACATTTTCCTTTTAGGTTGATACATCTTGACTTGTGGGGACCTTATCATGTTTCTTCACCTATGGGGGAGCATTATTTTCTCACAATAGTTGATGATTTTTCTTAAGCAATTGATGGGGATCTACCTTACGAGCCCAATAGTCAAGGAACCTGATTTAGATGTATGATCCAGATTGCTCACATGTATCCACTTCCTTATCTAATAATGTTTGAATTTATTATAGCAGGTACAGTGATCAATCTTTACAAGATTCCAAATAATCTACACTATTAATCAAGTTGGGAACATCATCGGACTCGCATCTAATTGCCCACAATGAACTCAATTGACTTGAAGAACCGACTCTTTAAATACCATCTTTGTATTTGTTATTTTATCTTTGAATTTTGTAATCATTTTTGGGATGTTTTGATTTACTAGTATTTTAGTTGAATTAGAATCGGCCACATTAGTGGCATAAGGCATACATCTTTGGACATTTTAACCCTAATTGGAGCAAGGATAAATACTTGCTAAGTAGGGTTTGTAAGGAGCTTTTTGAACATTATTTTTCAGACTTGAAACCGTAAGGGACACCTCCTTTTCACGAACTCTTATCATTTCTTGATTGAGGTGTGGCGAGTGGGATTTGATCCTTGTTGTGTATAATATCAACAACATCAAATCCATCCTAATTCCCAACTAGTGAGGAATTAGTTTATCCTTCTTGTTATCTCATTCACACAATTTTTTTAGAGTTATAATTCAATTGATTGTGTATTGTGTATTGTGTAATTGAATTCTCAATTGCAATTGTGTACTTGTAATTGGATCCTTGAGCAACTTGTTTTACAAATTCAGATTCATAAGGGATTAGGGTTTACGCCATTTGTGAACTTGGTTCTTGATTGATATTGCTTTAATTTATTGTGTGTGTGTGCTTTGGTCATTTGAGCACATCATCTTTTTGGAGCGTGTTGTTTCATGCAAATTAAGGTCACTTGGCAATTTGTTCTTCATGCCATTTTGGAGATTAGTTTAATTGGCCTTTCAATTAGTTTTTATGTACTTGGATTTATTCTTAAGGCACATCATCTTTTTGGTATCAGAGCTTTGGTTGTGAGAACGGATTTGTGTAATTGTGAATTTGGAAATTACGGTTCTTGATTTTAACACCTTGATCCGAATTATGGAATTGGAAATTGAATTATTTGATTGTGTTATTGAGGTGTTATACTTGTTGCTTGTTGTTGTAGACATGGAGTACTTGCAATATTTCTTATCTCCTTGAGTTGGTTGTAAGTGATTAAGGGGAAGTGATCATTGTGATCCTTTGAGGGAAGTGAAATTTGAAGCTTAAAAGAGTGTGATTTTGAATTGTGTAGAGGATTTCGGAAATTGAGTAGTGTGTTTGCAATTTTTAAATTGTATTGTGTAGAAAAAAGGAAATCATTTGAATTCAAAGATCTATTAACTTGAAGTAGTTATTGAGTAGCATTAAGGAGTGTTGTTTGAATTTGAATTGTCTTACCTTTTATGGAAAAGGTTGCATTTAGTGGAGTTATTTAAATTGTTGTTTGATGCCTTTGTATGTGGATTGCGATGTGAGTTGCAACATGAAGTGTTGTGGTAAGGAAGTGTTATATTTTGAAGTGTTGTGTTGTTGTTTGAAGGGTTGCACCATGTGTGTATATAGTGTAAGTGGCGGTGTAGATTGTTGCATGTGTAGTGGTGATTGTAGTGGTTGCACCGTGTTTGTGGTAGTGTGTGTGGCGGTGTGGTTTTGAAGGATTGTATGTGGTGTAAGGTGCTGCACATTAACACTAAGTGTGAGTGTGAAACCGTAACTAAGAAAGGGAAGTTAAGTAGTGAAGTTTGAATTCAAAAACAAGCATTTAAGTGTGAAGGTTAATGAGACTCATTACTTAAACACTTGCTTAGTTGAATTTAATATCTTAATTACTTGGTAGTTATTATTTTTGCTTCATTTATTTCACTATACTTGAAGTATCAAGAAGTATTTATTATTTTAGGTGACTTGTTGGTAGGGTGTACATGTGTGTGTATATGTTGTTGTCTAAACATGTTATTGTGATGCAATGTTGTGAAGGGAGTGTGCTGCAACTTGTGAGCTTATACTTCAACAAATCACAAGCATGTCGAATGGCAGTGTAAATGGGAGGATTGGCAATGAGACCAATAGCCAAGTTGGTAGAGGACATGGTCATTATACTGCAGGTAGAAGAACCTTAGAAGAATAACTTTAGGACCTTATTACCATTATTACTACACTAGCAGCAAGGATTGACAAGATGATGATAATGCCACAACCACCAGTGGCAAATCCTCAAGCACCACCAAGAGTAGCTCCACAAAACATTTAAAGAGAGGGAAGAGTAGGAGGAGGAAACTTAGGAAGAAGAATGGAAGGAGATCATCATCCCTATAGGGAGGAGAGGGATGATAACTTTGGGATCAATCCTTACCCAAACAGGGGTTTCAGACCACCCAAGGGCTTAGAGTATGTGAAGCTGCAAATGCCTTCCTTTGATAGCAGAGGTTCAGCAAACGACTATCTGGACTGGGAGGATAAGGTTAAGGGCCTTTTCGAATGTTATGAGATAGATGATAACACTTGAGTTCGACTTGCTGCTGTTGAATTCATAGGGTATGCCGCCTTGTAGTGAAAAAATTTGGTGACTAGCAGGTGGAGGGATGGAGAAGCTGAAATTCATACTTGGAGAGACATGAAAAGGGTTTTGAGGAAGAGGTTCATTCCTGAACATTATAGGCATGAACTGTTTATGCGTCTTCAAACTTTGAGATAAGAAAGCAAAACAGTAGATGATTATGTGTAGGAATTTGAAACCCTGATGATCAAATGTACGTCAATAGAGCCTCCAAAGCAAACCCTAGCATGTTTTGTATCTAGGTTAAAGTATGAGATCGCATGTGTAGTTGAGCTCTAGAGATACAGTACACTTGACGAGGCCTTACAGTTAGCCTTGAAAGTGGAAAGGTAAAGACGATCCAATCAATTCTGAGTTACTAGTAGTAGGCCCAATGCTACTACTAGGCCCATAGGAGCTAATGGTTAGTCGGGTGGGCCAAAGGGAGTAGATGAACTTGTCAGGGTAGTAGATAAAGCTACCCCTAGCACAGACAGAGAGAAAATGACTTCTGGAAAGGGTAAAGAGGTAATTGGACCTGATGTTAGGCAGACTATAGGAACAACTAGTGGAAAAATATGCCAAGTTAAATGCTTTAAATACATGGGATTTGGACATATGGCTACATAGTGTCCTAATAAGAGGGTCATTAAGGTTATGGAGGGTACTGGAGAAGAAGAAGATGATGAAAAAGAATCTGTTGAGCCTATAGACCTGTTTATAGCATTACGGGAGTACTATGACGATTAGAATGCTGAGACACATGAGGAGGGAACAAATGAACAGTATTTACCTATTAATGTGTTACACAGGGTTCTGACTATAGCTCTAGAGGCTTGGAACAAACAGAGGGAGAACATATTCCACACTTCTTGCAAGATTAGATGTAACCTTTATGTACTAATCATTGATAGTGATAGTTGCACTAATGTCATATCTATTGCATTAGTAGACAAATTACAACTATCCACTAGTCCACATCCTAGTTCTTATAATTTGCATTGGTTGGACAATCGAGATAGTATGCGTGTTACATAAAGGGCAAAGGTGCTAGTGAGTGTAGGAAAGAAATATCATGATGAGATCCTTTGTGATGTGATTCCCATGTGTGCCTTTCATTTGCTATTAGGTAGACCATAGATGTTTGATAAGAAGGTGTTACATGAGAGATTCATAAACACTTACATGTTTTGGAAGGGAGGGTCTCGAATAGTATTGACACCTATGTCTCCATCAAAGGTGCACAGTTTCCAAGAGTAAATCGGGACTGTTTCTATTTCTTCTAATAATCGAGCAAATAGGGCTACAAAGGCATCCGAGTTCAGTCTAAGAAATGACCCTCTAAATTTGAGGGCAAATCTTTTAGAGGCCCGAGGAGATGATTGGAATCTACCCTGCGAGCCCAATAGTCAAGGAACCTGATTTGGATGTATGATCCAAATTGCTCACATGTATCCATTTCCTTATCTAATAATGTTTGAATTGCATTATAGCAGGTACTATGATCAATCTTTATAGGATGCCAAATAATCTATACTATTGATCAAATTGGGAACATCATCAGACTCACATCCAATGGCCCGCGATGAACTCAATTGACTTGAAGAACCAACTCTTTGAAGACCATCTTTGTATTTGTTATTTTATCTTTGAATCGGTCACTTTGTAATCATTTTTGAGATATTTTGATTTTCTTGTATTTTGGTTGAATTAGAACCAGCCACATTAGTGGCGTAGGGTGCAAATCTTTGGACATTTTAACCCTAATTGAAGCAAGTATAAATACTTGCTAAGTAGGGTTTGTAAAGAGCTTTTTGAACATTATTTTTCAGACTTGAAACCGTGAGGGACACCTCCTTTTCATGAACTCTTATCATTTCTTGATTGAAGTGTGGCGAGTGGGATTTGATCCTTGTTGTGTATAATATCAACAATGTCAAATCCATCCAAATTCCCAACTAGTGAGTAATATCTGGTGAGGAATTAGTTTATCCTTCTTGTTATCTCATTCGCGCAATTTTTTAGGGTTATAATTCAATTTGATTTCATACCCTTTTGATTGTGTATTGTGTAATTGAATTCTCAATTGCAATTGTGTACTTATAATTAGATCCTTGAGCAACTTGTTTTACAAATTCATATTCATAAGGGATTAGGGTTTAAGGCATTTGTGAACTTGGTTCTTGATTGATATTGCTTCAATTTGTTATGTGTGTGTGTGCTTTGGTCATTTGAGCACATCATCATTTTGGAGCGTGTTGTTTCATGCAAATTAGGGTCACTTGGCAATTTATTCTTCACACCATTTTGGAGATTGGTTTAATTGGCCTTTCAATTAGTTTTTACGTGCTTGGATTCATTCTTAAGGCACATCAGCAACTTAGACATATTTGATGAAACTTAAGTCATAAACCTTTGGTATTTTTGAATCCTTTGTCTTGTATGTTCGTAATCATTTTAAAATTACACCCAAGACAATTCACACAGATAATGGTGTAAATTTCTTGTTTATTATTTTCCAACATTTACTTCGGCATCATGGCATAATTCATCAAAGAATAGTTCCCTAGACTCTTAAGAAAAATGTCAAGGTTAAGTGTAAACATAGGCACTTGCTAGATACATCTAGAGCTTTATGTTTGCATGCTAGATTGCTTAAAGAATTCATAGGAGATTGTGTTCTAACAGTAGCTTATTTGATAAATCGAATTCCCATGTCTATATTCTCTTAGAAGACACCATTTGAAACACTTTTTGATCATCCTCCATCTTATGAACATCTTCACGTCATTGGCTGCTTATGTTATTTAGTTTATGTCCATCCTCATAAGGATAAGTTTGATCCTAGAGGCCTTAGATGCATCTTCCTTAGATATGTTTCAACCCAAAAGGTTTATAGAGTCTATGATTTAAATTCTAAACAAACCTTTGTCAGTAAGGATGTTGTTTTCTTTGAAGACAATTTTCCTTTTAAAAATTCAAATGAAACCCTTTCTTTATTACTGTCTGATTCTTCTTCCTTTCCTCATGTTTCCCTTGACACTCCTTCTAATTATTTTGATACATCTCCTACTTGTTCTCCATCTACTTCCTCCTCATCTTTTTTTCCGATTCTGATCATGTTCCTAAACGATCTACAAGTGTTAAACATACACCACAATGGTTACAAGATTATGTGCGTTCCATTAATCTCATCTTACCTGCTTCATTTTGTTATGTTCAACTTGTTTTAACCACTGATCAATGTACCAAATATCCCTTGTTTACTCCCCAATCTTTTCGACCTTATCTACCTTATTATGTGTCATCATTAGCTAATGCTTTGACATCTAAGGGACCTTCTTCTTATTCTCAAGTAGCATAAAATGAACTATGGATTGACGCTATGCAAAATGAGCTTCTAGCTCTTAAGTGAAACCATACTTGGGACTTGGTGACTTTGCTTGATGATAAAAAGGCAATAGGATGTAAATGGGTTTATAAAATCAAGTATGAGCCTGATGGGATTATAGAAAGATATAAGGCTTGTTTAGTTGCTAAAGGATAAACTCAAGTCAAATGGGAGGATTATCATCACACCTTTTTCTCCTGTTGCTTGTTTAAGGATAGTGAGAATCCTTCTAGCCATTGCTATGATATGTCAGTGGCCTGTTCATCAAGTAGACATCACCAATGCTTTTCTTCATAGACATTTGGATGAAGAAATATATATGGAACCTCCACCAAGATACACTAAGGCACAAAAGGGTGAAGTGTGCCGATTACTAAAGCCACTATATAGGTTGAAACAAGCTTCTAGACAATGGAATTATGAAAACAGTAATTTCTTGGTTTAGCAAGGCTTTACACAATCTCAAAATGATATTTCTTTATTCACTTGTGATGATTTTATAGGTTTTCTTGTTGTTCTCCTATACGTGGATGACATGTTGATCACAGGCACTAATTCCTCTTCTATAGCTCATTTGAAGTTACTTCTTCATTAAACATTTACTATTAAGAACTTGGGTCTCGCACACTTCTTTTTAGGAATTGAAATTTGTAGCACTTCTAATGGGATTTATTTGCATCAACAAAAGTTTGTTACCGATACACTTTTTTATGCTTGCTTGATAGCTTCTAAACCTATCAAGGTACCTTTTCCATCCAGTTTGAAATTAACTTTTGATGCAGGGGCTCCTCTAGATGATCTTTTGTTCTATAGACAAATTGTTTGATGTTTGCTTTATTTGACTCTTACTTGCTCAAACATTACTTTTGCAATTCATCAATTGAGTAAATGTTTGGCTACTCCTTACACTGGACATCTTCGTGCTGCTTTTCATGTGTTGAGATATCTCAAAGGTAGTGTTGATCATGGTTTATTTTATTCTACCACTAGTTCTCTTGATTTGATTGGATATACTAATCCTGATTAGGCTACTTGCTATGAGGATAAGAAGTTTTTTTGGCTTTTTTGTTCTCCTTGGCTCATCTCTTGTTTCCTGGAAGACAAAGAAACAAAATACCATTTCCACATCTTCTACAGAAGCAGAGTACCATAGCATGTCTTCTGGTACCAAGGAGTTACTTTGGGTGTCCTACATTTTGACCAATTTGTAAGTCCCTATCAAATTGCTAGTTACTCTATTTTGTGACAATTGCTCGGCTCTCTTACTTACTGATCATTTGTGTTATCATTCTCGTACCAAGCATATTGCCATTGATTATCATTTCACTCATGATCAAGTAGCTAAAGGTTTTCTTTGTTTGGTTTTTGTTCCTACTCACAAACAGTTAGTGGATTCTCTTAGTAAAGTTGTTCCTACACCTCAGCTCTCTTATGCTATGTTCTAGCTAGGCCTTTGTGTGGCTCCACTTGTAAGGTGGGGGTAGGGGCGTGGGGATGGGATTTGTGAAGCTTATTGTACTACTTTATTTATCAGTTAGTTAAATAGTAGAAGTCAGTTAATGAAGAAAGTTAGTTAGTTAAACCTTACTATAAATACCTACACACAAGAGAGCAATCTAATTCAATTCATTTTCATCATTTTCAGTTTCTATCTTCTTATACAAACACAATCTATAGGTTTAAACAAAAAATTAACAAACTTAGTAAAATAATATTATTAACTATATTATTTAAATATAATAGAAAATAGTAAAAAAATTACCCAAAAAGAAGAAGAAGAAGAAATGGTAGGGAGGAAAAAGCCCTATCATCATCACTGATTAACATTGTTATCTCTTCATCTAAACTATCCAAGACGACTACTACCAATTCATGTATCCTTTAACTACCATCAACATAAAAAAGCAAAACACATGTTATCTGTTGGTTAAAATAAAACACATGTTATCATCATTCACAACCAAGAGGTCGGTCTAATATTTTTGCATTGTATTTCATTGGAATCCTACCTCAACATTAAATGAGACAAAAGAAGTGGTCAAAAAGTACAAGTTTGTTGAATCATTCCAAATTGACATGCTAATATGCATGTCTTACATTGAGACATCTATAAGATTTTAAAATTATAACATCATTAATTATCCTAAATTGCTTTTATTGTCCAACTAAACACTCTAATGATCCCCTCTTTAATCCACTGATTTTTTGTGTGTTCCTAATGCTTGAGACTAACAGATCCTTGTATTTATATTATCTACTGACTAATCATACTCGACAAGATTGAAATTAGGTAGATATCGTCAATTCAAATTATTACTTAGGTTTGATAGGGTTCAAGCGTAGGTAAAAAATTATACGGTAATACCCATGTATGCGAAAGTTGAAAAGATCGGGTCTCAGTGTAGTTTACCTTCTTCTTCTTCTTTTTTTAAATAAAAAGAAATAGAAAAATCAAATATATATGTAATTAAAATCCATATATATAGTCCCAAGAATTAAAGGCGACACTAAAATCTTCTGTCCTTCCATTTCTTGGATAGATTTTCTCATTGAGTTACAAGCTTATGTGAAAGACAATAAATCTCAATTTCAAGAAATAATATTTTCTACTAAGATATTCACTAAGGAAGAAGAAACCCCTTCTCTTGAAGCAAGAAGTTAGGTCCAATAAATATATATCCCCAAGAATTAGTCTATATGAGAATTTAAACAAAAAATCTACTCAATTTATAATAGTGGCCACAGACCGTTAAACAATTTATGTGAAAACTGCAAATCAAGAAGCAGACTGTTTGGCTAAACTAGCAAGACAGGAAAACACAAATCTAGTGTTTAGAGGTGGTCCACTGAGGAGGCCCTTTGGTGCAATGAAGTTAATGTTAGGCGGAGTGGAGAAAGTAATGTAGTTTTTGTGTCAGCAGGCAATACTCATGAGCCTGATGGTGTGGGTTAATGTGCATGCATGTAATCAGAGCACACAAACAATGGAAAGATACGAAACCCCCAATGATTTTACTATCCCTTTGATTTAAAGCTAGCTGAAACGCGCGTGCTCCTGGTACGCCGACGTAATTGTCTTGGTACCACATTTTAGCTTCCTTTTGAACAAGAGATCGATCTATATCACTTTGCTCGAGTATGCACCAGACAACCTAACAAGAACCATCCCTTTTCTTTTATTTTTAACAACCCAAGGTCTGATAAGTCAACAAAAGTAGGTACCGGCTTGAATTTTTAGTTTTGGAATTTGAATTTAAGCCATCAACTTGTAGAAGCTTCCCGGTACAAAGGATTATTACTTTTGGCTTATTATCATTTCATATGGCAAGGAATCATTTTTTAAATTTGAGTGGAGAGAGCCCTCTAAATGCCTCTCAATATTCTCTTCCATAGCAGTCCTGTGCGACTTTTTGTCTTTGGGGAAAAAAAAAATGATCTTACATAGCGAAAATTAAAAAAAAAAAAAGATAGAAAGAATTGGAAACAAGCAAAAAAACTTTGTTTTGTTTGATTATGGAAATATCGTATGATTTGTTTTGAAAAAAGCTTTTACAAATAGAAAATTCAGTTTCGTTTAAAATAATTTCATTTAACTGTTAGTATCTCACTTTAAAATTCATAAATTTATTTTTTTTTACGTTTAATTTCACGTAAAAACTCTTATAACTTTCTAGTTACACATAATTTTATAAATTGAGTATTCACAACTCCTTTTATGTTTTGCAACTCTATTAAGAGATCCATAAAATGCCATGTACTCATAAATTGACATAAAGTTAGTAATTTGATTTAAATGTTTGTATCTTTAATTAATATTCCATAAATATGTATATTTTTGTAACTAGACTACACGTTTGTAATTTTATTTTATAATGTGTAATTTTATATAAAAGTACATAATTTCTCGAAACTTTGTAAAATTAACTTTTTTTACTTGGAAATTCATAAATTGACTTATTTAATTTCAATTTCAATCAAATATTCTTAAAACAAAGTAAAGTTCATAATTTTCCTTACGCTCATAGAAGCACTAAAAAAAAAGTGACTTCCCTCAAATTTTGGTAACATACTATTTAGTATTTGTTACATGCATTTAAGTAATTTTACAAACGAATTGATTGTAAGAGCACTATATATTTCACAAAATCACTTATTTGTAATTTTATTCAAATTTCATAAAAATATTATAAAGTTTGTAAATCCTTGTATTACTTCTTAATTTCAATTCATACAGTCATAATTTGTACAATTATTCAAAATGATTATCACTTCACTTAATATTTTGTAGTTCCACCTGATAGATATAGATCCTCCATGGAACTTTAAGGACTTTAAGAAAAGTGGTTAGGGAATTTCATTTGTCCAATAGGTAAAATGTTAGAGTACTAGTACTATTGCCCACTTCTTGGTTAAGCACACTCTCTACAAACAAAGGATGGTTATGATTAGGATTTTGCGTACAAATGTCTATATTTGTGAAAAGTATTGCATTCTCATATGTTTGTCATTCTTTGTGTAGGTTGCACCATGCTACACTCTTCATATTGTCTCCTAGAGATCTAGCTGAATGCAACTGCAAGTGTGAGCTATGCATCTTCGTTAAATCCTAGCAAGTAAAAAAAAAAAAAATTCAAAATTGGCTATCTTCATTAGGGTGGTAGCCACTGGTGTGCACGCACCTTTATCATTCCTAGTTAGAGACTCTTGCTTGCTGTGTGTCTCAATCTATGGCATTTTTCCTTCTTCAACCTTAAGATTGTGGTTGAGAGCATTTGCGTTACCTCACTGATTATTATGTGCTAGAAGTGGATTATTACAAACACCATTATTTTCTATAACAAATTCTTCATTATGAACCTTGCCATTAAAAATCCTTTTCAAAGTCTAATACTCTTTCATAGGGTAGCCTACATTCATGTGATATTTACAAAACTTGGGATCATTTTTCTCATTTTAAGTTGGTAAACGATCCACCCTCGAGAGCTTAATACTTTCATCTCACAACCATTGGTCAAGTAGAGTATGTATCTTTCTCATTGGGCATGAGAATGAAAGAGCTAATGTAGAGTTTCGTGATCTATCATTTCTAAGCTTTTCGTTGTTCCTTGAAGTCTTAACTTAAGCTAAGCTAATGGGTGTTGATCATTTCCCAATTCTCCCATTTTCTGCTCATTACCTTGCAACAAAATTGTTAGTTCTTCTCATGGTCTTGACAAGTGCAAAGAAAGAACTTAAGTTGAGATTTTTCAAGTGGATTGAATACACAGTGAATATCCCCTGAATACAAATCTTCATACTAGTAAGTGCACTAGGTTGCATGTGTAATATATTACTGGTGAGATCAAATCGAACCAATAGAGACAAATTAATTACTAGTACTCCCTTTTTTATTTATTATTTAACCTTCAAATTAACGTTTACAAACTAAAACCAATAGAATTAAATCAAAACCTAATTAAACTAATTTTATTAAACTAAACTAACAAGTAAAATAATTAAAACATAAAATAATATAAAACCACATATTCAGACATTGAATTTCATAGAAAAAATATATAATTTATTCCATCAATCTCCTCTTAATTTCATTGGACCTTGAGAATTCCTATATTAAATTAATAAATTTTTTGAGACTATTAATTCATAATTTATAGTTGATTAATTGGAACTTCTTCCTAATTAAAACTCTTTGAGTTGCATTATTGTTTTATAAACCCTACTATTAGGTTTGACCCTAATTTGAAGGATTTATATCATTCTATTTCTATGGTTGCATTCAACTCCTTCTAATTACGTAGATCTAACTATATATGTGATTTATCTATCTATATATATAATATCAAACATTAAATCAATACTTTGGAATTATTAATTCAAAGAACAATTAAAGAACGCACAACTAGATCTCAGTGAATCAAGAATCATAAAACTATAATGACCAAAAATAAGAATTTATTTACTTAGTTTCTAGGGTTTTGATGTCTAATAACCAACAAGCTAATCATAATAATAAAGAATAAATAACAAAAAATAAAGATTCATAGTAAAAACCTTTTTAAACTTTGTTAGACTTATACTCTTCTTAAGTCTTAGCTGCTCTTCTCCAAACCCTAAATTGTGTCTTTTAGTGCCAAAAAGTGTCCTCTCTCTTATCTTCAAAATCCTTAAACACTAAAGGAAAATTTGCAACCCAAACATGATCACGGGCCATTAATATAGCCATGAAATAAGACTGTGATCCTCTCTAATCTTCTTTTCTTGAATTTCAAAACTCAGCGCATTCATGGCCAATGATCATGGGTGTGATCTCAAACCATGAACCTTCTTATTCCCTAGCATCCTCTTTAATTGATCACAATCCAACTTCATGGGGCATGATCTTCAAGTGTGAACTCCTTCCAAGTTTCATATCTTCTTCAATTTAACTTCAAATTGCATGAAACTTGATTAAATTTCTTATTCTTCAAATTTACTCCTTAACCCTTAAATATATATATATATATATATATATATATATATATAATTCAATTGAGCATCAAAATTAATCACAAAACCCATTAACTGGCGGGGTTTGTTTTTATAGCACATTCCATCTTTCAAATATTGAGAATTGTTTAGATATAATGTTTGATGGAGGGGTTTGTTTTTATGCCCCCACCTGCCCCTTAGGTCAAGAATGTCTTCCACAGTAGTGGGACGATTAATTGGTGGAGTTGCATGGGTGGTGCCCTATTGCATAGTAATGTTGGTGTTTGGTAAAGCCATACCTTGTTGCACAACAATAATGCTAACTAGCCTCGTCACAAGGGAAGTGAGTATGGTCATGAGCTAATTTAAAGCCCTTGTGTTCTCTTACATAATCTACATCCTTTGTGCATAATTTAGTGGAGCCTTGGTTGTGAATTGCCTTAACTAGTATTTTAGGGCAGTGGAGGCAAGTTCTACTCCATTAGTTCAATATTGAGATTTTGTTCTTGAGAAGTATTATTAGATAGTCCTCTTTTCTAAGAGGTGTCATTACTCTTTTATCATTTTGCTCTATCCCTAGTGGAGTTGCCAAAATGTAAATAGGGGGGTTTAGTTGTAGTAGTCACATGAGTATTATGTGAATACCACGCTACATGTGACTTCAGAGAAATGCTGTAGAGATGGCATGTGATGAGATGATTAAGGAAAGAGTAGCAAGAAGAAGAAACAGGCAATCTCAAAAGTTTCAAACTCACATGTGATAGACAAAGGAACCAAGGAGACCTTGAGTGTCAACCTTATAGTTCTTTAGCAATGGAGACCTTCTTCACTTAAACTCTTATTTTATCCTTGAGAGTAAAGAATTTACAGTAGAGCACCATTTTCTTTAAAATGTGGAGCATCCAAAAGTGACAAATGAGGATGCATGGCTGGATATTTATAGACTTTTGAGCCAAATGGTATCCATCATATCACATTGATGATTGATGAACAAAATTAAGTTTACTCATTTAAGGCTATCCTAATGAGCTTATAATTGGGTCAAGGCTAGTAGCTTGTCTTATTGAGTGTGAGTTTGCTTAAGAAAGGTTAAGAGCGAATGGTTTAGTTTAACGATCTTTGTTTTGAGTCTACTAAGCCAAATCTCTCTAAGTCATCCCAATTATGTATTGAACTTCCTGAGTCCTATCACTTAACCAAAGAATTAAACCCAAGTTTGTGGTGGGCTTAGCTCAGTATCTTAGTATAACAAATTTAGCCATCTACATAATTTTTTTCAAATTTGGTAATAGTACTTTAAAATTCATAAATCCTTACTTAACTTCTTAATTTCAATTTGTACAGTCGCTCATAATTTGTACAATTATTCAACATATCGTCACTTCACTTAATATTTCGTAGTTCTACCCGACAAATGTAGATCTTCCATGAAACTTTAAGGCCTCTGAAAAAAGTGGTTAGGGATTTTCATTTTCCAGGAAGTAGAATGTTAAGAGTACCAGTACCACTGCCCACTTCTTAGTTTTACCTATATAATTTATAATTTTTGTCTGCCTTTTCCCGATTTGATCGTTTATGTTATATTTCTATTTGCAACGCTATATATGTATACTATAACATATATGCGGTCGTGAAAAAGAAAATGACTAAAGGAAACTAAAAGTTGTGAACGTGGCTGCATTGAATTTTCATTTTTATGAGTTGTCTAACCAAAGATTATGCAAATGATTCTCCAAATGTTAGTCAAACAAAATCATATAATAGGGGACATTTTGCTAATACATCATCCGGATCCAATATTTCCAACAACTTCGTCTATTATCGCGTAAACTCATGCCCCAGTCTAAAAGGCACGTTGAAAAAGACAAATGCAGCTCATAATTATGTCAACTTGGGCGTGACAAGCGTGCACCGATTTCAGGATTCGACGGCTCAAAAGGCACACGTAGCCACCATCATGTTGGACTTGGACGAACCCTAGCTAACTAATATTGTATCAAATATGTCGGCTGGCCTCCCTTCCTTGACCAAGCATTTTCACGAATTCCTTGATAGAGCTGGCAGATTTGTGTCCATTTTGATCGGTTACGCTATGGATGTGGATCCATGCTAGCTGAATAGATTCGGCTTTCGTTTATTCATAAAGGCGTGTTTAGTTCTTGTCTGTATTTGGAGTATTTAAGTGTCCTGGCTATAAGGGCTCAAGCCTCATACGCTCCAGTTCAAAATGCTGCCTTTGTTGTTATCACTACTTTTGGTTTGCTTTTAGCAACTTCTTTTATACTGAAAAAAAAAAGAAAGAAAGAAAAAACAGTTTATGCAATTCTAGAATGTCAAAGAAGAGGAATGCTCTAGTAAGTAAATATGGTTTGACACTTTACCTCATCTCCATATCTTTGCACTTTAACAAGTTCTTCTAGAACATGCATTTTTAAGTTGACCAAAGCCATATCCTACAAAAATAATCCATGACACTTCACAAATAACTGAAGCCATATTATATTGGTTAGAGCAATATATATGTATATATATTGAGACAAGAGACTGTTTTATTAACATAATAATCCACTTAAACGTGACGAAAAGGGGAAATCGTGATAGTAATCTAAAGGTAACTCTGCATATACTATTGATTCTGTCTAATTTTCGTATTCCTCGACTTGAATTAAATTATAATTTATCGAACAAAAGCAAGTTTGTGAGGATATTAACAATTTTCAGGTATAGAAGCCCCATGTATAGTTCATCTCTCATGTGTCAAATGAAAATCTCTCATTTGCCAAATGAAAAAAATGTTTACTAAATAACTATGAAGTTTTCCTATTCGGGAGTGTTTTTGGCTACTTTTGGTCGCAAAGCAACCCTCCTTTTGTGTCAAATATTGTAACTCTCTCTCTCTCTTTCTATATATATATATATAAATACTCAAGTAATATTTTATATACATATATATGTGTAATCAATAATAATAAAAATTTGCTAAGGATAATACGAGAAATAAAATTTATGATTGATGACAAAATGGTTATTTTGCGACCTAGGTATATAAGTTTCCTTTTACCTAAAGTTAATTCTCTTCCACACTTTTCAATCCAAAACTCTAGACACACTCTGTAGAAACCAGAGGAAGAAAAGGACAAGCACGTGCTACGATTCGCCAATTTGTTTGAGGTGAGTACATCGATAAATAATAATTGATCGTTAAATTAGTGTACATCGTAAAGCGAGAATTAATATATTAATGACATTTACAGATCTAGATCAATTCGTGATACGCAAGGGACGAAACAAGTGATTTACCTATCACGATAACGATTTAAATTAAGTAAGTGTACCTACTAGTACATTACATTATAAATTTTATGTTACATAGATCAATTAGGTTGAATTAATTAAAAATCTGGCTGAGGGATCGATTTACGAAGTGTACAGTAAGATACAAGGTCTCTTAATATGACCATGTTATGAACATGTTGAATTTAAAGATTGGACTGAGTGATACATAGCCTCCCAACACAACTGTGTTGGAATCATGTTAAAGACCCAAAGTGAGCTGAGAGATACATGACCTCTCAACATAATCGTGATACAGGGTCTCTTAATATGACCATGTTATGAACATGTTGAATTTAAAGATTGGACTGAGCGATACATAGCCTCCCAACACAATTGTGTTGGAATCATGTTAAAGACCCAAAGTGAGCTGAGAGATACACGACCTCCCAACATAATCGTGTTGGAACCGTGTTGAAGATCTAAAGTGAACAACAAGATACACGGCCGCTCAACACGATCATGTTGTGATCGTGTTTTTTTTTAAAAAAAAAAACAACATGACCATGTTGAGACTGTGTTGATGAATAGTGAACAAAGAGATACATGACCTCTCAACATGACCATGTTGAGATTGTGTTAATGAATAGTGAATAGAGAGATACATAACCTCTCAACATGACCATGTTGAAAAAAAGAAAAAAAAAAGAGAGAGAGAAATGTATACGGCTTTTGGCATGGTCGTGTACTACCTTGTGTTTAACTACATGGCCTCCAATATGACCTTGTTGAGTTGAAACGCATCTATTTTCCTTTTGATGTTTATAGGAATACAATTCTAAAAGCAAATAATTTGAATCATGTATAGGTTGGAAGAATTGTGAAGCTAGGAAAGTATAAGACAAACCAAGTTTTGCAAAGTTAAATATGTGTATACCATGCTTGTTGCTTGTGCTTGATAAATTAGATTTTTGTGTTTGGGTTTAATAATATTATAAATGAACTTGATTGTGTGTGCATGTGATTGTGAATTGTTGGGTTCAAGAAATCAAGTGTGGGTCGGTGTTCTTGGGGTGGCACCCTGATGATCGGTATGTAACGTTATTCATAGTGGAGTCATGTACTGAAATGTTTGGGTCTTATGTGGAAGGTTGTGATGTATAATGTGGAAGGTTGATGTGTATGGACTCATGAACAATGGGGAGTACCCACTGTCATATATATAATATTATTATATATGGTAATAGACTCATAGACAAAGGGGAATACCTTTGTCATATATATATATATGTATATACTGTTTGTGAATGGATTATGAAATGATATTTATAAATGTTATGTGTGAAGATGTTTATGATGTAATTATGCATCGACTAAAGATTGTGAAAAATAAATAAAATTGTGTATGAATATTATAATGCATCTTGCATGTGTTATTGCTTTTGGCATGGCATGCATGTTTGTGTGTACGTATGCACCGTATTGGGCATTAGCTCACTCCTCGTGGGAATTTTTTTTTTTTTAAGTTGCACATACTATAGGAGAGATTGTAGAGTATGATGAAACCCTAATAGAAATGAATTAGGATACGGAAGAGAGTGTGGAATACGTGTATGATGACAAGTAGGATCCCAATGAGAAGAAAGGAGAATATGGAATAATTTGTAATTGTGATTTAGATTATCATGTTATTTAAATTGTTGAAGGCTTCCACAATATTTAAATTGAGGAAATTGAATAACAATTATGTTTGGGAGGATATATATTTCTTTCCAAAAAAAAAATTATGGTATCGTTGGAGTTTATGAATGCTTCCGCTGTAGTAATTTAAGAGGTTCCTTTATTATATTAAATAATTAAAATATAATTGTAAACACCTCATTTTTGCCCCTAATCATTAATAATGGTTAATTTACAACTTTTTCATTTTTTTAATTTTTTCTTCTATTTAGCAGAAATAAAGGAAAATATTGAAAAAATAAAATAAATAAGAAAAATGTCCCAACTTTGGAAAATAATAGTAGAAATAATAATAAAGGGGTTAAATAATTTTTAAAATTTTTTAGAATTTTAAAATAATATAAAATTAATAAAAAAATGGCCACGGATATGTATAATATTTGCATAGAATTAAACCGAGAATTGGGCTAGCCCAGCTAGTTTGGACCATGGCCTAATTGACGCGCGAGGGGTGCGAGGACGCAAGCTTGAATCGCGAGGGAGGCATTTCCACATTTTGCAATTTTTCGTATTTGCCCAGGCCACGTGTTAGCAAGCAATTGGATGTAGGGAGCGCACGCGTCAGGCACATGATCGTCTTCAACCTCCATTTGAAGCAGTTGCCGGCAGCAGAAAATCCAAATCCGGCCATTTTGATGCAATTTTTTGCACAAATCCACTAAATCTTTAACTGAATTAAGATAAACATCATCCAATTAGAATCAAATCGCAACAAAATCGAAGATTTGCACAAATCAAACCAAATCAGAAAAGATTTTAACCAACGATTTTATTCGTTTCAATTGGAGGAAATCCAAGCTTATCCAACTCAATTTTTTGTGCCTATAAATAGAGCACAATGTGGGGAAGGAAGGGCATCGATCAGAAGAGAGAAAGAAAGGGAAAACACATAGGTTTCAAAGCTCGCCAGAGTTCCACATTGCGACCACCGATCAAGTGCCAAACCACCACCTAGAGGCGATTTCAAATAAAACCACCTCCACCATTAGGTCCCTTGTCATTAGAAGCTTCAGAAACACCCTTTGATTGACAAAAATGGACGCTGGAACGTTGCCTACGAGGACATCCGACAATCGCCGAGATCCAACCTGCATGATCCGACCTAACCCGGTTCGACCCGACCTACGAACCACGACTCGTACCTAGGTAAATTGATTTTTTGATTTTTTTTATTATTTATCTTATTTTATTTATTTATTTTCGTATTTATTTATTTATTTTACTTAGATATGTATTTTATTATAAATTTATAATCCTAAAAAATATAAATAATAATGTTAGGGTTTTAATTAGGTTTTTTTTTTTAGGATAGATATGTTTAGTTTAATATAAAAATAATAAAAAATGTGAATACCAAAAAATAATAAAAGAAGAATGATAAAAAATATAAAAATAATAAAATAATAAAAATAAAAGTAAAAAATAAAAAAAATAATATAAAAAATATATATAAGAGATAAAAAATAATAAAAATAAAAATTCTAGAAGTAAATAATTTGGGATAATAGCATGAATCAATAATAGATCGTTTTATCACTTAGAAAAATCCTTTTTTCAAAATAAATCCAAAATCGGTTTTTCTTAAATCAAAATTTTTTAGAAAATAAAATAATAAAGCTTGGGCTTAGATTTTTTTCAAAACTTTGAAAATGATAAAAAACGTAAACCCGAGGTATTTTCATAATTAAAACTTAAACTAGTCCACTAAAGCTTTTTTATAAAAAGCGAACTACGGCTTGTTTGATCTTGAATAGCAAGTATGTAGGCACCCTTATGGGGCAACTCTAAAAAAGAAATAAAAAATCGTTTTCTAAATTAGTATGAGTTGTTTTAATATCTTTTTTTTATATGTATCAAAAAAATATAATAAAAATAAAAATAAAAAATAAAATAAAATGAGGAAAAGATATTAAAATATGGTCCAAGTTTTAGAAGGATAAGGTGATAACTTTAGGGTTTTAATAGGTTAGCTCCCAAGTCGAGAATCTCTAGTTTTTCTTTCTTCTTTTTAAAATAAAAAGAGAAAATTTCGTCGACCAGTTGTTCAAATTAGAATTAATCCGCTCAATTAGTTCTAATTTAATAATTTTTCCTAACTTCAGTTGGATGGCAACTCCAAGCAAATAATAAAATTCCTAGTTCAAGTCGTAGATTTATATTAGGTGAGCATAGAATCTAATGTAAATCAAATTAGGAATATAAATAAAAAATTTAAAAATTAGACTCGACAATAATGTTTAGAGGATTGTAGCAATTGAGTCTTTGCATGTCTTCTAATACTGAGGACACGTGGCAAGCCGTAGCGTACTTGGGTTTTAGGGTGTTACAGCTTAGGTGGTATCAAAGCATAGGTTGATGATCCTTATGAGCTTAGGTTTTAATCAAAAGAATATAGGTTTGTGATCTTCAGAGCCTAGATTGGTGGATCTCTAGATAGTTAGGTTTAATGATCCTTAGAAGCTTAGCCTTTGATCAAAAGAATGTAGGTTGGTTTGTGATCTTCAGAGCTTAGGTTGATAAATTTATAAACTGCATAGGTTTGATGATTTTTAGAATTTAGTGAGGTCCAATAGTATAAGTTCAAATAATAGAAATTAAGTCACAAGGTTGTCAAACTCGCGAGTTAACTCGTACGATTCTACGATTTTACGAGTTTGGGAACATATTTCTAGTTAACTTGCATACAAAATCGAGGAGAAATAAAATCGTGATTTTGAATAGTAAAATCGTCAAAACCGCGCCTTTAAATGTTTCTACCAATTCCACAATATATTGCACAGCTAAGTAATTTTCAATGTTCCGGTCCAAGTCTAAGTGTCTAATTAACTACCTAATTAATAAAAAGCCTAGCCCAACTCAGCTACTTTGGAAAATTCAAAGTTACATCCTTCATTCCTTGTTGTACATTCAAGAGATTAGAGAAGACAAAACTCAAAACAAAAGAGGAGATAGGAGAGGTGAGCCAAAAGTGACATTGACAATGCAGACGAAGACGATCAACAGTACCGATACCAAGTAAGCCGTAGGCAAGGATGAGCAGCGAACCAACAATCCTTCTCCTTCTTATTACGTTTATGTATTGATCGAAATTCGAAATAGCTAGCAACGATCCTTCTTACAGCAAGCCAGCGAGCAGAGATCTTTCTTGATAAACATGGGTTTTGTCTGGTATGAGTTGTATGACCAGCAATACTTCTATTATAGTGTATCATGTATGTAGATTTTAGTATGTTGTATGCGTTTATGGTTTGTCGTTTGTGTATTGATTGAAATGGAAGCCAAAGAAATTACAAACATCCTCATTTTAGTGTGGTTATGCTTATGCAGTTATGCTTATGCGTTATGCCCATATGAAGAGTTATGATTAAGCTTTAGAACAAAAATATGCTCAACCTTTTAAGAATTAGGTCAAAAGCTTAGACCCATAATTAAGAGCACGGGTTAGAAATCAGGAGTTCAGGACAACAGAGCTTTACTAAAAACACGAATGAAAAATCTTACCATGGCTATCAAAGAACAATTTAATTGCAATATAAGTCGCACCTTACTAGTTCCATATAAACTAAATAGTTATCTTTTTTAAGCTTACATTCTATTGTTGTAAGGAAAACAATCTCACTCTCATGAATATTATGTGTTCCATATTTTGCATTTGACGCAACACTATTATGTTTCTCTTCAATTCCTCGCAAGTATGGGCCTGCAATATCCTATTGTTGTAATAGGAATTCAATTCCTCGCAAGCATCTTCCTTGGAATTCAGTTGTTGTAACTTGTAACAATATCCTATGCTTGAAGAGTGGAAACATGTCCATGATTTTGTATAGATGAAAAGAAAAAAAAAAAAAGATGATGACAATATCAAGTGATGGAGCTCTAAAGGGAATTAGAATTGGGAGGAGCTGTCCCATTTCAGACACTTCCTTTTTTTTTCTATTTTTTTTTAGATGATTCGTTATTCTCTATTGATATAAGTCCATCAGATCTCACTTTGTTAAGACATATTTCTTGTAAGGGTAAGGAATTTATGATAATGTTAGTTGCTTATGCAATACATGTTGAAAGTTTCGATGATTATCTCAAGCTTTCTTGGATAATTGTCAATGATCCCGATCTACTATAGGTGAATTGAAATACTTACTATAATCATTTGGTTACTTAGTTTATGTGTCTCTCTGGATATGTTGTAGGCATTTGTTTATTTTCAATGATTATAATGAAAAGGGATATTCAAACTGATTCATAAACTAGACGATCCATGTTCGTAGCATTAGAAGACTAACTTCTTAAAAGAGTGAGCAATTGAATTGAGGGCTCACTATTCCATTCGGTTATGAAGTTGCTTCTCGCATACATAAATTTGAGAAAACATCAAAGTTAGTGGTTTTTGCTGGTTTCAGTTTTTCATTTTTCTTTCGTTTTCAATAAATTAATTAAATTTCCTCCATTCTTTGAAAATGTTTCCCAATTTATTCCATATTTCCATCGCGCCATCAATTCATTTCTAGCTTACTCATTTTTCTAGCTTTATGGAATGTAAAGCTTGTTACCCCTTATGTTTTGCTTTCCTTTCTTTTTATACTTCTTGATGATGATTTAAAGAGAAGCTTTATAGTTATTTTTCTTGCTATCTCTTCTAGTTCTAATTAGTAATTACTTGTTACATGAGCATGAGCTATTTACTTTATACATGTAATTTGTAAATATGTAATAGTACTTTCTAGTTTCTACTTTCTACCATAGCTCTCTTTACTCCTTTTTTTTTTTTTGTTACAGAATTTTAAGTATTGACTGAGTTAAAATGTCATCTTCTAAATCATCTAGAGATAGCTCCAAAAGGAAGAATTCACTTAGAAGTAGATCTGATGTAGGTTGGGAGCATGGAATTAATGTAGACAACAATGGGAAAAAGGTCAAATGTAAGTATTGCAACAAAGTTGTTAGTGGAGGCATTTACAAATTCAATAATCACTTGGGGTGTACGTGTAAAGATGTAAAGCCATGTACCAGTGTCTCGAATGATGTAAAAAATGAAATGTTAACAATGTTGTTAAAAGCGGTAAAAATATCATAAATGAAGAGAAAGCAAATTCATGGCATTGAAGATTCTGATGATGCTGATGATGAGGTGGAGCAAACATCAATAAAGAAAAAAAAAGGAATTGCATGGACTTCTTTTTGAAACAAAAAAAAAAAACAATTGATCAAAGTGGAACACGGGCAAACCAAGGTACAATTAACCAATTCATGAAGAAAGATTTGAGAAAAGAATGTAACCAACAAATTGCTCATTTTTTCTATACTAGTGCAATTCCATTTAACTATGTCAAAAATCTAGAGTTTGTCAAGATGCTTCAAGCAGTTGGTCGAAATGGTTGTAGGCTTAAACCTATTTTTTATCATGAGCTAAGGGTGATTTGTTTGAAGAAAGCAATAGCTTGAAGAAAGGAATTACTTGACGACTACAAAGCTGAATGGAAAAAAACAGGTTGCTCCATTATGTCTGATGCATGGACTGATAGAAAGAGGCATTTCATATGCAATTTCTTAGTTAATAGCCCTAAAGGAACGATCTTCTTGTCATTTATAGATGCTTCTAATTTATCCAAGACAACCGATAAAGTTTTTGCAATGTTAGATGATATTGTAGAGAAGGTTAGAGAGGAAAATATTGTACAAGTTATCACAGATAATGCTGCAAATTATAAAGCAGTAGGAGAAAAATTGATGGAGAAGAGAAAATGCTTATATTGGACACCTTGTGCTGCACATTGCATTGATTTGATCTTGGAAGACTTTGAGAAGAATTTGAAGATCCATCAGGGGACAATTGCAAAAGGAAAGTGAATTACTACATATATTTATTCCAAGACTATGCTTATCTCAATTCTGAGAACATACACTAAAGGAAGGGACTTGATTAGACCTGATGCAACTCATTTTACCACATCGTATTTGACATCAGGTTGCCTTAGTGAGTTGAAAAGTGCATTAATGATGATGTTCTCTTCAAGTCACTGGAAATCATGTAAGTATTCAACCACAAGTGATGGAAAGCGAATTCAACAAGTGGTTTTGGATAGTAGGTTTTGGAAGAATGTTATTGTTGGCCTTAAAGCTGCATTTCCCTTGATTAAAGTGCTTAGATTAGTGGATTTTGATGAATAACCAGCTATGGGTTTCATTTATCCAGAAATGGATCGTGCTAAGGAGAAAATTAAAGCAAATTTCAACAATATAAAGAAAAGGTAATATTGCAACTTATTAGCTATATTTTTTTTCTTTAGTGTTAATTTTAAAGTTTCATTTCTAAATTGAAATCATATTTATTTAATGTAGTTATGAACCTATCTTCAAGATTATTGACAAGAGATGGGAGCTTCAACTTCATAGACCATTACATGCTACAACTTATTATTTGAATCCCCATTATCATTATAGTGATGATTTTAAAGTTAACGCCGATGTTAAGATTAGGTTATATAGTTACATAGAGCGTATGGTTTCTAATCCAACAAAAAGGTGTAAGATTGATATACAGCTTGAAAGATTTAAGGATGCTAATGGACTATTTGGCATTGAAGCTGCAAGGTTAGCAAGTAACAAAAAAGCTCCTACTAAATGGTAGGATTCATATGGAGATGAATGCCCAGAATTACAAAAGTTTGTTATTCGTGTTTTAAGTTTGACTTGTAGTTCTTTAGGTTGTGAGAGGAATTGGAGTGCATTTGAAATGGTACGATACAAATAGTTCTTTTATTCAATTTTATATATTATTACTTATTAAGATTATGAATCTTATAAAGTTATGTATAACCTTTTTCATTTTCAAGTCCATACCAAAAAGAGGAATAGGTTGCATCAACTAAAGATGAATGATTTAGTCTTTATAATGCATAACTTGAAATTAAGACATAAGAAAGAAAGATGCATTGCTGACACTTCTACTTTCACTGTTGAAGATCTCTCATCTGATGATAAATGGATAGTTAAAGAAGAAAATGTGTTTGACTCATCAAATGAGAATGAGGGTGTGTTGCATATTCTTCCAAGTACAAGGGATGAAGAAAAAGATGATGCAGAGGAGGAGGAAATTGGTGCTTATGTCGACTTGGAGAGTCCTGTAAGTAAGACCCCAATCCTAAATGATTTGGACATTCATGATATTGATAATGTTGAAGCTAAATGCAAATGGAAACTTCAAAAGATTTGAAATTAGAGGATATGGAAATCATTGGTAGCAGTACACCTCATGATGAAGTTGACATTGATGAAGAAGAAGATGTAGATGATGATGATGATGATGATATAGATGAGAGAGATGGTGGAAATTGTGATGATTTATTTTAATTCTTGTTTTGTAATATGATTTATGAATTCATAACTTTTATTGGAACTTGTGGTTGATTATTTTTATGGTTGATTATTTATATTATGTAACTTATGCTTGATTATCTATATTATGACTTTTATTGTGATTTATGACCAAAATAAATGCTGAATTTTTAAATTTATATTATCCATTATATTTTTTAATGACTACTGTAAGTAAATTTTTAATATTTGAAAGTTATTTTATAAATGTTGTAAAAACTTACGTTTCTACATTCTGATTCTATAGACCCCTTGGCAATTCTACGTAAAATTGTGATTTTTATAACCTTGGTAAGTCATGATCTTTGGATGAATTAAGTATTGGATTGATAGCATAAAGATATATACCGAGAGTAGTTAGAAAATAAGACTAATATTACTGATTTGTGAACTCCTTCAGTAATATTGAAAATGTCATGTGTAAATTTTTCATACTATGAGGAATGTATATATATTCCTATATCATTCCTCACTATTGTATTTTGTTTTGTAGAATGCCTAGGAGAATTTCAAGACTAAGATCATCCTCAAGAGCTGGAGGTGATGCTCCTGATAATAGAATGCCCCTTAGAGCTCCTCATCAAGGACAAGGAGGAAATGAGGTGAATGCTGCACAAATGCTAGAGGCTATCAATACTCCAGCAGAAGTAGTAGCATAGCAGCAACAATAGATATAAGACACGCAAGTGTTCAACATGAGACAGACCTAGATGATGGGAGAGATTACAAAGAGGCCAACTAGAGAAATGGCTCTGGACCATTTTGTTAGAATGGTTAGGAAATTCAGGCCTAAGGTTGATGATCCATTAGATGCTGAACAGTGGATCGATGATCTAGAAAAGACTTTTGAAGCACTGGGGACACTTGAAAATAAGAAAGTGAAATATACAATGTAACTACTGAGAGGCTCAGCGTTTAAATGGTGGTCAAGCATTTCCATATTCACCATGGGAGTAATCACTTGGGATAGGTCTAAAGAGATGTTGTATGAGCAGTATTTCCCAACCATCATTAGGGATAACATGTAGGCATCATATTACAGCTACTATTAAGGAAACAGATCAATAGATGAATATAAGACGGAACTCAACTGTCTGATGAATTTCATGCCACCTGCATTCAGAGCTAATGAGAAGTCTACAGCCCATTGGTTTGTGTTGGGATTAGAGCCCACATTACAACATGAGGTAGTTGCCTTCCAATTGAAAACCTATTCGAAAGCTATAAACAAAGCAAAACTTTTTATTCAAAGTCACAAGAGAATGGATGAGATGAGAACCTTAGGAACAAGGGTAGTATTAGGGAAAAGACCCATTCATAATATTATAACTCAAGATAAGGGCAAAAGACCTCACACAGTGCAAACTAAATCTGTGGTCATAACAACACCTTCCTCCTAAGTGAAAACCTTATATGTGGGATCGAGTAACAAGTGTAGAAGATGTTACGGACTACATAAGCTAAACAAATGCAAATGGCTAGAAGGTACCTATTTTTCATGTGGGAAGACGGGACACAACAGCAAAACCTATTGGGAGAGATCAATCCCATTGACATTTTGCTTCTTCTACAAACAAAGGGGTCATTAGATGGTGGACTGCCTAAAAAACAGAAAACATAATGTACAGCCAGCACTAGCAATAAGAAACCAGACTGAGACTAATAATGGCAGACCTCAACAGGCAGGGCTAAGGCAAAAGGCACCCACACGAGTGTTTGCACTATAGAGATAGGACACTCCAAATATAGATACCTTAGCAGGTACACTATTAGTGAATTCTGCTAAAGCATATGTGTTGTTTGACACTAGTGCATCACATTCATATATATCTTATGCATTTAAAAGTAAATATAATGTATGTAAAGAAGTGCCGAATGTTGTATTAAGCTTGAGTACTCCTATAGGTGTGGGTAAGGAATTGAACCAAATATGTAGAAAAGTCTATATAGAAGTATAGGGTAAAATATTGTTTGCAGATCTTATGGTGTTAGACATGACCGATTTTGATGTAATTTTAGGAATAGATTGGTTAATCAAACATCATGCAATAATAGATTGTCATGATATAACTATCCATCTCAACACGCCAGAAGGAGAACAATTTAAGTTTAAATTGGAAACTTATAGACCAATAGGATTACCAACATATGAACTGTAGGGTAAAAGTATGATGTTATCAGTAGTAGTTGAAGCTGAAGAGGTGATGGAAATTGAGAGAGTAAGGGTAGTGAAGGAATTTACTAGAGTATTTCTAAATGACCTACTCAGTTTACCTCTTGTAAGGGAGATTGAATTCAGCATAGATACAGTGTCTGGTACGACTCCTATATCAAAAGCCCCGTATCATATAGCACACATAGAATTGAAAGAACTTAAGGATCAAATATAGCTGTTGGATAAGAAGTTTATCAGACCAAGTGTCTCACCTTGGGGTGCGATGGTATTATTTGTGAAGAAGAAAGACAATAGTATCTGGTTATATATAGACTACCAAGAGTTGAATAGGGTTACAATTAAAAATAAATACCCTCTCCCAAAAACTGATGACTTGTTTGATCAGTTACAAGGAGCTCAAGTCTTCTCAAAAATAGACTTGAGATCCAGGTACCATCAATTAAGGATCAAGGAGGAGGACATCCAGAAGACCGCTTTTAGAACTAGATACGGGCATTATGAGTTCCAAGTAATGCCTTTTGGACTCACAAATGCACCAGTGACTTTCATGGATTTAATGAACCACATATTCAGGGAATACTTGGACAAGTTTGTTATTGTGTTCATAGATGACATTTTAATATACTCCAAAAATGAAGAAGATCATGAGCTACACTTGAAGGTAATATTGAGCAGACTGCAAGCAGAAAAGTTGTATGCCAAGTTTAAGAAGTGTGAGTTCTGGCTGAAGCAAGTTACCTTTTTAAGACATGTGATTAGTAAGCATGGATTATCTGTAGATCCTGAGAAGATAAGAGTTGTAAATGAATGGCCCAGGCCAAAGACCGAGATAGAAATTAGAAGCTTCTTGGGGTTAGCAGGATGCTACAGAAGATTTGTGGAAAGATTCTCCAAACTAGCAACCCCTTTGGCCAAGTCAACTCAGAAAGGAGTCAAGTTTGTATAGGATGACTGATGTGAAGCAAGCTTCATGACATTGAAGTAGAGATTGACTTCTACACCAATACTTGCACTACCGGTCAATGATGAAGAATTTATGGTGTACAGTAATGCCTTTATTCAAGGGCTCGGATGTGTATCAATGCAGAATGATAGGGTGATTGCATATGCATCTAGGCAATTGAAGCCTTACGAGAAGAATTACTCGACACATGATCTAAAATTAGTAGTCGTGGTATTTACACTCAAGTTATGGAGACATTACTTGTATGGGAGAAGTGCAGAATGTTCACATATCACAAAATCCTCAAGTACTTATTTACCCAGGAAGAGCTAAATATGAGGTAAAGACGCTAGCTAGAACTAATAAAAGACTATGACTTAGACATCTAATATCATCTTGAAAAGGCAAATGTAGCTGCTGATGCACTTAGTAGAAGGAAGCATAGTAATCTAGCAACGCTAATCACAACTTAAAAGAAAATATTAGAAGATATGCAGAAATTAGACTTGGAGATTGTGACCTAAGAAGTTGGAGCTAAACTTGCAAGTTTATGAATATAGCCAATATTAATTGACAGAATAAAAGCTAAAAAAGTTGAAGATGTGGGGATACAAGAAATAAAGAAAAGAATCGAAGAGGGAAAAGCTGTAGAGTTCAATGAAGATACAGAGGAGGTGTTGAGGTATGGTCACAGGTTATGTGTGTTACGTATAGATGAACTGAAGAAAGAGATATTGAAGGAGGCACACTATTTTGGATACTCTATATACCCTAGAAGTACCAAGATGTATAAAGACCTAAAGAACCATTATTGATGGAGGAATTTGAAGAGAGAAGTGGCTGACTATGTATCTAAGTGTATGACTTTCCAATAGATCAAGATAGAACATCAAAGACCTACTAGCATGTTACAACCTTTACCTATACCAGAATGGAAATGGAAACATGTAACCATGGACTTTTTCACAATACTATCAAGAACGGTGACTAAATTGGACACGGTATGGGTAATTGTAGATCGACTTACAAAATCGGCCCAATAGATACCGGGTATAAACTAGAGAAGTTAGCACAAATTTACATCAAAGAAATTGTAAGGTTGCATGTGATACCAGTCTTCATAGTGTCAGATAGAAATACGAGATTTGTGGAGAGGTTTTGGAATAGTCTACACAGAGCTTTAGGGATAAAACTATAATTTAGTACGGCTTTTCACTCACGTATGGATGGTTAGTCAGAGTGAACAATTAAGATATTGGAGGATATGTTGAGGGCATGTGAATTAGACCTTAGTGGAAATTGGGATGAACATCTACCCTTAGTAGAGTTCGCCTACAATAACGGTTATCAAACTACCATCCAAATGGCATCATATGAGGCGTTGTACGAAAGAAAGTGCTAATCACCATTACATTGGAATGAGGTGGGTGAGAAAAAAATATTAGGACCTAATTTAGTGCAAATAAAGCCGCAAAAAGTCAGGTAGACAAGAGAAGACGCCCATTGAAGTTTCAGGTGGGAGATCATTTGTTGTTGAAGATTTCACTTACAAAGGGAGTGATAAGATTTGGACTAAAGGGGAAAATTGGACTAGTGGCATATAAACTAGCATTGCCAGCAACTCTGGCTGGAGTACACAATGTATTTCATATTTCTATGCTAAATAAATATGTACCCAACTTAGACCGGATCATTGCATTAGAACCTCTGCAAGTGTAGCTAAATCTCACAACTGTGGAAAGACCTATTAGAATTGTGGATATTAAATAGCAAACTTTGAGAAGACGGGTTATCAAGTATGTTAAGGTGCAATGGTGTAATCAAACCAAAAGAGAAGCAACCTAGGAATTAGAAGAAGAGATGAGAAGAAGATACCTAGAACTCTTCGGTGATCCAGGCAATTTTCAAGGACAAAAATTCTTATAAGGGGGGGAGAATGTAAATACCCAAGTAATATTATATATATATATGTGTGTATAATTAATAATAATAATAATCTGCTAAAGATAATATAGGAAATAAGATTTATGATTGGGGACAAGATAGTCATTCCGCGACCTAGGTATATAAGCTTCCTTTTACTTAGGGTTAATTCTTTTCCGCACTTTCAATCCAGAACCCTAGACACACTCTGTAGAAACCAAAGGAAGAAAAGGATAAGCATGTGCTACGATTTACCAATTTTTTTGAGGTGAGTACATTGATCAATAATAATTAATCATTAAATTTGTGTACATAGTAAAGTGAGAATTAACATATTAAGGGTATTTACAAATCTAGATCAATCAGTGATATGCAAGGAATGAAAAAAAGCGATTCACCTATCATGATAACGATTCGAGTCAAGTAAGTGTATCTACTAGTGTATTACATTGTAAATTTTATGTTAAATAGATCAATTAGGTTGAATTGATTAGAAATAGGGCTGGGAGATTGATTTATGAAGTGTATAATAAGATACACGTTGATGTGCCTAAAAATCGATTAAGCACAATCAAATAACAAATGATGAACTCCAATCAACAACCACTTCACACAAGAAGGATAAACCCCTAATTCCTCATGAAATCCGGATGTAAAAACCGAGCAAGATGTGATACCAAATGGAGATATACTTAAATGATTCAAGCATATAACATAATCCAATGAAATTAACTACATAAGAGGCGTGAATACACTAACAATCAACAACACTTGGCTTGATCAACTCCTTTACAATAATCTTAATTTACAAAGATGGAAATCAAAAGGATATATGGTACAATCAATTGCAAGATTTCAATGATGAATAATAGGAAATGAACTAAGATTCCAATTCAAATTGAAATAGTTTCAAATCTGAAAATAAAACCCTAAATTCATGTGAACCAAAGGAAACAACAAATAGCACCTAGATATGACTCATTAAGTACAATTTGTAGCAACAAGAAATGATTAATATTACTCACAATCGATTTCAAGTCGATTCTCGCCACAATTTCAAGGATGAAATTGATAAGAGATGGATTGCATGCAAGGATGATCCTCACGACAACAAAAGGGTGTTTTCTCAAATGTTCAAAAAGCTCCTTAAAACCCTACTTAAGCAAGTATTTATACTTATTCCCTTCAGGGTTAAAAGTCTACAAAATTACAACTATGCCACTTTTAGGATGGCCGGTCCTAAAAGAAAATTACAACTAAAATAAAAGGTCCCACAAAGCTTACAAAATAAATAGTTCGAAAATAAATTACAAATACAAAAATAATCTTCAATAAGCTAACTCTACAATGGAAGTTGTTGATTCAGCTCATCTTCGGTTTTTAGGTCGGTCCATAGATAACCTACAAGTTGAGTCTTAGTGAGTTTGTCCATCACCCTATGAAGCCAAATAAGTGTACCTGTTGGAAAATACAATACAAGAATAATAGAAAAGAGGTTAATTTATAAATAATTGCGGGGTCAATGTGCTCAAAATGGGCCCTCATTACCAAGATTTAAAATCCTTTGGCTCTTACCCTAATGATAAGTCTTGACGGATTTTGATTCCTATTATCTCTTCGGGCCTCAAAAAGATTTGTCCTCAAATCTGACAGATCAAATGTAGTAGACTCTGTTTCCTCCTAGCAAGCCACCTAAAGAAATATCACTGCAGAATCCCAATATCTAAAATACCACAAGGGGTGATTGTTTTCTCTCCTCCATTTCTAGGATGTATCTCATCTGCAACACAAATAATGACCCATTATCCACTAAGATCTCTCCTATCTCAACCCATTCCATTGAAATTGTTTTCTCCTTTTCTAACTCTTCTATATGGCACTGATCCTCATGGCCCTCTAATGGTTGGCCTAACTGCTTACTGCCCTCTGAAACCTCTGAAGGTGAACACAACTGTCTCTGAACAATCTGGCTCTCTGATGATAGGCTTATCTGACTCTAACCCTCAGAATCCTCCAAGGGTTTACTCAACTGCTCATGAGCCTCTAGTACCTCTGAAGGTGAACACAACTGTCCCTCAACAGTTTGGCCCTTTGGTAGTCTGCTCATCTAATTATGATCATCAAGATCCTCTAAAGGTTAGCACATCTGTGTTTGAAAAATTTTGTGCTCTAAGGGTTGGCTTAACTACTCATGGCCCTCTAATGGTCTACTGATTTGTTGCTGAACCCTTTGAACCTCTGAAGGCAACATCGGATTCAGAATAATTTGTTTTCCCTCCTTCTAGAATACATAAGTATTCTTGAAGTCATCATATAAGACCCTCTTGTCATATAACCAAGGCCTGCCAAGTAATATATGGGATGCACACATAGGCAAAATATCACACTCAATCTCATCAGAGTATTTATCTCCTATACTGAATGGTACCCTAACTCTTTGGATCACATGCAAACTCCCCTGATCACTAAGCTAATGCAATTTATACGGTTCAAGATGTGGAGTAGTGGCAAGTTTTAGTTTCGATACTAACAATGCTGCTACCACATTGGTACAACTACCACCATCAACTATAAGGACACATAAATTTCCTTGTACCCTATAAGAAGTATGGAACAAGTTTTCCCTTTGTTCATCATCCTTAGTAGTAAATGTAGTCAATATCCGACGCAATACATTAGCATAATGAAACATTTCACTAGACATTATTATGCTTAAATCCAACAACACAATAATGATCCTTACACTTCCACATTCAAGTACACAACCAAGCTACAAATGAAGTACACTAAACTACTTTCAAGTAGATAGAATTAAATTCAACTACAAATGTTTAAGTAATTAGTTCAATTACTTTCACACTTTAATAACTTGTTTGAATTTTAAATTCTACTACTCAACCTTCCTTTTCTTACCTTAGCTTCTCACCACTTAAATACACAATTGGCAACAAGGAAAACACATACACAACACACCATTCACCGCCACACAAATTCCCCTTATGCTTACGGTTCACAATGTTTCACGCCATTAGCATCAATGATCTTGATAACACATACAATAACCAACACCAAATGTACACACCCTTCACTAAGTTTATAAAAATACAACACTACATACACTCCACAAACTACGGCAATACACACTCATACACCTACGATACACAAATAACCATTGCAACACACACCCTTAACCACGGTGCAACACTTATCCTCACTTCAATTATGATAAAATAAAGGAAGCAATAGTTAAACACTTCCAAGTAGTTAAGGTATTAAATTCAACTAAGCAAGTGTTTAAATAATAATACTCAATAACTTTCACACTTAAATGCTTATTTTTGAATTTCAAACTTCACTACTTAACTTCCTTCCTTAGCCATGGTTCACACTCACACTTGATCTTAATGTACAGCATCTTACACTACACATAAATCCTCAAATTCACAAATGGAAATTCCCTCACTCAACACACAAACACAACGCCACAACACTATACTCACACACAGTACACTCACTTCAACTTACAACAATTCACTCACGGTGCAACACCCTTCTACTCAATACACACAACACAAACTCCACCAATTCAATACTCCTTTACACCGCCACACATACACACAAACACGGCAACAATTTCAAATTGACATCCTTAATGTAACTTTCCACAAATGGTAAGATTCAATTTCAAATTCAAATCACACAATTAAACAATGACTTAATGTGTGTTTTGAATTTCAAAAAAATCAATCACTACAACTCCCTTTCAACCATGGCACATATACACACTTCCACTCCACAGCGGCACCCTTCTCCTCAACAAACTCACAACACGTTGCTTTGGTCTTCTCAACACAAACTTACAACACGTTGTAGCACAACTCCAATAACTCACTACACTCTTTTTACACCGCAACCCACACACATACAACCATGGTGCAACAACCTTCCCAATACAACACACACAACACTTCACATTGCAATCTATACCATAATCCACATACAAGGGCAGCAAACAACAATTCAAATAACTCCACTAATGCAATCTTTTCCATAAAAGGTAAGATAATTCAAATTCAAACAACACTCCTTAATGTTACTCAATAACTACTTCAAGTTAATGGATGTTTGAATTCAAATGATTTCCTTTTCTTTTTTTCTCACACAATGCAATCTAAAAATTGCAATCACACTACTCAATTTCTGAAACAAACAAGTATCACACTTCTTCTTTCTTCACAAATTGAGATACTTCCCAATTCCAAATTCGGTTCAAGAAATGAACTACTTTCTTCCCTTCCCCTCATGGTGAATTCAACAATAAAGGAGCTACAATAAGACCTCAAATTCTACTTCAACATACAACAATTACAACTCTCAACAACGCAATTAAATAAATCAATTTCACTTCTACAATTTGAATCAAGGTACTAAAATCAAGAACCCTAATTTTTCGAATTAACAATTACAAAATCCCTCCTCTTAAACCACAAGCTCTGATACCAAATAAGATGTGCCTAAAAATCGACTAAGCACAATCAAATAACAAATAATGAACTCCAATTAACAACCACTTCACACAAGAAGGATAAACCCTTAATTCCTCATGAAATCCAGATGTAAAAACCGAGCAAGATGTGATACCAAATGGAGATATGCTTAAATGATTCAAGCACATAACATAATCCAATGAAATTAACTCCATAAGAGGCGTGAATACACTAACAAACAACACTTGGCTTGATCAACTCCTTCACAAATTAATCTTAATTTACGAAAATGGAAATCAAAAGGATATATGGGACAATCAATTGCAAGATTTCAATGATGAATAATAGGAAATGAACTAAGATTCCAATTCAAATTGAAATAGTTTCAAATATGAAAATAGAACCCTAAATTCATGTGAACTAAAAGAAACAAGAAATAGCACCTAGATATGACTCACTAAGTATAATTTGTAGCAACAAGAAGTGATTGATATTACTCACAATCGATTTCAAGTCGATTCTCGCCATAATTTTAAGGATGAAATTGATAAGAGATGGATTGCATGCAAGGATGATCATCACGGCAACAAAAGGGTGTTTTCTCAAATGTTCAAAAAGCTCCTTAAAACCCTACTTAAGCAAGTATTTATACTTGCTCCTTTTAGGGTTAAAAAGTTCACAAAATTACAACTAAACCACTTTTAGGGTGGCTGGTCTTAAAAGAAAATTATAACCAATATAAAAGGTCTCACAAAGCTTACAAAATAAATAATTCAAAAATAAATTACAAATACAAAAATAATCTTCAATAAGCTAGCTCTGCAATGGAAGTCATCGGTTCAGCTCATCTTCAGTTTTTAGGTCAGTCCATAGATAACCCACAAGCTGAGTCTTAGTGAGTTTGTCCATTGCCCTATGAAGCCAAATAAGTGTCCCTGTTGGAAAATACAATACAACAATAATAGAAAAGAGGTTAGTTTATAAATAATTTTGGGGTCGGTGTGCTCAAAATGGGCCCTCATCGCCAAGATTTGAAATCCTTTGGCTTTTGCCCTAATGATAGGTCTTAACGGATTTTGATTCCTATCACATGGTCTCTCAACATGATCGTGTTATGGATGTATTGAATTTAAAGATTTGACCGAGAGATATATAGCCTCCCAACACGACCATGTTAGAACCATGTTGAAAACCCAAAGTGAACCGAGAGTTACATCGCCTCCCAACATAACCATGTTGGAATTGTGTTGAAGATCTAAAGTGAACAGAGAGATACATTTCCTTTCAACACAACCGTATTGTGACCATGTTAAAAAAAAATAAAAACAACGTGACCTCTCAACATAATCATGTTGAGACTGTGTTGATGAATAATGAACAAAGAGATACATGACCTCTCAACATGACCATGTTGAGACCATGCTGGAAAAAAAAAAGAGCAAGAGAGAGAAAAATGTATACGACTTTTAGCATGGTCGTGTACTACCTTATGTTCAACTGCACTGCCTCTAATATGACTGTGTTGAGTTGAAACGTGTCTATTTTTCTTTTCATATTTATAGGAATATAATTCTAACAGCAAATAATTTGAATCATGTATAGGTTTGGAAGAATTGTGACATTAGAAAAGCATAAGACAAACCAAGTTTTGCAAAGTCAGGTACGTATATACTATGTTTGTTGCTTGTGCTTGATAAATTAGATTTTTATGTGTGGGTTTAATAATATTATAAATGAACTTAATTGTGTGTGCATGTGATTGTAAATTACTAGGTCCAAGAAACCGAGTGTGGGTCGGTCTTCTTGGGGTGGTACCCCAATGATTGGTATGTGACGTTGTCCCTAGTAGAATCATATACTGAAATGATCCAGGTTTTACATGGAAGGTTATATGTGGAAGGTTGTGATGTGGAATGTTGTGATGTGTAATGTGGAAAGTTGATGTGTATGAACTCATAGACAGTAGGGAGTACCCATTATCATATATATAATATTATTATGTATGGTAATAGACTCATGGATAAAGAGAAATACCTTTGTTTTATATATATATGTATTGCTTGTAGATGGATTATGAAAGGATGCTTACAAATGTTATGCGTAAAGATGTTTATGATGTAATTGTGTATCGGCTAAAGATTGTGAAAGATAAATAAAATTGTGTATGAATATTATGATGTATCTTGCATGTGTTATTGCTTCTGGCATAGCATGCGTGTGTATGTGTAGGTATGCACTGACTGAGTGTTAGCTCACCCTTCATGGGAATTTTTTTTTTTTTCTGAAGGAGAGATTGTAGGATATGATGAAAACTTAGTAGAAACGAATCTGGATACGGATGAGAATGTAGAGTACATGTATTATGAAGAGTAGGATCCTAATGAGAAGAAAAGAGAATATGGAATAATTTGTAATTATGATTTAGATTATCATGTTATTTAAATTATTGAAGGTTTCCGTTGTATTTAAATTGAGGAAATTAAATAAGAATTATGTTAGGGAGGATATACATTTCTTTCAAAAAAAAAAATTGTGGTATTGTTGGAATTTATGAATGCTTTCGTTTGTAACAATTGAGCCTTTGTTGTCTTCTAGTACTAAGGACACGTAGCTGGCCATAGCGTACTCGAGTTTTGAGGCATTACAATATATATATATATAAGAATAATTCAAAATATTATATTATATTATCAAGGAAAAGATGCATTTAGTAGCTACCACAAACAGAAAAGAGAAAAAAAATTATTTTAATAAAAATCCTAAAGATATACGAAACAAAAAAGTATTTAAAAAAACATATCACTTAAAATTGAGTGTTAGAAATCGGATATTAAGATGGCCTAAAATTGGGCATTAAACATTCAGTGTTAATAGCTCGCTCAACTACCGATTTTATTATAGCCATATACAAACCCATGACCCTGCTCTTCTTTCTCTTTCATTACTTTTCACTTCACTTTTTCTCTCTAAAATAAATAAATAAATAAAAAATAAACCACCCAAAATCTTCTTTAGCAATCTACTAAGTTTTTGCTAATTTTATTAAAAAAAAAAATTGAACACAAATTTGTGCTCTACTCATCGTGGAGGCTCTATCAAAAGTTTTCTTTCAACAGAAAAGTGGTGATTAACAGAGAATTGTGGACTCTTTCTCTCTAGACCTTCAATCCGCATAAAAGGTAATTTTTTTTCTTAAAATATTTTTTTTCTACCATTACAAATACGTGATAGCTACTGCAAGTAGTTTTTATGATGGTGCCTTGTCAAAAATTTGTAGTTTTTTTTTTTTTTCCTTTTAATTCCAAAATTTTCACGGCATTTTAATATATGTAGTGTTTGTTTGTTTTGTTATTTTTTTTCCCCAAAAACATGCATGGCAGCTCTGGAATGATGGTGCATTTTAGTTTTGGTTTTTTTTCTTCTTTTTTTTGAATTTTTCATACCATCTATGGAAGTCTTGTTACTTTGCAATTGTACAAGTCTAGATGTTATGGAGGTCCCCATTATGTAGAATTGAGTGTTGCATAGAAAAAAAAATGTTGCAATTGTGGATTGTGACATGAGTGTTGAATGGGAACTATTGACAATAAAATGTTTTTCGTGATCATTGGGATGGGTTGTTGGCTTTACAAGTAGTTTCTAACATGATCTTTGTTCATATTAGAAGTTGAAGGTTTTGACAAGTGAGAAAATACTATTTGTTTGAATATAGGCAAGTGAGAAAATGCTTGAGGTCAAAGTAATTTACTATGCTCATGAGTTTATCGTCCATGGAGATGATGAGGTGTCTTATAATAGACACCCAATAACAGTAGTTGGGATTCCTTAATTTTTAGTGTGAAAGGTAAAAGTTAATTCTAGCAATAGCACAGTTGTGGTAGGTAAGGCTGGGAAAAAAAAAACTGTAAATCAAACTGAACCGAATTGAATCAAGCTATAAATTAGGTTCAAAATATCTTTTTAAATTTGAAAAAATTATAAACGGAACTGAATCCTTTTTTTTTTTAGATTTAAAAAAATTACGAACTAAATCAAATCGTTTCAAACCGAACCAAATCTTGAGCAATAAAGAAATAAAAATGGTAACAAAAATCTAGAAAACGCATAACTAAAAAAGAGAGTTTTATGTTATTTATTCAATTCCTTATCTTATTAGTTTTCATCATGTAACTTACTAATTTTTTATTTTTTATTTTTTCTTATTGACTAATATAAAAACTATAATTACCTTAAGAGAGATAATAAAACCTCTTTAAATATATCAAATGGGTATTGAATGTGGTGAATAATATTAAAGAAATAATAATAAATTAAATTTTTTTAAGTTAAGTACAATTTTTTCATGACTTATTGACTTATATATGAGAAAAAATTAATAACGCATGTAAAAAATGGTTTGAATTGTGAATTGAATCGATAAATTTTAAATTAAATTTAGATCAAATATAGATAAGATATAGATAGAATATATATATAAAAAAACGATAATCTAAGTAAACCCTAAATATGAAACTACTTGAAAACTAAATTAGATTAAATGTTAAAATAGATAATAAAAGAGGATCGACTACTCCGTTCACTCTATTCCACCAACCAAATATTGTGTAAAATATTCATACTACAAATATCTTTTCTATGTTACAAATGTTTTTATATCCACAGAGATCTTTTCTTAAATAGTATAAAAAATTCTTCTTCCAATGCATTTACATGGTCCAATTCCATATGATGCTAAGGCCGACATAAATAACTAACCAACCGGGTCCTTACGAAAATAATTTTAGTCAATCGTGTCACGTTCTATCTATACATGATTTTGTAAACTCAACAAACATTGATTATTTAAATTTGCCTGCGAATAGTCTACAAGAAAGGACCACGCGATTAATGATTATAGGAAATTGCACGATATTATTTATTTATTTTGGAGACAATTGAACCATACAAAATTTACCTATTATTGATCATATGCAAGGACACTGAACCCTGTTATTCTTAATGTCCCACGTCAAATGTCCGGTAATGTTAAAATTATTATATTACTTTCTTCAATTTTAAATATGAAGCTCAAATTTTTTTTTTGATAAGTCTGAATTTGAAAATGCTAGATATTATACATAATCAAACTTTCACTTATCAAATTTAATATATAAAGTTTAAATTTACTAAATGGTATATTGAATTTAATTTTTATTTATTAAATTTACTACCTCTATTCATCTTTAAAAGATGACATAGTCAACAAATATTGATCAAATAGTAAAAGTGTAAATTAGGTAGCAAATTTGATAAATAAAAATTTAATTAAGTATTATTATTTAGTAATTTCAAATTTAAGTGTAAAATTAAAAATACATTCAAAGTTGAGATAGTAATCTTAGAAATAAAGGTATATGAAGTGTTTCTACTTTTAGGTTTAAGTAATTTAGCACCTAAAATTTCATTCTTTATAAATTTAATGTTTGGCAGTTAAAATAATATATAGTGTAATATTTCTATTAAATATTAAATTTTAGAAAAAATAAAAATTTAAATATTAAATTACTCAAATCTGAAATTAGATCCACTTTTCCGTAATCTTCCGACATTATCCGTCTAAATTAATGGACATGGGAAACCAAAGAGATTGGAAAGGGCTCCATATATTCATGCTGTGTTTGGAGGGGGTTATGCTCATGCATATTATGTACACTGAGTCTGCCTAGTCAAGTTGGAGGATCATATGTCGGAGTCTGTAGAGTCCTAATCCATAAATTATTTGCAATCATGGAGGAATGGGACGATCGGGGGTGAGGATATGGGAAAGAGTTGTTCTCTTTCTGGTGTATGCATTTGGCCCATGTTTGGTGGCATAGTGCTAGCACCTTCACCACTTGGTCCTATCAAATTAAATATTTGTAGTTAGTATTTACTGTTTTGAGAATATTATTCTCAAAAACAATTTATACAAAGGGTATTATTATTCACAAGTTCTTTAAAGAAAAAAAGAAAAGAGAGATAACTTTCCATATTCGTAGGACAAAATATATATTATATGAAAAGGCTATAGATACACGAAAAAAATAAATAAATACAAAAAATTCTTATCAAGTGAGTAAGCTCTATTTCACAGTTGCACATTCAATTTATAGCTGGTTTCTTCTTCATCTCTCTTGTATCTTTATTTGTCATGACTATCTGCATTTTGCCAAAACGTGATAACTGACAACTTTTTAATAATATGCCATTTGGCGTTGTGAAAAATCTTAGATTTATTATGTATTGTGTTTCGGTTCATGTTTATACATTTATATCAATTCTTTTCCTGATAAATTGACTGTAAAATAAGAAGATAAATTAACAGAAATATATACACCTAAGGAATCGCTATATTATTTACACCTCTTATCTCCTTCCAAAAGCAGGATTTTTCCTAGCAAATGCTCAAAGTTATGCATTTCCATGCTCGATGAATACCCAATTATTATTATTTTAGCTTCTAATCATGCAAACTTAGAGTTTTAGTCCATTTATTTATCTATTTACTTTTTCCAAGGAGTATTAAGTTTATGTTGTTTCATTTACATGTTATACTCACATAGTATGCCTGTCAATGTTTTATTTTTAGAAAGACTTATTTTCTATTTTTTTTATCACTTTTCCCTTTGTCAAATCATAAAAAACTTATTGTTTATGATTTTTCTTTTTAAGGTGGATTTATCAAATTGCGATTCGGAGAAATGAAGCTTCTACAGATAGATATTTCAATTCTGCTGAACACTCACTAGTACTTCTTCAATTAGTAAGGTTAATATTTTATCTATATGAATATCTATTTGTGTTTCACATACCTTACTTCAATATTTTTAGTGTCCAATTGAATAAATTAAAGTTTATAGAGCATTTGCATAAATTGTGCGTTTGTGCTTTCTTTCTTTCCTAACTTGTGGAAATCGGCAATGATGTTAGAGTAATAATATATATTTATAGCTTTATTTACTTACAATTTAAGAAACCAAAATCCACAATCTTTTTAAATGTTTAAGTTTCTATTCAATCTTCACATATTTGTATATTTTTTTCTAATCATAATTTATTCCATTCTCATTTGCAACTTTTCTAAGGAGAAAACAATCCACCTTTGTAACTTTACCCGAACACACGACTTAACAATATCTATGGTCTATATTTTGAAAATTGATGCAAGAAATTCATTACTGTTTGAGCTAACAAATTAAATTAAATCCCTATTAGATTTTTTTTATTTATATTTGTTTGTCAATAAATTTTCATTGATTACCCGGAGATGTAAAAAAAAAAAAAAAACTCCCCATTAACTATAAAATGCTATTGAAGTTGGTTTACCAATTATTTATAAACAAAAGAAAAAAATAAATTTGATGTGTTTTTTAAAATTCAAATGTATCATATTTAGTTTTTGAAAAATTAAATATAATTAAAATATTAAAGTTATTTTTACACCTATAGTGTAAGTGCGCCATCTGCTAGTAGCTTTTTAAGAAGATTAATATATTTTTCTTTAGAAAATGATCAAAGTAAGGGTGAATGGGTAATTCTATTATATAGGATACCTATCCGTACCCTACTTGATCAAATAAGTTTTAAGTGGGTATTAAAAATCATAAGATAGATTTCAAGTACAATTTTTTTGGAACCTGCTCCTATAGCATAAGGTATAAGTACGAAATCTTCCTATCTTGCACCCACTCTAAAGTAAGGTATATAGAGTATAGGTTCTAGAGTATTATGTACTTACTTTATAAAATGTTATTAAATAATATCAATAAATGAATAATAAATTATAATATTATAATTTTTTGGTAATAAATGTTTTAGTAAAATGGAAAGAAAAAAATTTGAGCCTAAATCCATAAATTAATAATCTTAAATGGTAAAACCTAATGCAGTGCATCTTTTTTTTTTTTTCTTATTCTTCCCCATTTTTCTCTCTAACTTTAGATTTTCTACCCTTTTACCTTATTTTTTTCCTAATTGCTGAGTAATAAGATTGCAAAACATAAAATAATTAAGATAGAAAAATTACTTTTTTTAATTTTACAAATTTTATTACAAGTTATATAAATTTTGTATATGAAGAATTTATAATATCGTATATAATTTTTTTTTAACATCAAATAAACTTTAAATTTAATGGAAGAAAGGCAAAATTCACAAGTTCCACATGATGCCATGTACCATGTAAGTTTTATAAGGTATAGGGTAATTCTAAGATGTTATAAGGTAAGTTCCAATTTGAAAATTTGAGAACCTATACTTTATAGGATATAATATAAATAGGGTTTTATATCCTACCCATCTTGTATCCACTCAACTCTAGATGGAAGTAATGAATGTCATTGTGTGAAGGTGATGAGATATAGAAAAAGAATGGTGAATTCTTTGTCAAGGCATTTATATTTTGTAGCCTGATGATATGAATGTGATTTTTTATGGATGGAACGGATTTAAATCTCTTCATCTCATTATAATTATTGGGGGGAAATGTAAATTCTTCTTACAAATCATTTAATAAATTGATATGTTAGATATTTTCTAGAAATCTAACTATATTATTCAAGAAAAAACGGTCATAGGCAAAAGAGAAAAGTACATTAGTCATACGAAATCACATCAAAGTGATAAGTTCCTTCATAATATATCTCACTGTAATATATTTCCACATCACGTGGTCGAAATTTAATATAGGAATCAACTTTGGTCCATACATACATTGCGCAAGGAGGAAAATGTATTAGAAGAATTTAAGTTTTTTCCATTTTAGGATATTTTTTTTTTTTTTAGATATGACTTTTCAAGAATGAGTTAAAATGAGGTCTTCATCACTGTATGTTACAACTTCTGTTAAAAGTTAGGTCATGAATTTAAAAAAGAAAAAACAAACATAAGTCCTAAATTGAATATATGCATTGACATTTTTATTAAAAGGTCATGAAGCAAATATGTATATAAAAAAAAAATAGATTCTTCTATTCTATTATTCCCTATTTTTTAGTTTTTGTTTTACAAATCATCAAATAGGAGTTATAAGATAAATTACATAAAGAAAACTAAATTTGAATAATTAGGGATCGAAGAATTAGGCAAAATGGATATTGACAATGAAGATGATCTATGTTTGCCCCTAGACAAAATTGAGGATGTATGTTTTAAGTAGTGTAAATTGAGGGCAGACATTATAATATGGGATGCATACTGAAAGTGTCATTAACTCCTATTGTAATGGTGTTGACTAGGGTTGGTGGTATGGGCAATTGTTTGTATTTAATATCTCATAGCAATCCAAGAACGTACATAACGGATAAAGATCATATATTTTTATGGTTCAGGGTTTATGTGATATTTTTTATGATTTTTGTTTGTGGTGAATTAAATAAAAATAAAGATGATATGAGCAAATTATTAATTTGAAAAATCTATATAATGATTTGAACTAAGGGAGTTGAATTCTTGATTGATATTACACATAATTTAGGAATCAAATGAAATTGGTGTTTGCTGAAACGAATATCGATATTATGCATAATATCGATTAACTAAGAAGAAAATAGTTTGTCACAATCTAAACTAATAGATCGATAACAACAATGGTATTGAGATTAAACCACTCAATATGAAAATAATGAAAAATGTTCATAACTAATAACTAAAAAAAATGTCTTATTCTAAGACATAAAAGATTTAAATACTAATAAGGAACCCTATTAGCAATTTTCTAAATAAAAAAATAAGTAAATCCAAATGAAAGAATAAATTCGACATTATAAATTTGTTACTTGGTCAAATGGATTAGCTAGCTAGTAGAATATGCTACCAGTCAGCTAGTAGAAGGTTACACTCTATTAACTCATCCTACACAAACCATTAGGATAGTAAGTGATGACCCAATTGGACGATCCTAACCAGAAGTTGCTTAGTGCATTCTTCTTCTTCTTTTCATTAGCATTATGCTAAGTTGTTGAATTCTTTGACTTCTTGACCTACCTTCCATTCTTTCTTAAACATTGAGGGATGTGTTTTAGGACCCAATCCCCATCGATAACGCAAAAAAACGATTGAATTGCAAACCAAACAGGACTAAACAAAACCAAACTGTAATTTAGGTTCAAAAAAATTACAAAGCAAAACCAAATCTTTTTTCTAGGTTCAAAAATATTATGAATTAAACCAAATCATAAAAAGAAAAAGAAGAAGAAGAAGGAAAGAAAAAAAAAAAAAAAAACTATGGTGATCACCATGTTGATTGTGAAAATTTAATGATAGTGCCCTACTTCAAATAATATAAATTTCTTTTATCCATCTCTCTATATTTTCACCTCTAAATAAGAATATGAATAAATAGTGTGAGCACAAAAATTCTAAATATTCTACTTACATTTTGTAGATGTTGAAAACCAGTGAAGAATGATTCTTTTCTATTTTTCGTATGTTGAATTAGATGCTATACAACTTCTGAAGTACCAACTAAATCATAGTGGGACTACTATTTCCAATGTGTCAGTGCCCCAATGAATTGTGAAAATTGTTGCCTCTAGGGAAAGCTTTAAGTTCCTAGTCTTGAGACTACATTAAAAATACTTTTTTCTATTGATGGTCAGGAAAGCTTACATCAAAATGTGATAGACATAAATATGTTGAGATTCTTTATTCAAACCATGAATCAAATTGTTTTCTTGAAGCTCGAAAAAAATTACAAACAAAACCATAAAGTTAGGTTCGAATTAAAAAATTAAAAAAAAAAGAATCAAACCATAACATTAGGTTAGATTCAATTTAGGGGGGTGAGCCATACCAAACTAAACCATACTTATCCCTAATGTTAACATGTGATATTAGGTTTATTTTAATAATAAACTATATAGGCTTATGTATGTTAATAATAATAATTGCGTAATAAGACTAACATATTATATCAAGTTCAAATAAAATGATCTAATGAGATTATGAACTTTGATACATTAAATTAAGTATAAGTTAATGTGTAGAGACTAGAAATATTATTTTTGGTTTTATAATGGGCCAAATTGAAAATAATAAAAGGTTAACAAGCAATTAACCTATGGATATATGTGTGTGTGTGTGTGTGTGTGTGTGTGTGTTATGTTCTTTCTTACTTCCTATCATTAGAAATGATGAGATACAAAAACCTCTATGGACTTGCATGATTGACTTGGAAGACCAACCACCAATCTTAGTTTCATGTGTCTTCAATCATGGATTCAAGAACATTTCTACTTACTCTAGTTTAATACTTGTGCCCTAATTTTGCACATGTGTTGTTCTTGGTGCATTTAGTTTACGGGGATTAAGATTAATTAATCTTAATAAGAGGTATCAAAGCCACCATGTGCAAGATTAGAGCCAAAACTAATAAAGAATTAAGGTTTCAATGGAATTGCATAGAAAAATAAAATTGATTAAGGTTTCTAGGATCATACAAATACCTTTTTATCTTACATCTAGTCTTATTAGATTGTGCCTTTGCATGTAAAGAATTGTTGTTGTTAAATTTGGTTTTGAATAGTAATAAAAATAAGTTTGTATTGAAAGTTAGGCTTTCACAAATTTGGAATTAGGAAAGGCAAATCAAGTTGTTAAACATGCCTAAAGAAGATAGTTGTGTTTCAGGCCATGTAACTCTCTTGTTTGGGAGTGCATTTTAATGACATGAAACACAACTATGTTCATCAAGTGTGTGAGTATGTTCAACAACACAAAGAAGATACATGAGCATGTTGTGCCCCATGTATCTCACAACTTAAAGATGTGGCTGAGAATTTGTTGATGAACACGCTTAAAACATGCCCTTGTTTTCGATATTGTATCTCTTTAGCATTTGATCATTGCTCATAAGGATAAACATGGGCATGTTGACTAAGGTTTAAGACCATGTTCATTTATATGTGTAAAAAATAGATGTGCTCAAGTAATGTTGTTCTCTAGTTTAGGAACATGTAAGGTATATAGTCAAGAACACAATCATATTCATGGCCATATATCTCTCTAGTTTAAAGGTATGAAGAACACAACCCACAACATGATCGTGTTTAACCCATGTAACCCTCTATTTTATTTTATTTTTTTAAAGGAGGCAATATTTAGCAATTGGATTCAAATATTGGAAATCTTTTGTATCTATTATTCAAATTAAATGGTTGAAACAACATGTTACCAAAGTAACCTCTCCTATAGAAGTCACCCATTTTAAATAAGTAGAAAAAGTTGTGTGCCTGTGAATCATGAGGATATTAATTTGCCTTAGGGAAGGTTAATATTTGGCCAATTTATATAAACACCTATAGTGACAAATATGTGATAATTGTTCAGTTTTACCTACAAATGATTAGTTGATCCAAAGAAAAGATTAATCATTTTATAGGTATTTATTATCAATATTTGATCACTGCACTAAGAATACCACTTACAAGTTGATATTTCTATTTTAAAACTAAATATTAATATAGTGCTAAGTGTCTTATGATGGGCTTACCATTATTTGAATTATTACTTGCATGTTTTGGTGTGTATGTGAATTTCATTTTGTTTTACTTTTTTTGTTCTCTATTCATTTACTAGTTTTGTTGCAAATATCTCTACCAACATTAATTCAATTCCTCTACTAAATGGCACCGATTTGAAGACATGGTGAGAGAATGTAATAATCATTCTCAAAGCCATAAATCTGGACTTAACAATAAGGGAAGATCACACTTCCACTATTATTGATGAGAATACCTCTGATAAAAGGAAAACAATGGAAAGGTAATAGCAATCAAATTGCATAAGTATTATGGTCATGAAGCGTGCCATTCCATAAGCATTCAGGAGAACTATGTCTGATAATATTGAAATGGCTAAGGAGTATCTTGAGCATTGTTGTTTATAGATTTTTCCAAAGGTATTTGTGACCTGCAATAGGCAAAAGAACAATGAGCTAAGGGGGTGTTAGGGCTATCTGGCATGGCCACTCCAACGCTCAAGGTAGAGTGTTATAGAGATAAGGAAAAAGAATGCTATAAGTGAGTTAAAGAGCTAGAGGTTTCAAATGCTTTCACTTGTAGGTAGACCTTCCTATTTATAGAAGGAGATGCTAGAAGGTTGGAGTTTGAAGACATGGGGCATGTCACTTAAAGCACTTCCGAAGTATTTAGGTAATGGAAGAGTAGGCAATTATTGTAATTAATGGCTTGCCTCAACCTTATTTGAGGCAAACTGAGTCAAGTGGCCAGGCGAGGAAACTAGCTTGCTTATTATTTACGCCAATGGCTTCACCCATGGTCCTAAGTCGAACTTGAGCTAGGCTTAGGCTTGAGCTTGAGCTAGGCTTGGGCATAGGTGCAAAATGAAGTATCCCATAATTAGTCAACAAAGAGAGTATAGCTATAGAGAGCTATCAAGATATAAGTTAGAGAACATATGGGATGACTTATAGGGACTTCATTTGATGGCTTAAGTAGATTGGCAAAGTTAGCAAAGGGGTTTTAGTTGTTCCCTTATGCTATTGATGATTTCAATCTAAAGGAGCAAAATGATTAGTACAACCAAGCTATAGTTGAAGTCATTGCCCCTCGAGTTGAATTGAGGGGTAAGACCTCTTTGACACAAGCTATTGCATCCCAAGCTAAACTGAGGGATATGACTTCTTTAGTAAAGATGAGCTGCTAACGAAGACTTTAAGTGGATGGCAATTGGCTTCTTAAGGAAGTATTAATTTAATCTATCGAAACACGTGTTAGTTTAAACACATTAAATATAATGGACACATATTGCTTGCTAAACGAATTACTGTTGATATGATGGTTACGTATGGACTTATCGAGGGTGTCCATTTATATTGCTTGATGAGTGGTGAGACCCCATTATTTGTTGTCACTTTAATAGAATGGCGTTGCACTCACCTATAAGTATGCTTGGCTTAAAGAGAGACATGCCTTTACTAACTTCTTTGAAAATTCTCTTCTTTACTTTCTCTCAACATGTCACAAAGCATTCGCTTTCATTCTCACCTTCTTCATCTTGTTTCCAAATTTCTATGTTTATTTTTTAATTAAAGGTATGTCTGAGATTACCTCAAGCTCTTCTCATACCTTTATGGATCAAATGGTTATCTCCCCCCTCCCCCTCGATGAAGGGGGTAGCCAAAGAGGATGCTTAGCCCATAGGCATGGAGATGGACATTTACCCCGATGATGGCAAGGACACAAAGCCTTTAATGGCGTTATACGATGGTGTCATGGTAGGTGGTGATGAATCCAATAGCATGGCAAGCAAGTTATCAAATGCTGATGTTGAGATTGTTCTTATGTTGCAAGCTAATGCCTAAAATAGCCTGACCAAGTTGCCTTGGTGAAGGATCAAGAGTTCTTCATTTATTATAAGCACTTTGAGTTTAGACTCCAACTTCCTTTCACTTGGTTCCATAAGACATTTTTCAACTAACATAGAATTAACCAGTGCTAGCTCATCTACAACTTTCATTAGATCTTGGTGGCATTAAAGATTTTGTATGTAATCCACTGGATAAGGTTAACCCCCTAGCTGTTTTAGTTCTTCTATGTTATCAAGAGAAACAAGTCAGCCAATGGCTAGTATTACTTGCTATGCTAACGAAAGCAGAAGCTATTTGAAAGACTTGCTTCGTCAATCAAAACTAGGCTAATATAATTGCTTGATAATGACAAGTGGGCAACTAATTTCTTATTAAGACAACTCAATGAACTACACCAGTTCTATAATGCTGAGCACATTATAGATATGCAATTTAAGGTTGCCACTATCCTGAAAGAAAGAGGAAAGACCATTCCCTTAACGAAGAGGGAAGAGGATGAGGAAGGCGAAGAAGAGGTTGCCAAAGTTATTCACTATTCCTTAATTCCCGTGCTGAAGTGAATTAGCCTAGTGGGAGTTATCATCTATTGAATTTTGGAGGAGGGAGGCTCTTAATAGCTCGTGCTCAACACGATGCATTGTTTTTGTAACTTACGCTTTTAGTTGTGCGAGTTTTTAAATCTCCCTTACTTGTCATTTCATAGACATGCAACTCAAGAAAGATAATTTGGCTTAGATTCATGCTCAAAGCAAGGCAATAGCCATGAGCAAAAAAGATAGTCTAGCTAAGAAGACTACCCCTCCCCATCCAAAAGAGAAGGGGATTAACATCGAGGGGCCTCGACTAGTTCAAGAGAGCGATCCTACAGGCAATTTAGCTAGGAAGGGCAAGTAGGTGGAGAATATTCTTGCACCCCCAATCCCCAAAAAAGAGGTCCAAGGAACTGTCTCCTCAAACCGAATAGTTGGTTCTTCTAGATGAGGACATTACTAAAGACCCATTTGCCAACTTAAGCTAGAGGTAGAGAGTGGAGGCTAAATCAAGCTAAATGCTACCAATTACTTAGCTTGTCTAAAGAGTCCAAGAGCCATCAACTCAATCAACCTCCTCCCGCAGTTGTTCTTTAAGTCTAACCACATTGGCGCAAGGGCTGATCTATATCCCTAACTAGAACATCCGTACTAGGGATAAAGTAGTGGTGAATGTAGAGTTATGCCAATAGATCAAGTCCAATGCCATCCTTCCATTGGATAAGAGTGAAATTGGGGCCCCAAGGTGCTCAACGACTTACAAGAACATAGACACACTGCTACAAATGAAGATATACGAGTTTTTCCTTCCACAATTCTTCATAGTACATTTATTTTCTTAACTTTATCTTGTAATGTTTATCTTGTCATCAAACCAACACTTTTGCGGTGATGTTGTTTCTTGTACTTAAAGAAGAACGAAGGAAGGTATGTGCTCTTCATTATGAATATGAAAACCTTCGGGTAAAGAAGCACCAGTACTTTAACCAAACTATATGTCTCTTGTAGAGGGCACAAGATGTTGAGAATTTAGAAACTCAAGCAAGGAAGAATGTGGTTGCCCTAGAAGAGCTCATGAAGGAGACTAAGGCTAAGGTTAAAAAGCTTGGTTGTTAGACAAAGGGTGTAGTGAGCAAGAACACCCTCTTTCAAGATGAACTATGCAAAGCTTAGAAGGGGGAGATGCTTGAGAAGAAAGTCGATAACCTTTCTCACCAACTATTTGAAGCCTCAAGCGAGTTAACTGTCTTGAGACCCTTAATTAACTCCTTTGAGGATAAGGAGAAGGAGTGCAAGGGGAAGGAATGTGGAGTTTAAAGATTATTTGAGACATCATTTAGCTTAGATCGAGGAGTTCGAGTTAGAGGCCAACGCCTTGAAGCATATGGTGCATGATGAGATCATGAATAGTGAGGAATGGGTGAAGCTTCTACTAATCTTCCTCCTTTTGAACAATAATCATGATTTTGTTCTAACTTGCTTAGAGAGTAGTTTGGATTTTTTTGTAACTTTTTAAGTCTGTATGCTAACCTCAACTTATAACCTCTTGAATATAGTGGCTGAACTTGTAACTTTCTTTCTATTGAATGAAATGTGCCTCTAAACTTGTAGTCTTTGTGCCATCTTCCTTTATTTTTGTTCTTACTCTCGCTTAATTAATTCTCCTTCTTTTCATAACTTGGTGAGCATGGAACTTGTTCTCTCATAGTAATTAAGTCAAAATAAGCAATGACTTAGGATAATTTGCCCATACCAAGAGTACTTTAGATGGCTAACCCTAATATATAAGGTACTCTTTTTTCATTTGCTTAGGGCTTTTAGCAGACTTAGTCTTGTTGGGATAAATGCACCCCATACACTTAGTTGAGGTCAACACATTATCTAACTTGGGCTTAGGTCATACATTACCTCAAAAAAGGTTAGGAACTCTAGTCACCCATTTACCTCAAAGAAAGGTTTCGAGACCTAATCATCCATTCACCTCAAAATGAGGTTAGGAATAATTAGTGTATTCAAAATGAGATTAATATCATAGGAGCATGTTAGTCACAAGTTAAGTAACCGAGCTTAATTAAACTTAATATAAATTAAATAAAAGCAAACATGTTGACTTGAATGAACTAAACATTTCATTATATACAAAGTAATTACATTCTAAGCTCATTCAAAGTAACACTTAAGATTATCAACATTCCAAGTCCTAGGAATTGGTTAACCATCTAGTCTTTTAAGCTTGTTCACACCATGCCCTACTTCTTCTTGAATCCTAACTAAGTCCTCCCAATTAGATGCCAATTTACCTTAGCCTTCTCTAGATCTAGTAACCTCCAATTTTCTACATATTAAGTCACCAAATCCAAAGATCTTATGCTTGATCTTCTTACCATAATACTGCATCGCCCCTTGCTAATAAGTTGTCACACGAGTACTTACAAAGTCTCAAACCTCTTCGATCAAGTCTAGATTAGCCTATAGACCAACCTCATTGAATAATACATCTATGGCTTAGGTGCATGCATTTAGGAGCTCTAACTCAACTAGAAGGATGGCCTTTGAGCCAAAGGCAAGCTTAGAGGGTGTTTCCCTTATTGTTGTCTTATGCATGGTTTGATATCCCCACATAATGTAAGGGAGCTCATCTACCCATTTACCCTTTCTATGATCTACCCTTTTCTTAAGGTTGCTTAATATGGTCTTGTTCATAGCTTTGACCTGTCCATTAGACTAGGGGTAAACCATTGAGGTATAGTTAATCTTAACCTTCTTCTTAACACAAAAATCCTTAACCTTGGTGTTGTCAAACTGTATCCCATTGTCAACGATCAAGGCATATGGCATACTGAATCTACTTAGTATGTTATTCAAGATAAAATTTTCCATGCTCTTCTCTATAATCTTAGCTATGATACCAACTTCTATCCACTTAGTAAAGTAGTCTACATTCATGATGATGTATTAGCATTAGCCAATTGCCTTAAGGAAAGGACCTAAGATATCAATACCCCACTGAGTAAAAGGCCATGAGCTACTAATGAGTAGGAGGTTATCACTTAGTTGTTGATCTATAGGCGCAAGCTTCTAGCATTGAACATACTTCTTAACCAACTTCTTTACGTCTTTCTTCATTGTGGAGCAATAATAACCAAGGCAAAGAGCTTTCACATATAGGGCCTAAATTTTGATATGGTTGTTGCATATGCCAGCATGTAGTTCTTTCAAGACATGCCAAGCTTCTTCTAACCTTAAACATCTGAGGTAAGGGAGGTTGTACCCTCATCAATACAATTGGTCACCTATGAGGGTGTACTAAGTTGCCTTATACATAAACTTCCTTGCCTCCTTCTTACCCTAAGGGACCATGCCATCCTTAAGATATGCAATAAATAGATCCATCTTACTTAGCTCAATCAACATTGGTCATATCTCCAAGAATTGGTGATGCTGTTTGTCAATGCTTTATCTAGTAAATACTCAATGAAAACCTTTATGTCCAAGTCAGAGAGACTAGTCAAGGCTTATCCAAAAAATTTATCTTCTTCAGAGTTCTTTGCTCATGGGATTATCATGATGCTTTAAGTTGGGAACTCCATTCTAAGTGCCTATATAGCCTCAAAGTACCTAGTCATACCTTATTCTTTGACTAAATACTCTCCTTTGACATGTTGGGTTACCAATTGTAAGTTTAAGAAGACTTCTAATTTTTTCGTGCCGACTTCCTTTGCCAATCGCATTCCAATACTGAGTACTTCGTATTCAGCTTCACTATTCCTGGTAGGGAATCCAAACTTAAGCACATAGTGCACTTCTATCCTATGTGGTCCTCTTAACACTAGTCCTACTCCACTCTCCTCCTAAATGGACAATCTATTACATAAAGAGTCCAAATCGGTGTATCCTTGGTGACTGGTGCTTTCTCCAACGTTGTGTACTCTACCACGAAATAAGCTAAAACTTGTGCTTTGATGGCCTTCCTCGACCAGTATTAGACACCATATACATTGAGCTCCAAGGCATACTTGATTATTCTTCCTAACGTATTAAGCTTGTGTAATATCTGATGTAGTGGTTGGTCAATCAAGACAACCACTTGATGAACCTTAACCTAGGGTCAAAGCTTTCTTGTCAAGATCACCATTGCTAACACAAATTTCTCCCCCTTAGAATACCTGACTTTTGGTCCTTAAAGAATGTAACTTACATGATACACGAGCTTATGTTGTCTTCCTTTAGCTTGGACTAACACTAAAGAGAGAGCTTGGTCATAGATCAACAAGAATAGGTGTAGTTTTTCTCTAAGGATCGGCTTAGACAAAACTGGTGAAGTCGTCAAGAACATCTTTAGGTCATCAAATGTTACTTGACACTATTCATTCTATTGAAAGTTTAAAGGGTTCTTCAAAATCTTGAAAAACTCTATGCATCTTTCAACTAACTTGGACACAAACCTAATAAGCGTAGCAATTCTTCCAATGAGGAGTTGTATGTCTCTAAAAATCCTAGGGTGTTGCATGTCTAGGATGGCTTGTATCTTTTCTAGATTAGCCACAATGCTATGAACTGTGACCGTATATTCAAGAAACTTTCCTAAGGTCACCCTAAATACACACTTATGGGGAGTTAAGCTTCATGTTATATTCCCTTAGGACATCAAATGTTTCCTAGAGGTCTTAGAAATGATCATTAGGCTACTTGCTTTTGATGATCATATCGTCCACATAAACTTGAACATTTTTCCTAATCTAAGACTTTAACATTGTTTTCATCAGTCGTTGATAAGTTGCCTTTACATTCTTTAGTCTAAAAGGGCATGACTTTATAATAATAGTTACCAAAATTGGTAACAAACAAGGTGTGTACTTGGTTGGATTCATGCATTCTTATCTAATTGTAGCCTAAAAAGGCATTTATAAAGCTTAGAAGTGCATGACCCGAGGTTGAGTCGACTAGCTAATCGATCCTCGAGAGAGAAAAAAAATCCTTTAGCCAAGCTTTATTTAGATCTATAAAAGTAATACACATGCACCACTTCCCATTGGATTTCTTAACCAGCATGCAATTGGCTAGCTAAGTTAGATAAGGCTCCCCCCTTATGAAACCCAGTTTACGCAACTTTTACACCTCCTCCTCAATTACCACCTACCTTTTAAGGGAAAAATGGTGTTTCTTCTACTTTACGACCTTATAAGTCAAATTTGCGTTAAGTTAATGTGTGATAACTTCCAAGGGAATGCCTAGCATATCTAATGGTGACCAAGTAAAGATGACTTTATGGGATCAAAGGAAGTCAATGAGGCATTGCTTAAGTTCTACAGGTGTCGACTTTCCGACCTATATTTTGATGTGCTCAAAACCAAGTCCAAGCACAATCAAATGAATCAAAGAAAACAAACCATAACCTAAATACAAACCGGTCTAATTGGATGACAATTTACGTGAACCCTTTTGGAATTTTGATGAAAACCAAAGGTCAAATGATGCAATTGCAATCTATATATGTAATCTTCACCATATAACAACAAGAATAATTGAAATCCACATGAATCAAATCAAAAGAGATTGATCAAAATCGTGACTCCAACTTCTTTTATAATTCCAATTCACACCACCAATGAGATGATGTTGATTTCAAGTACTAAAGAACAATCAATCTTTAACAAAATAATTGATCACAAATTGCAATCATAAATATGTCCAAGAAAATCAAAATCAATCCTAGATATGACTCACTAGTGAAGAAATGGAAACACAACAAAGAAGGAATTGATACTACTCACAATTGCCCATTGTTGCACTCACTACAATTTCAATTCTTGGGATTGAAATTGATAAGAGAAAATGAACTATGATGAACCCTAATTCCCACACGTTAAGTGTTTGTTTATGATCTACAAAATGGCCTCCTCAAACCCTACTATAAGCAAGTATTTATACTTGCTACTCCTAGGGTTAGAAAATGGTCAAAATTACAAGTTTGCCACTTTTAAGGTAGCTAGTCCTAAATGAAAATTACAATAAAATGAAAGTGTCCTAAAAGAAAAATTACAACATAAAATAGTCCATAAAAGGAGAAATATATAAAAGAAATGAGCCTTCATGATGCCAGTCTTCAAGACACTTTTGAATTAGGTCCCGTTGAGAACCCTGATTCGCTCAATAGTATAGGTGATTTTGTATCCTGTAAGATTGATAAGTGAACCTGTTGAAATGCACTAAAATTATAATGTAAAGATGTAGGAAGTAGGTTAGCTTTCTCAAGATTAGGTTTCTCTAGCAAAACTCTCAAAGCTAGATTATGGGGACCCTTAGCTCGGGCCCTGGTAATAGGACCTGTAGGAGTCTGATTCCTATCATCTCCTCGGGCTTCTGGAAGATTTTCCCCCAAATCTGATAGGTCTTCATGCATGTCATCTGCTAAGTATGGTGATAGATCTGAGACATTAAAGGTTGCCGATACTCCATACTCTCCTGGTAACTCTATACGATAGGCATTGTCATTGATGCGCTTTAAAACCCTGAATGGTCCGTCTGACCTGGGAGACAGCTTCTGTGACTTCTTATGTGGAAACCTGTCCTTGCTAAGACTAATCCAGACTAAGTCACTTGGATTATAGAGATGAACTTTCCTGTATCTGTTTCCCTAGATTCTCTGCTATTCCTGGGTCTTCTGAAGGTGTTCAGTTGTCCGATCATAGATGTGCTGAATTTTCCTGGCTCGGTCAACTCCACTAAGACTCTCTTCCTTTGTCGTTAATCCAGCTATAAAATCCAATAGAATAGAAGGATTATAGCCATCAACAACTTCAAAGGGAGACTTACTGGTTGAACTATGAGTAAACCTATTGTACGCGAACTCAACAATAGGAAGACACAAGTCCCAATTAATAAGATTCTTGCCAACTGTTGCTCTAAGTAGATTCCCAAGCATGCAGTTGACAACCTCTGTTTGTCCATCTATCTAGGGATGGCAAGAGGTACTATACATAAGTTTAGTACCTAGTCTTCTCCATAGTGTCTTCCGAAAGAAACTAAGGAACTTAGTATCTCTATCTGACACTATGTTGTGTGGAACTCCATGTAATTTGACAATTTCCTGCACAAAAAGGTTAGTAATAAAAAGAGCATCATCTGTTTTGTGAGATGGCACAAAGTGTGACATTTTACTGAATCAATCAACAACCACCATAATAGAGTCTTTCCACCGTTGTGTTCTAGGAAATCCCAACACAAAATCAATATTGATGTCAGTCCACGGTTTATATGGTATAGGTAAAGGCATATATTCACCCTATGCACCTTTCTTCCCTTTAGCTCTCTTACAAATACCACACCTTTCTAGTACCCTATGGACATCCTTTATCATACCCTTCCAATAGAAATTCTCCCTCAATATGGCTAAGGTTCTCTTCTCACCAAAATGTCCTGACAAACCACCTGCATGTGCTTCCCTCACCAATAATTCCCTCACAGATCTAGATGGAATACATAGTTTTCCTGATTTATACAGAAAACCCTCTATCACGCAATATCCATCATACCTCTTGCCCCCAAGAGACCTCTCCATGACAGTCTTGAATTCCTCATCACATACATATTGTTCTTTCAATAACTCAAAACCCAGCAATTTTGACTGAAGAGAAGTGATAAATACATACCGTCGTGATAAAGCGTCAACAACAATATTCTGATTACCCTTTTTGTACTTTATCACATAAGCAAAACCCTCTAGAAACTCTACCCACTTAGCTTGGAGCTTAGACAAATGATGTTGTCCCCTGAAATGTTTCAAAGATTCATGATTTGTATAAATAATAAACTCTTTTGGGAGGAGATAATGCTGCCACGTCATGAGAGCCCGTACTAAGGAATAAAATTCCTTATCATATATAGAATAGTTTAAAGTTGCACCACTCAACTTCTCACTAAAGTATGCTATAGGTCTCTTTTCCTGCATTAATACAGCATCAATTCCAATCCCAGAAGCATCACATTCCAATTCAAAAACTTTGTCAAAATCAGGTAAAGCCAATAATGGAGCACAAGTGATTTTTTCTTTTATCTCTTCAAAACTCCTCTGGGCCTTTTTACTCCAAACAAAAGGGACACTCTTTTTAGTTAGTTCTGTGAGAGGACTGACAATACTACTGAAATTTTGGATAAAGCGTCTATAAAAGAATGCAAACCCATGAAAAATTTTTACCTCAGTAACTAAAGTGGGTATTGGCCATTCTTTGATTGCCCTCACTTTCTCCTCATCTATCCTAACACCTGAACCTGATATAACAAAACCCAAAAATGTTATCTCATTTTGGCAAAAGGAACACTTCTGGATATTTGCAAATAGCTGTTGTGTCCTCAATATTGAAAATACTGCCTGTAGATGCTCCACATGTTGTTCTAGGTTTTTGCTGTAGATCAGAATATCATCAAAATAAACAACAACAAATTTTCCTAGAAATTCTTTCAACACATGGTTCATCAACCTCATAAAAGTACTAGGAGCATTACTCAAACCAAAGGGCATAACCAACCATTCATACAGTCCATGACGTGTTTTAAAAGCGGTCTTCCATTCATCCCCTTCTCTCATCCGAATCCAGTGATATCCGCTTTTAAGATCCACTTTGGAGAAAACCTATGAACCATGCAACTCATCTAACATATCATCAAGTCTAGGAATAGGATACCTGTATTTGACGGTGATTTTGTTGATGGCTCTGCTATCAATACACATTCTCTAAGTTCCATCCTTCTCAGGAACAAGAAGGACAGGAATAGCGCATAAGCTGAGACTCTCTCTAACAAACCCCCATTCAACCAATCCATCTACCTGGAGCTTCAATTCCTTAGCCTCCTCGGGATTCATGCGATATGCAGGTCGGTTTGGTAACACTAAACCGGGCATAAGATCAATCGCATGCTCTATCCCTCTCAAAGGTGGTAATCCTACTGGCAAATCATCAGGAAAAATGTCAGTATACTCTTTCAATACCTAAGAAACTGCTGGAGGTAGAGATTGTGGCTCTTGTAACCCTAAGACACATCTCAACTGAAGTAAGTATGTTGGAGCCTTTTCTGTGATTAACCTCTCCATCTCACCCTGTCCCATCAATAATACCTTCTTTTCCTCAAAATTATCACATTGTATCAAAACCCTTTTAACTTCTGATGGTTGACTGATTTGTTGCTGGACATTTTAGACCTCTGAAGGTTACATAGGGTTCAAAATAACTCGTTTGCCTTCCTTTTGGAACACATAAGTATTCCTAAAACCATCATGTAAGACCCTCCTGTCATATAACCATGGTCTGCCAAGCAATATATGGGATGCACATATAGGCAAGATATCACATTCAATCTCATCACAATACTTGTCTCCTATATTGAAGGGTACCCTAGCTCTTTGGGTCACATACAAACTTCCTAGATCACTAAGCTAATGCAATTTATATGGTTTAAGATGTGAAATAGTTGTAAGTCTTAGCTTCGATACTAACGAGGCAGTTACTACATTAGTACAACTACCACCATCAATTATAAGGACACACAAATTTCCTTGTATCCTACAAGAAGTATGGAACAAGTTTTCCCTTTGTTCTTCATCCTTATTAGTAAATGTACTTAATGTTCGACGCAACACATTAGCATATTGAAGCATTTCACTAGACATTGTTGAATTCAAATTCAATCACCACAACAACAATATTTCCCACTCCTTTCAAAATCACGGTGCAACAATTTTTTCCCAATTTCCACAAGTCACTCACTTCACAAACAACTCCCACGGCAACAATATAAAAATGCACTCCACTCCTACGGCAATAATAACAAACAGCAACAACAACAAGTACACTCCACTTCCATGGCAATAATAACAAAATGTACTCCACTTTCCACAAGTTCTAACCATAACTCACAACAAAAGGCAACTTAATTCAAATTCAAAATGAGATCATTAATTGCAATATTCCACAAATGGTAAAGAGCCACTTTCAAATTCAAATGAACACACAATTACTTCTATCACTTAATGTGTGTTTTGAAATTCGAATAACTTCCTTAACTCACACCTCAAATCTGGAAATTCAAGTTTGAAAATTACAAATGTTACTCCTCACTTCCGAAAATTCAACAAGAAAATTCACACTTCTTCAATTGATCACAAAGGATCAACACTTCTTCTCCTCACGTTCTACCTCAAAGACACTTCACACTCACGGCCCCTTCTCAAGGGAACCAAGAATGTTACAAGTCTCTAAGTATACAACAACAAAACAACAAGATAGCACTTCAACAACACAATTGAAATAACTCAACTCCACTTCACAATATGAAGAACCCTAATTGAAAGTGAAGATCACGAAATCAACCAACACTAAATCCCTTCTCTTAACTTGTTCTTTGATACCAAATGATGATGTGCTCAAAACCAAGTCCAAGCACAATCAAATGAATCAAAGAAAACAAACCACAACTCAAATACAAACCGGTCCAATTGGATGACAATTTACGTGAACCCTTTTGGAATTTTGATGAAAACCAAAGGTCAAATGATGCAATTACAATCCATATATGTAATCTTCACCATATAACAACAAGAATAATTGAAATAAACGTGAATCAAATCAAAAGGGATTGATCAAAACCGTGACTCCAACTTCTTCTACAATTCCAATTCACGCCACCAATGAGATGATGTTGATTTCAAATACTAAAGAAAAATCAATCTTTAACAAAATAATTAATCACAAATTACAATCAGAAATATGTCCAAGAAAATCCAAATCAACCCTAGATATGAATCACTAGTGATGAAATGGAAACACAACAAAGAAGGAATTGATACTACTCACAATTGCCCTTTGTTGCACTCGCCACAATTTCAATTCTTGGGATTGAAATTAATGAGAGAAAATGAACTAGGATGAACCCTGATTCGCACATGTTGAGTGTTTGTTTCTAATCTGCAAAATGGCCTCCTCAAACCCTACTATAAGCAAGTATTTATACTTGCTACTCCTAGGGTTAGAAAATGGTCAAAATTACAAGTTTGCCACTTTTAAAGTGACTAGTCCTAAATGAAAATTACAATAAAATGAAAGTGTCCCAAAAGAAAAATTACAACATAAAATAGTCCATAAAAGGAGAAATATATAAAAGAAATGAGCCTTCATGATGCCGGTCTTCAAGATACTTTTGAATTAGGTCCCATTGAGAACCCTGATTCGCTCAGTAATATAGGTGATTTTGTATCATGTATAACTGATAAGTGAACCTGCTAAAATGAACTAAAATTATAATGTAAAGATGTAGGAAGTAGGTTAGCTTTCTCAAGATTAGGTTTCTCTTGCAAGACTCTCAAAGCTAGATTATGAAGACTCTTAGCTCGAGCCCTAGTTATAGGTCTTGTAGGAGTCTGATTCCTATCATATTGTTTGCTTGAGGCTGCTACTAAGTTGTGTTATCTCCGTAATTACCCAAACAAAAAAATTTATTTAATGTTTATTATAAAATAAAACTAAGGTCGAAAGTGGAAAGTTTATATAATATGGGGGGTAAATTGGTAAGTTTCTCAAAGGGATATAAATACCCCACTTTGACCTAACACGCCTCCTTTTTCCGTTTACATTGTGATAACACAAAGGAAAGAGAAAATGCTCTATAGAACACTAAGGCAACTTAACAACTGATAACTAGGATCAAACCTATTACACTAAGTAAGGCCTTCAATGATAGGATTTTTATTCGTAAGTATGGAATTGAGGATTTAACCAATTTCTATTACATTGTTCATTAGAATTCGGGTCAAGGAAGGGGATAGAATCAGCATGGAGATCAATCAATTAAGGAATTGATTCAGGAAAATTGCAAAATAAGTTCACTAACTTATGAAATTCAATTGGAAATTACAACTTTTAGGATTAAATTAAACTAAAAGCAAGGGATTTGGAATTAAGATGAATTGGGAAGCGAGAAATTAGGGTTCATGAAGGAAAACATGGAACATGATTAAGTACACACCCATGTACTTGCTTGGGTACTAGGGCATGTTGAAGATGGAAAAATTATAAAAAGGTACATAACTAATGACACAACCATGTACTTGGGCATGTTAAAATGTTAGAATTTACAAAAAGGTACACAACCATCCTACACGACCATGTACTTGGGCCGTGCTAAAATACACGATTTCAAACATGACCATGTACTTAAGGAAACCTTGTTTCTTGATTAAATTTCTAATTGAACGAATTTCCATGCAGCCTAGGTAGCTAATAAGACCTTAGAAAATCTAATAGAATAAAAGAATTAAGTGTTGGTCTCGAATTAAGTAATCAAGAGGGGAGGTGTGAACTAATTGCTTACTAAATTCTTTTAAAAAATTGCTAGTTAAAAACAACCCCTTCAACTACTTAACTTAATTATGGTGTGAAAAAAAAATATTTATAAACAATTACAAGTTATTACAACATAGAAATTAAAAGATAGAGAGAAGAAAATCGGGCAAGCTATTTATGGAGGTTTCACCTTAAGCATCAGTCCTCTCTTCCAGCTTTATTGCCAAGGACCCGATTTTCCACACCAGTATTATTCTACTAATTCAAAATGAATTTGAAATATTAAAATCGTTGTGCGAACACCTTGGCTTCAAAAACACCCTACTCTATCTATCTAGCCTATCTTTAAAGTTATTCACAGATCTACAAAGTTACAAGTAGCCTCTCACTAATATACGTATCTAGCTTTCAAGAATTATTGAAAATAGATTAGGAAATGAGAATTTGTATCCTCCAAAAATTAATTCGAGTGTAATATAAAAATTTGTAAAAGACAAAGTAGCTTCTAACTTAGTCTCTGAGTTTTGATAATGCTCTTTTTCTTATAAACGAATATTGTACTATTCTCTATTTTCTTCTTGTCCTTGAATCTTTTAATTTTGCTTCTATTTATACACAAAAATGTAATGACTACATTATTGATCTATCTTTAACTAGAAAGTTTGTTGCCATGATCTTACTTTAAATGCTTGAGAATTATCCCAAGAGATTTTATAGATATCTATAGGATTTTGAAACTTAAATCTAATATCTTAATAATATGTTATAAAAATTCTATCGAATTTATTGTTGAAAATGGTCTAGATTCATCCTTATATCAAGTTATATCTTATTTACATAAAATCGATTGATGAAATCAATCACCACTTATTTTAAGGAATGTCTAAGAACTCTTTCTCTCATCCTTAAGATCACAAAGGTATGTGATCTTTAAAATATCTGACATAATCCTTTTAATATTGATCTTTCTTGTAGCAAAACCAAACATACGAAATCAATCACAATTTAACTAAATCTCTTATTTCCAAAATTAATCATTTAGATCCCCACGGATATTTTTCCTATTTTAGTGAAACATACTACCCAAATACTAATCTTCTTGCAGCAAAACCAACTATACAAAATTAATCATGAATTTATAACGATTTAACTCAATCTCTTAATTCCAAAATTAAACACTTAGATCCCCATGGATATTAGTCCTACTTTAGTGAAACAAATTGAACATATTACTCAAATATATTTAATAAGTAGAACTAGGTCTTTGAAATTGATAGTTAACCAACTTACGTTGATATATAAAGTTGTTCTATTTATATGAACTCATAACAGCAACATCTTTTGACTTATATTTTGAGTAATTAGAAACAACATAGCTTTCCTTCTAACTCTTAGTTCAAATTGTAAATATAATGAACTTCATTAAAAACATTTAGAACTTTCTGTTATCATCAAAATACTTTTAGAGAGATCATAACATTCTCCCCCTTTTTGATGATAGTAAAACCCTTTCTCATAAAACAATCACAAAAAAATAATAGATGCAAGTTTAGTCAATTTTGAATACAACAATCATTATTTAGCACTCCCATCATTATTCATGTATCTCCTATTCTAATTCATATATCATAGTTTTAATTCATGTATCACAATTCTATATTTCTCCCCCTTTTTGATATCATAAAAATAAAAAATAAAACTCCCCCTCAAAATAATATATCAGATAATCAACATAAAAATAAATATCAGAATCTTGAAAGAGTAGAAAACATGTCAAATATTTTATATATGAACACATTCATCAATGAACCTGATATATGTATATGCATGTACCAATTTTTTTTTTATTATTATTATCACAGATAACTAAAAAGAATAACAAATACCAAGTTCATTTCTAATAAGCTCAAATTTTATTTTATCTAACGGTTTAGTGAAGATGTCAACCAATTGATTTTCAGTTGAAACATATTCAATATTTATTTCTCCATTATTTACATGATCCCTAATAAAATGATGTCTAACTTCTATATGTTTAAATCTAAAATGATGCACTGGATTTTTTGTTAAATTAATCGCACTAGTATTATCGCATTTTATTGGTATATTTTTAAATACGAAGCCATAATCCATCAATTGTTGTTTTATCCATAATATTTGTGTAAAAAAATTTCCTATAGAAACGTATTTAGCTTCAACAATAGCAAGAGCAATTGAGTTTTATTTCTTGGATGACCAAGAAACTAACTTATCTCCTAGAAATTGATAAGTACCAGATGTACTTTTTCTGTCAATTTTGCACCCTGCATAATCTGCATCAAAATATCTAATTAAATCATAATTTTGATTTTTTAGATACCAGATACCTAACTTAGTAGTATATGCAATGTATTTAAAAATTCTTTTTACTACTGGTAAATGTGTTTCAATAGGATTACTTTGAAAATGAGCACACAAACAAACACTGAATAATATGTTGGGACGAAAAGCAGTTAAATATAATAGGGAACCAATTAAACTTCTATAAAGCTTATGATTTACCTTTTTACCTTCTAAATCAACATCTAACTTAGTTGAGGTTGATATAGGAGTCTCTGCACCTTTGATATTTCCAAAATTAAATTTTTCCAATATTGATTGGTGTACTTTTCTTGATGTACAAATATACCATCCTCCATTTGCTTTATTTGGAGTCCAAAAAAGAAGTTGAGTTCTCCCATTAGTGACATTTCAAACTCTACTTGCATCATCTTAGAAAACATCTTGCAATATTCTTCATTAGTATAACCAAACACAATATCACCTACATATATTTATACTATTGGAGTATCATTGTCATAATGTTTTAATAATAATATAGTATCCATTTTCCTCTTTTAAATCCATTCTTAATTAAAAATTGATTATGCCGTTCATACCATGCTCTAGGAGCCTGTTTTAATCCATATAATGCCTTTTTAAGCTTGTAAACATAATATGCCTTAAATGGATCTTCAAATCTTGGTGGTTGTTCTACATATACTTCTTCCGTTAAATGGCCATTTAGGAAGGCGCTCTTAACGCCCATTTGGAATAGTTTAAAACTCTTTAGACATGCATATGATAATAATAGCCTAATTGCCTCTAATCTTGCCACAAGTGCATAGGTCTCATCATAATCTATGCCTTCTTCCTAAGAGTATCCTTTTGCAACTAGCCTAGCCTTATTTCTAACAACTTTTCCATAATCATCTAATTTGTTTTTAATACCCATTTAGCTCATGTTATGGATTTATCTTTCAATCTTGGTATTAATGACCATACTTGGTTTCTTTGAAATCGGTTTAGCTCTTCTTGCATAGCATCTATCCAATTGTTATCAACTAGAGCTTCTTCTATTGAAGATGGTTCAGTTTTAGATAGTAATGCAAAATGATTTTCTATATCCTTATAACTAGCTCTAGTCCTTATTTCTGATTGGACATCACCTATTACCTGTTCTATGGGATGATTGGATTGAATTCTTGTAGACTTGGATAGATGAACACATACCTGGGTAGGTTCTGATTTATCTTCTGAACTACCTTTCTAATTCATCTTCTAAGTTATCTTCTGAGTTCATTTTTGCTCTAGATGTTCTTGGTGTATTGGACTTTGTATTTTGATTTTCTTTAATTTTTGTGCACGATACAAAGGAAATATTTTCATAATCTCTTTTGGATATGATTAGGTTTTCATCATCAACATAATTTATTATTCCTTCTTCAACAAATCTTACACTTATAGATTCTTCAACTATTCTAGAAGTCTTGTTAAACACACAATAAGCTTTACTATTGATTGAATATCCTAAGAATATGGCTTCATCAACTCTTTCGTTAAACTTTCTTAAAGCTATGTCTATTTTCTTCTCAAAAAACTTACTTCCAAAAACATGAAACTAGGAAACCTTAGGTTTCCTTCATTTAAAAATTTCATACAATGTTTTTCTAGTTAAAGGCCTTACATAAACACGATTAATGATGTGGCACGCAGTTGAAACAACTTCAACCTAAAAATATTGTGCTATACCACTTTTGTTTAATAAGGTGCATGTCATTTCTTGGATTGTTCTATTTTTATGCTCAACTACTCCTTTTTGTTGTGAAGTATAGGGGGCAGAAAAATTGTGTGATGCCATTTTCTTCACAAAATTTGATAAAATTGTTATTTTCAAATTCTTTTCCATGATCAGTCCTTAGACTGATAAGGGAATATCCTTTTTCATTTTGAACTTATTTTGAAAAATTTTCAGAGGATTTTTAGGCATCACTTTTATGTCGTAAAAATAGAACCTAAATATATCAAGAAAAATCGTCAACTAATACAAATCCATATTTGTTACCACCTAAACTTAAGGTTTGTGTAAAGCCAAATAAATCCAAATGCAATAGTTCTAATGGCCTTTTGGTTGAGATAACTTTCTTACTCTTATGAGAATAGATACCATTTTATTTTTCAAACATGTAGCACAACGAATATCTTCTCTTATATTCAATTTTGGCAAACCATTAATTAAGTTATTTTTTGATAAATTCTCTAATTGTATAAAACTAACATGTCCCAACTTTCTATGCCAAAGATAAATACTATCATTGATTCACAAAAAGCAATTTTCAGCATCTACTTTTGCAGGCTCAATTAGATAGATATTCTTTTTCTTATAGCCTTCAAAGAGTCTTATATTATCTTTATTATATGCTATAACTTTATCTTGATCAAAAATCATTTTATATCCTTTATCGCAAAGTTAACTAATACTTAATAAATTATGCTTCAAACCTTGTACCAAATATACATTTTTAATGATAAAAGGAGGAATGCCAATGTTATCGGTTGTAATGATTCTTCCCTTACTATCATCACCAAACTTCACGTATCCTTTTTCTTTCCACTCAAGGCTAGTGAACAATGAAGAGTCACCAATCATATGAGGTGAACATCCATTGTCAAGATACCATGCACCCTTAAGTTTTGCTCCGTATTCCTACAATCACAAGAAAAAGGATCATACCTTTTTTGGAACCCAAACAAGCTTGGGTCCTTTAAAATTTAAGCTCGTGTTATTAAGTTGATTCACTTGATTTAGAATGAGCTTGTTATTTTTATAATAAAAATTCTTTTCAATATGCCCCAACTTGTTACAGAAGAAACAAGCATAGGTATTAGTTACATTATACCAGTTACTTACCTATCTTGGTTGCCATTGATCAAGACACCTTTTGACATACCTTCTAACCGGTTTCTTATTATATCCCTTAATAGGATTTTTTTCTGTTCTAATCTGGGTGTCTTCTTATGTACCATTTGTCTTGTGTCACAACTTTGCCTTTGTCTTCATTTTTATTATTTTCACCATTCTTTTGAATTAGAGTTTTATTTAATTTAACAAAAATAGTCCTTTTTACATCATTTGAGCTTTCTACGTTATTATATCCTAAACTAATTTTTTAGTTGTCAATTTTTTTAGCAGAAATTAACATTTGTAATTTTTTATCACTTTCATTGAATTTACTAAGTGTGTTGCCAATTGTTTGAGAAAGTTCATTTATTCTAAATTTAAGATCTTTAATTTCTTTTCTTAATAGAACATTCTCATCAATTAAAGCATCCTTTGTTATGCACAGATTGTTATTATCAATTTGTAGATCTTCAAAATCAATTTTTAATATGTCAATCTCACCAATTGAGAGTGCATTCATTTGAGTCAATGCATTTTTCTCATCAACTAAAGCTCTATTTTCTAAATTAAGTTTGTTAATTTTAACATCTGCTTTAGTCAATGCATTTAACAATTTTTTAATCTCAACATAAACATTATCAAGTAAATCCTCTTCTATTTCAGAATCAAAGTGTACCTTAGACATTGCCATTAAACACATATGCTTCCTCATCTTCATCTTCAGAATTCCCTTCATTAGTTTCCAAATCTTCTAGGTCACTCTACGTTGATAACAGTCCTTTACGTTTCTTTTTGTACTTCTCATGTTTCTTGATAAGCACTAGACATTCATATTTTATTTGACCTGGTTTCTTGCATTCATAACATATCAATTCCTTCTTTTTCTCTTTCTTTTCTTCCTTTTCTTTATAACCTTTCATGTATTAAATTTTCCATGGTTAGAACTTAACCTCTTATTAAATGACATTTCCTTTCCTTTCCTTTTTAGAAATTTACTAAGACGTTTAGCTAATAAGTTTATGTTTTCATCCTCATCACTTTCTACTTCTATATCAGAATCACTCTCCACTTCTCTAACTTTAAATGCTATGTTCCTTTTGCTATTGTCTTTATCAGAAGTATGCCTAATGTGAGATTCATATGCCATTAGTTTTTCTCTCAACTAGCTTAATGTCAGTTTGTTCAGGTGTTGAGCTTCCTCAATTGTAGTCTTTTTAGCATCCCACAATTTGGGCAAGATTCTTAGAATTTTTCTTACAAGGTCAACATCTTTTAGTTTATGATTCAATAAGGATAATTGATTTGTAATTGTTGCAAAACGATTGAAAGCTTCCTTAATATTTTCATTGGGCTTAAACCAAAACAACTCATATTCCTGCATTAATGAGTTAATCTTAGTATCTTTGATTGTTGATGTTCCTTCATGAGTTTCACAAAGTGTGTCCTAGATTTCTTTCACAGTCCTGCAAGAAGAGATCAAGTAATATTCTAAATGAGTTATTCTAGCAAGTAACAAGTTCTTAGCTTGATGATTCTTTTCAAGCTTTCTCTTATCAGCTTCTATCAAAGTCTGATCTTCATCTTCTTTGACAGATTCATCTCTAAATTGTATGATTTCCCATGAGCTAAAGTCTATTGCCTTGATATAAGTTTCCATCCTAAATTTCCAATAACCAAAATTAGTACCATAAAAGTAAGGAGCATGATTTGTAGAAATAGAAATACTATTTTCAACCATAGGATCTTGAACTCAAGTATTATTAGAATCTCTACTCTGATACCAATTGTTGGTCTCAAATTAAGTAATCAAGAAGGGAGGAGTGAATTGATTGCTTGCTAAATTCTTTTAAAAAATTGCTAGTTAAAAACAACCCATTTGACTAGTTAATTTAATTATGGTGTGAAAAAAAAAATATTTATTAACAATTACAAGTTATTATAACATAGAAAATAAAAGATAGAGAAAAGAGAATCAGGCAAGCCATTTATAGAGGTTCCACCTTAAGCATGAGCCCTTTATCCAACTCTACTACCAAGGACCCGGTTTTCCACATCGATATCATTCCACTAATCCAAAACGAATTTGAGAGATTACAATCATTTAGCTAACACCTTGGCTTCAAAAACACCATGCTCTACCTATCTAGCCTATCTCTAAAGCTATTCACAGATCTACAAAGTTACAATTAGCCTCTCACTAATATACATATCTAGCTTTCAAGAATTATTGAAAACAAATAAGGAAATGAGAATTTGTATCCTCCAAAAATCAATTCGAGTGTAATATGAAAATATGTAAAAGACGGAGTAGCTTCTAAGTTAGTCTCTGAGTTTTGATCATGCTCCTTTTTCTAATAAATGAATATTGTACTATTCTCTATTTTCTTCTTATCCTTGAATCTTTTGATTTTGTTTCTATTTATACACAAAAATGTAATGACTACATTGTTGATCTGTCTTTAACTAGAAAGTTTGTCACCATGATCTTGCTTTGAATGCTTGAGAATTATCTCAAGAGATTTTATAGATATCTGCAAGATTTTGAAACTTAAATCCGATATCTTAATAATATGTTATAGATATTTTGTCGAATTTATTATTGAAAATGGTCCAAATCCATCTTTATATCGAGATATATCTTATTTGTATAAAATCAATTAATGAAATCAATCACTGCTGATTTTAAGGAATGTCTAAGAACTCTTTCTCTCATCCTTAAGATCACGAAGGTATGTGATCTTTAAAATATCTGACATAATCCTTTTAATATTGATATTTCTTGTAGCAGAACCAAACATACAAAATCAATCACAGTTGAACTAAATCTCTTATTTCCAAAATTAATCATTTACATCTCCATGGATATTTTTCCTATTTTAATGAAACGAATTGAATATATTACCTAATCTTAATTCCAAAATTAATCACTTAGATTTCCATGGATATCTTTCTTACTTTAGTTAAACATATTACCCAAATATTGATCTTCTTGTAGAAGAACCAAATATACAAAATTAATCATGAATTTATAATGATTTAACTCAATCTCTTAATTCCAAAATTAAACACTTAGATCCCCATGGATATTTGTCCAACTTTAGTGAAACGAATTGAACATATTATCTAAATTTATTTAAAAAGTAGAGTTGGGTCTTCAAAATTAATAGTTAACCAACTTACGTTGATATATAAAGTTGTTCTATTTATACAAACTTGTAATAGCAACATCTTTTGACTTATCTTCTGAGTAATTAGAAACAATGTAGCTTTCCTTCAACTCTTACTTCAAATTGCAAATATAATGAACTTCATTAAAAACATTTAGTACTTTTTTTTCATCAAAATACTTTCAGAGAGATCATAACATTAAGAAATTAGATTATTCTTAAAGTAGTACTAAGAGGAAATCATTATTGTTTTAACATATTACATATTAGCTTTAAATCTAAGAATAGTTGTGCTTAAGACAAAGATACCAGGTATGTGTAACTTGTTTGTTATCTTGTGCTTGTTAAGTTAGTATGTATTGAACTTGATTAAGTTGAATGAAATGATTAAGTGTTTAAGTGTTTGTTGTATGTGCTTGGTTCAACCTAAGAGCCCATTGTGGAAGATCCCTAGGGAGCATCTCAATGATCTTTGTGTGGCGTTATCCCTAGTGAAGTCATGCTTGGAAATAATCTGGGTGGGTTCAAGGATTAAGGATTCATGGTGTTGGGACCATAGTGGCAGTTTCCATTACCAATTTAAGTTTTAAGGATTCATAGGTGTGGGGCTTGTAGTGGTAGTTCCCATCACCAACTTAAGGTTTAAGTGCTTAAATGTGTTTGACGGGGTCATAAGTACCCTATTGATGCTTTGTGGAGTTAAGTATATCATGAACCTATTAATTGATATTCAAGTTCTGCATAAATGTATGTGAATTAAGTTCTTGCTTGTATATGCGTATGTGCTTGTTGTTATACATACTGAGCACTAACTCACCCCTCGAGGATTATTATTTTTAGATGTAGGCATAAAGGGATATGTTAACCAAGAAGATGACCTGGGAGTGAATGTATAAGAGAGTGAAGAGGAAAACTTTCATTATTATTATGGTGATTAGAATTTAGAAGGAATTGTGTTATAGACATTCCACTACTTTAGATTTTAATCATGAATGAATTGTTATGGTTTGCTATAAATTTGAAAGGTGAATTGGAATATATCTGTATTATGTTAGAAGTATGGGAATTTTTTAATGGATGAATGTCAAGTAATACAGGTTACAGGTTTAAATGGTATCAAAGTAGGGTTAAGAGCCTTAACATGTCCTTGTCTGGCAAAGACACATGGCAAGTAGTAGCGCTCTCTGGTTTTGGGGCATTATAGCTAATATGGTATCAAATCTTAGGTTTAATGATCCATTAAAGCATAGGTTGATGGTCTTTAGGAGCTTAAGTTTTGATCTTTAGAGCTTAGGTTTGATGATCCTTAGAAACTACGTGATAATCAATAGATATAAGTTTCAAATAATAGAAAATAGAATGTGATATTTAGAGAAATTAAGTATTTGATCTGTAGGATAATGAGACATGAAGAGAGTAGGCATAGTTATGAGACATCTATTTTATTCATAAAATTATTTTATTTTATTATTATTTTACTTACACATATTTCAACTACTAAGTTATATATATACAAATATGCATTATGTGTAGAGGTATATATATGTGTATATACTAACACACCTTGATACTTACATTGACTGATACTAACTCTCAATTCTATCCAGCTGTTTCTTCCCAACAAAATGCCTTCAAGAAGAATAATTAGATTAGGCACATGAACGGGTACTAGGTGTGGCAACCCAAATGATGGGAACATTTAGGGACAGTAACCATAAGGGGCTATTGACACAACAACATCAATCCTCTAATATTCCACAACGTAGAAATGCTAATGAACCCATTAGCTTTTATAGGTTCATCAAGGTGGCAAAAGAATTTAACCCAAGAGTGGATAACTCAATTGAGGCTGAGGATTGGGTACAAAAGATGGAGAAGAAATTTGTTGTCTTTCAAAAACCTAAAGATAGAAAAGTTAATTATGCTACATTCACACTGAAGGGAACTGTAGCAAAATAGTGAACCTCAGTCCCTAGATTGGCATGAGAATGTTTGAACTAGGTGATACGAACAATGCCCACATGTGACGAAACCCTATACTAATACGTTTGGAATTGCAACCCAAGATGCCAAAACAACCAAAGTGGAACCGCGACCCATTGCCTATAGATGAGGCAAGAACCTTGGTATATTCTGTTGACGCCACAATCGGGATGAAAGACCGATTGATAAGTCTGGTTTAAACGCTACGGAAAAAATCCGATAAGTTCAAGAGAAGTTCTTTGGAGAACCAAGAGAGGAATTCTCTCAAATTGTGTTATTCAATGTTGTATGTATGTTCCATCTGTGTTTTTCCAAACCTAGCAGCTTTTAATAGGGTTTACAATTCGTAAAACAAAAGCCCAAAACGACATAACATAATAAAGTTGCGGAAACATAACAAACAGGCAATGTACACCGGCGGCGTAGTAGCCGGCGTAGGATGTACGCCGGGTATAAGCCGGCGGCGTAGAAGCCTGGCATAGTCCCTCTGTCACGCTCAAATTGCAACGCCAGTTCAAGGCCGGCAGCGTTTAAGCCAGCGTTGTCAAGACTGGCAGCTTTGATCTCCTATACCTTGATCTCCTTGAATGACTTGTACAAATGCAAGTTCTTTCTCATGGTTGCTCCAATCCTTTCCGGCTTCTTGGAAATCCTTTATCAACCCGTTAAGTGCTTCCTTGAATCGTTTCGCTCGAGTTCTTGTGATCGGTCCAAGTGGCACTTCAAGAGGATCCACATTCCACCTTCTAGCTTGGCTCCCATCATGGCTCTCATCATTCCCCTCCTCTAGAAAAGGATTTATCCTCAAATCGTCGCCTACATCAAAAGGACTCAGATCAGTAACGTTAAAAGTAGCACTTACTTGATACTCACCTGGCAAATCTAACTTGTAGGCATTATCATTAATGCGCTCAAGAATTTGAAATGGCCCATTGCCTCTAGGAAGTAATTTAGATCGATGCTGCACAGGAAACCGCTCTTTGCGCATGTGAACCCAAACCCAGTCTCCAAGTTCAAAGAAAACTTGTCGACGACCCTTATTGGCTTGTTTCACATACTGTTTTGTCCTTTGCTCAATGTTTAGCCTTGCCTTCTCATGGAGCTGTTTAATAAATTTTGCTTTCTTCTTACCATCTAGGTTAACATACTCAGAAATAGGAAGAGGTGATAAATCCAAAGGAGTTAGTGGATTAAAACCATACACAATTTCAAAAGGAGTAAACTTAGTAGCAGAATGCATTGTGCGATTATAAGCAAATTCAACATGCGGCAAACAATCCTCCCAACTTTTAATGTTCTTTTTAATGACAGCCCTCAATAAAGTAGATAAGGTTCGATTTACTACCTCAGTTTGATCATCGGTCTGTGGATGACAAGTAGTAGAGAACAGTAACTTAGTTCCTAACTTAGCCCACAAGGTCTTCCAGAAGTAGCTCAAGAACTTAGCATCCCGATCCGACACGATTGTTCTAGGCATACCATGCAATCTCACAACTTCCCTAAAGAACAAACTAGCAATATGGCAAGCATCATCTGTTTTGTGGCAAGGAATGAAATGTGCCATCTTAGAGAACCTATCCATGACTACAAAAATAAAGTCTCAACCATACCTAGATCTGGGTAATCCTAATACAAAATCCATGGAAATATCTACCCAAGGCTCATGAGGAATGGGAAGTGGGGTATAAAGTCCATGAGGTTGGACTCTAGATTTTGCTTGCTTACAAGTGACACATCGCTCACAAATCCTCTCAACATCTCGTTTCATGTGAGGCCAATAAAAGTGTTCCTGCAAAACCCCTAAAGTTTTAGCTACTCTAAAATGCCCCATTAAACCTCCTCCATGAGGCTCCCTCACTAATAACTCTCTTAAAGAACACTTTGGAATGCAAAGTTTATTCTCCCTAAACAAAAATCCCTCATGCTTATAAAATTTACCATGACCACTCTTCTCACAGCACACATACTCTTCACAAAAATCTCGATCAGCAGCATACAATTCTTTAATATGCTCAAAACCAAGCAATCTAGAACTAAGAGTAGAGATAAGAGCATACCTTCTAGAAAGTGCATCAGCAACAACGTTCTCTTTACCTTGCTTGTAGTGGATGACATAGGGAAATATTTCGATGAACTCCACCCAACGAGCATGCCTTTTGTTTAGCTTATGTTATCCCTTCAAGTACTTCAAGGATTCATGATCAATGTGGATCACGAACCCTTTTGACCAAAGATAGTGTTGCCAAGTCTCCAGCGCTCGAACCAATGCATATAACTCCTTGTCATAAGTAGGGTAGTTCAAGGTTACCCCACTTAGCTTCTCACTAAAGAACGCAATTGGTCTCCTTCTTGCATGAGAACTGCTCCAATACCTATTCCTGAAGCATCACAATCTCAAAAGTTTTAGAGAAATCAGGTAAAGCAAGTAGTGGCGCATGAGTCAACTTATTTTTAAGCGTCTGAAAGGCTTTCTCTTGTTGCTCTCCCCAACTGAACCCCACGTTCTTCTTGATACTTCAATAAGTGGTGCTGCAATGGTGCCGAAATCCTTCACAAACCTCCTATAAAAGCTCGCTAGTCCATGGAAACTCCGAACGGTACTTACATTAGTTAGACTAGGCCATTCTTGGATCGCACGAATCTTCTCTTCATCAACTTGTATTCCCTATGCACTAACAATAAAACCAAGAAACACAAGTTTGTCTGTGTAAAAAGTGCACTTTTTGAGATTAGCATATAATTGCTCCTTTCAAAGCACTTCCAAAACATCCCTCAAGTGAGATATATGGTCTTCCAAACTCTTGCTGTAAATGAGAATATCATCAAAATAGACAACCACAAATTTGCCAATAAAAGTCCTCAAAACATGGTTCATAAGTCTCATGAAAGTACTAAGTGCGTTAGTTAAACCGAAAGGCATTACTAACCACTCATATAATCCATATGTTGTCTTAAATGCAGTTTTCCATTCATCACCTTCTTTCATTCTAATTTGGTGATATCTGCTTTTCAAATCAATTTTGGAAAAAAACACTAGACCCATGTAACTCATCTAACATGTCATCTAAGCGAGGAATGGGATGACGATACTTCACCGTGATGTTGTTGATGGCGCGACAATCAACACACATTCTCCATGACCCATCCTTCTTAGGCACCAAAATCACAGGCACTGCAGATGGGCTCATGCTTTCTCTCACGTACCCTTTCTCCATTAAGTCATTGACCTACCTTTAGAGTTCCTTTGTCTCCTCTGGATTGCTCCTATAAGCTGGCTTGTTTGGAATAGATGCTCCGGGTACAAGGTCAATCTGGTGCTCAATACCACGAATAGGTGGTAACCCCTTTGAAATCTCCTCAGGGAAGACATCTTCAAAGTCCTGCACAATAGACACAACCACACTAGGTAAAGAGTTAAAAAGTTCGTTAGTATTCAATCAAGTTTCCTTAAAAACCAGCAACAACATAGGTTGCTTCATCACTAACGCTCTCCTCACTACACTCGCTCTTGCCACACAACTCTCCTTTTGCAAGGCTACGCTCTCTTTTTCACTCACCACCAAAGTTGATCCCCCTTCAACTTGGCCTCTCACACTCTTTCCAGCCTTCCTCTCTTTTTCCTTTTGATTTCAACTTTTGTTGTTCCTTTTCTTTTTCAATGTCTTTTGCTCTCTCACTCTCCCTCTATTTTTCACTCACCTTATATTTTGCAAAAGATTGTTGTAGCTGCAACTGATCCTCATACACTTGTTTAGGTGTTAAGGGTTTGAGATTAAAGCTTTTGCCCTAGTAAACAAGTGTATACTTGTTAGAAAAGCCATCATGAACAACCTTCCTGTCAAACTGCCATGGCCTCCCCAACAACACATGACAAGCCTGCATTGACACTACATCGCATAATACCTCATCTTCATACCTACCGATGCGAAAAGCAATTAAGGCTTGCTTACTCACCTTAGTCTCACCACTATCATTCAGCCACTGCAATTTATATGGGCTAGGGTGTTTAGCGGTCTTGAGCCCCAACCTCTCAACAATGAAAGTACTCACTACATTAGTGCAACTCCCCCCATCAATGATCAAACTACAAATATGGTCACCTAGATAACATCTAGTATGAAAGATATTCTCTCGTTGCACCTCATCTTCTTCCTTCACCTGCACATTCAAAGCTCGCTTCACTACTACCACTAACTTCCCTGCTGCAGGCTCCTCATCATCACTAGCATCCTCCAATGGAGGCATATCATTATCTTCACTATCCCCCTCAGTCTCATACTCACCATCATCACGCAAAATCATAACACGTCTATTCGGACATTGACTAGCAATATGGCCTCTGCCTTAGCATTTAAAACATTTAATGTCACGATTTCTAGGAGTAGAAGAATCAAGTTTACCTTGATTACCAGGAGTAGAACCTCCTTGCTTCTGCTCTCCTTTTGGCTTGGTGGGTAAAGACTCTTCTTCCTTCCTCCAATGGTTAGTCTTCCACGTAGATGAACCAACACCCTGTTAAAACCGTGCAGTACTACTACCTTTTGTCCTGTGTTGGTTCTCAACCTTTATAGCCATGTGAACCATATCTTCCAATTCCACATAATGCTGCAATTCTACTACATTTTGAATCTCTCTATTCAACCCAACAAGAAACCTAGCCATGGTAGCCTCTCTATCCTCCTCAACATTTGCTCGAATCATAGTAACCTCCATCTCCTTGAAATACTCATCCACACTTCGGCTACCCTGCTTAAGAGTTTGCAGTTTGTTATGCAATTCACAATAGTAATAAGTAGGAACAAACCGCTTCTTCATCACCCTCTTCATCTCTTCCCAAGACTCAATGGGTGGTTCACCATTCCTTCTTCTATTCAACATCAGTTGATCCCACTACACTATAGCATAATCCGAAAACTCAATGGCAGCAAGCTTCACTTTCTTTCTCCTACCATAATTGTGACAATCAAACACCATCTCTACCTTCTTCTCCCATTCTAAGTATGCATCGGGATCATTCTTCCCTTGGAAAGGAGGAATCTTCATCTTTATACTACTCAATTGATTATCCTCTCTATCCATATCTCCTCTATTCCTACCACCATAACCTCTATAACTCCCGATAGAAGGTTCATCAAATTCATCATCAGAAATTTCATCTCCACCCCTTTGTCCTCTCTTACAACAACTCTCCCTCTTATGCCCTTGAAAGACGTTTTTAGATTGCTCTAGTTTCTGCTCCACCATTTCATGAATTTATTCCATTCCCTCCTGAAACATTCTCTTCATCTCACTCCTCAACGCCTCAATCACTAACCTAGCATCAAACCTCCCCCTCTCACCTTCAAGAGAATGTTGCCTCGACATAGTTCCTGCAATGAAAGGTTAGTACTAACACAAATATATAGGATTAAGCCTCACGTGTTTCACTCAAGAAGGATATCCCACAATCACTCGTGTATTCTCACAAACAGATATGATATCAACTCATTAATCTCTCTTCTCAATTCTCTTGGAACTAATCCAAACCACACCACATTCTTCCATAAAATTCAACAACAAACTCTCCGGGCTTGAATTTTCCTTTTTCTTTCTTTTTTGTTGTCTTTGTTTTCATTCTTCTCCTCTCTTTTTTTTTTTTTGTTTTCGTTCCTTTTTTTCTCTTTTTTTTTTTTTTTTGTAACAAGATTGCTAGAATGAAATTACACAACTCAAGAGACAATTAACACTATGGACTTGAGTATGAAGCGATGGTACTACGAAACTTGATAGGAACAATTGATATGAACAATTGGAGTTAGGGTTTTGATGTTACCTTTCTCAAACCGAATTGATGTTTAACAAACCTAGGCTCTGATACCAAACTGATACGAACCACGCCCACGTGGGACGAAACCCTATACCAATACGTTTGGAATTGCAACCCAAGATGCTAAAACAACCAAAGTGGAACTGCGACCTGTTGCCTATAGATGAGGCAAGAACCTTGGTATATTCTGTTGACGCCACAATCGGGATGAAAGACCGATTGATAAGTTTGGTTTAAACGCCACGAAAGAAATCCGATAAGTTCAAGAGAACTTCTTTGGAGAACTAAGAGAGGAATTCTCTCAAATTGTGTTATTCAATGTTGTATGTATGTTCCATCTGTGTTTTTCCAACCCTAGCAGCTTTTAATAAGGTTTACAATTCGTAAAACAAAAGCCCAAAATGACATAACATAATAAAGTTGCGGAAACATAACAAACAGGCAATGTATGCCGGCGGCATAGTAGCCGGCGTAGGATGTACACCGGGTATATAGGCCAGCGGCGTAGAAGGCCGGTGTAGTCCCTCTGTCACGCTCTAATTGCAACGCCGGTTCAAGGCTGGCAGCGTTTAAGCCAGCGTTGTCAAGACTGGCAGCTTTGGTCTCCTATGCCTTGATCTCCTTGAATGACTTATACAAATGCAAGTTCATTCTCATGGTTGCTCCAATCCTTTTCGGCTTCTTAGACATCCTTTATCAACCTGTTAAGTACTTCCTTGAATCGTTTCGCTCGAGTTCTTGTGATCAGTCCAGGTGGCACTTCAAGAGGATCCACATTCCACCTTCTAGCTTGGCTCCCATCATGGCTCTCATCACTAGGTAGTATTCAAGGATTTGTTCTATCAAAGATACTTCCCTAATAGCTCTAAAGATAGGATGGAGATTAAATACAACTGTGAGTAAGGGAATAGGACAATTGAAGAGTATAAGGAGGAATTGAACCATCTAATTCAGTTCCTACCTATGAATGTTCATGCCGATGATAAGTCTTAGGCCCAAAGATTTTTAGAGGTTTGGATTTAGATCTTTAACATAAGATTAGGACCGTTTAGCTAAACACTTATGCTGAAATGGTTGAGAAGGCTAAGTATCTAGAGTAGAGTAGAAAAAGAATTGAAGAGCAAAGGAGTCATAGAGCAGCAACAAGTCTCGTAAAGAGACCTACTTCAAGTGGAATAGGACAAGATAAAGGCAAGAGACCCCATGCGTATCATGACAGAACACAGAGTGCTGCAACTGCTCCTCTACAGATTAAACTAGTGCCTTTGGCACTTCCTACAATAGGCCCTAATATCAAATGCACTAGATAATATGGGCCTCATGAGCTAAGAGAATGCAGATGGCTAGATGGTGCTTGTTTCTCCTATGGAAAGACAGGATACACCAACAAACATTGCAATGAAAGGTCATTCCTCCTAATATTCTATCATGTATGCAAGCAGAGGGAACACAAAACAATTAACTATCCTCAAGAGCAAGTAAGAATCAGATAGCTCTAGCTCCACAGGCAGCCAAACCTCCAATGATGGGTTAAGTTGATAGACCACAAGCAAGGGCACCCCAAACAATGGGTCCCCACCAGGTTATTTACTATCCAACAACAACAGCACCAAGATATCCTTAACATAGATACCGTTGCAAGTACACTTCAAGTACATGCCTGCAATACCTATGTATTATTTGATATCAATGCATCTATATCCTGTGTTTGAGAATTTTATGTGTGACTGTATGTTAAATGTTGAGCACATGGATAATATTTTAGCTATTAGTACCCCTTTGGGAGTTGGAGGGAAGATAAATAGAATATGTAAAAGAGTAACAATAGAGACATAGGGTAGAATGATGCCAACAGATCTCTTAGTATTAGAGATGGTGGAGTTTGACATCATTTTGGGTGTCAACTATTTGTCAGAATACCACACCACAATAGACTATCACAACATGGTGGTGTAGTTCAATATACTCGAGGAAGGATACTTTGAATATAAATTGGAAGTTCAAAGACCTCCTAAATTACCCATTTATGAGTTATGGGGAAAGAATATGCTGGCAGTTGTATTTACTAAAGCTAGTGAAGAAACCAAGCTGGAAGTGGTACCTATAGTGAGAGAGTTTCCAGAAGTGTTTCTAAAAGACCTTTCTAGTTTACCCCCAGCCAGGGAGATAGAGTTTAGTGTTGACTTAGTATAGGGTACAGTACCAATATCAAAACCGGTATATAAGATAGCGCCAATAGAATTAAAAGAGTTAAGGAAATAATTATAGGAGCTATAAGATTAAAGTTTCATAAGACCCAATGTATCTCCCTATAGTGTATCAATCCTTTTTGTCAAGAAGAAATATAGAAGGATGAGGCTTTGCATAGACTATAAAGAGTTAAATAGGGTTACTATCAAGACTAAGTATCCTCTTTCCATGATAGATGACCTATTTAATCAACTTCAAGGAGCTCAGGTGTTTTCAAAAATAGTCCTGAAATTAGGATACCACCAGTTAATGATTAAAGAAGAAAACATCCAGAAGATAGCTTTTAGGACCAAATATAGGCACTATGAGTTTTTGGTGATGCCTTTTGAATTAATTAACGCACCTACAACATTCATGGATTTGATGAATAGAGTATTAAGAGACTTCTTAGAAAAATCTTTAATCGTCTTTATAGACAATGTCCTGATATACTCAAGAAGTAATGAAGAACATGAAGAGCACTTGAGATTAATGCTAGACAAGTTGCAAGAAGAAAGATTATACGCCAAATTCAAGAAATGTGAATTTTGGCTAGAACATGTGGTTTTCTTGGGTCATGTGGTTAACAAAGATGGGATATCTTTAAACCCAAAGTTGTAGTGGATTGGTGCGGACCAAAGAAAATCACATATACAAAATGTTTCTTAGGTTTAGTAGGCTACTACAGAAGGCTTGTAGAGGGATTTTCCAAGATAGCAACTTCTCTCACCAAGCTGACGTAAAAGAATGTGAGATTTAAGTGGGATGATAGATATGAAGCCAATTTTCAAACGCTCAAAGAGAAGCATGTGTCAACGCTAGTTTTGGCGTTACCCATTAGTGAGGAAAGGTTCACAATATATAGTGATGCCCCAACCCAAAGGTTAGGATGTGAATTGATGAAAGGTGGATAAGTGATAGCTTATTGATTTGATGCAATTGCTTGAGGACAAGCAAGAGTTTAAGTGTGGGGGAATTTGATAGAGCCATTTTATACTCAATCTTTATAGTATAAATTGTGTTAAATTATTATTGATTTTATAGAAATCATAAGGAAATGGTACTTTAATTCTATCATCGTGATAAATCAGGTTAAATGGAGTCAAGGATGCTAATTCAAGTATTTTTAGAGAAGTCATCTACAACTTGGATCAAGACAAGAAGTTACACCACCGAAGGAAGCACGGTTTGAGGCACGGCCAAGGTTCAAACCGTGTTACACACTGGACAAGAAGGCGAAAATGAGGACTTTGAATAGAGAGAGACACGGCTTAAGGCACGGCCGTGGTGGAACCCGTGGGAAAAACCGTACTTGAAGCCGTGGTGAAAGATAGATGTGCCAAGGAGAAGAAAGTGTGGAACATCAACCAGATGAAGACACGGCTTGAAATCTAGCCGTGGGTGTAACCGTGCTACAAAATTTGATGGGTGTCGAATCCAACAAAAATAAAACCTACTCTAGACAATTATATGATTTGCATATAGTGGTGAGTAGGGTCGAATCCACAGAGATTGGTTAAACTTATTTCTATTCAAGGAGAATAAAAGGGAAAAGGAAAATGGGGGGTTTGGTTTGTGAATCGAATAAAGTTAAAACAAGATAAGAAAGTTGTATATTGATAAAAAGCCTAGCCAAAGGAATCAAGATAGTTTAATTCTAGGAATTGATCATCGATGCAAATGTTCTCTATTCTTAGTTCTAGATAAATTGGTTATGGTTATTAACAAGCTCTAACAACCTATCTCTCCTTACTTCCTCGATAACCTCGGACAAGCGCTTTGAATTATTTCTCTTATTGATTAAACAACCCTTAGACGAGCGCTTAGGATTTAATCTATCAATAGCATTAAGATCTAGAGAGACTACCAATTCATGCCAGTAGATTATAAGATAACCTATTTAAACATGATCAAACACCTCCATAACATGAATTCGATCATCTCTTTTATAACCAAACATGTTATTGCGTCACTAAGACTAGAACAATCAAACAATTACGGATTTGATGTGCTAGTTGACAATATATTAACTTGCTAATTGAGTAGAAGAGCTCTATTCATACCAATCAACAAAGATAATAATGACAAAACGATTAGAAGATATATGAATACCCGAAAGCAAAGAATAGAATAAATACAAGTCAATTAGACCTCACAATTCGTGGAGAATTAAACATCTATGACCCTTTGGCTAGAAAAGTAGCTTAGCTACACATGTTCATCAATAAAACGAAAATAAAAGATAGAAACATAATGAACCCGGTTGCTTGCTCTGCCTCCGCGTTTCCTTCTTCAAGATCCAAGATTCCAAAGTTCAAAAGTTGTCCTAACCCTCTAGGGTTGGCTCTATTTATACTATTAAATAGATAGCATGTGATCTTTTGCTAGCAAGATACGAAAATATCTTTCCTTTTTCAAGTAGATTTCGAGAAGTGAAGATACGTCTGCCTGGCACGCCCCACCACACGGCCGTGGGTTAAGCCGTTCCATCCTCTGTGCATATTCTTCAAGTCTTCAACCGCGCTCAGTGTGAACCACGGTTAAACACACGGCCAGATTTCAAGCCATGCCTTCGTCTGTGCATAATCTTCAAGTCTTCATCCGTGTCCAGTGTGTAGCACGGTTACACCCACGGCTAGATTTCAAGTCGTGTCTTCATCTGGTTGATGTTCCACACTTTCTTCTCCTTGGCACATCTATCTTCCACCACGACTTCAAGCACGGTTTATCCCACGGGTTCCACCACGGCCGTGCCTTAAGCCGTGTCTCTCTCTATTCAAAGTCCTCATTTTCGCCTTCTTGTCCAGTGTGTAACACGGTTTGAACCTTGGCCGTGCCTCAAACCGTGCTTCCTCCGGTGGTGTAATTTCTTGTCTTGATCCAAGTTGTAGATGACTTCTCTAAAAATACTTGAATTAGCATCATTGACTCCATTTAACCTGATTTATCACGATGATAGAATTAAAGTACCATTTCCTTATGATTTCTATAAAATCAATAATAATTTAACACAATTTATACTATAAAGATTGAGTATAAAATGGCTCTATCACTTATGCATCCCACCAGCTGAAGCCTTATGAGAAGAATTACCCAACTCCTAACTTAGAGTTGGCAGCAATGGTATTAGCCTTAAAGCTATGGAGGCACTAATTGTATTGAGAGAGATGCAGGATTTTCATCACAAGAGCCTAAAGTACATATTCACATAGAAGGAGCTGAACATGGGATAGAGGAAATTGTTGAAAGTGATTAAAGACTATGACTTAGAAATCCAGTACCATCTAGAAAAAGCTAATGTGGTGGTAGATTCCCTCAGTAGAAAGAAATAAGGTAATTTAGCCACTCTCATCACTTTACAAAGAGAGTTATTAGATGACATGCATAAACTAGAGTTAGAAATTTTAACTTAAGAAGTCGGAGCAAAAATGGCCACTTTATGCATACAACCAAACTTAGTGGATAGAATCAAAGCTGGCTAAGTAAAAGATAAGGATATACAAGAGATCGAAAATAGAATAGAATAAGTCAAGGCTCTTAAATTCAACATGGATACAGAGAAAATCTTAAGATATGGAACTAGGTTATGTATGCTAAGGGATATGGAATTAAAGAGAGAGATAATGAAAGAGGCACACTACTCAACTTACACAATACATCCTAAAAGTACCAAAATGTATAAGAGCCTGAAGAGTTACTATTGGTGGAAGAACATGAAAAAGGAGATAGCTGAGTATGTAGCCGGATGCCTCACTTGCCAGCAAATCAAAATCGAGCATTAGAGACTAGCAGGAGAATTATAGTCGCTTTTACTAATAGAGTGGAAATAGGAACATGTGACAATAGATTTTGTTATAACCTTCTCGAATACTAAGGAGAAGCAAGATGTAGTTTAGGTAATAGTGGACTAGTTAACCAAGTCTGCTCATTTTCTACCTATCAGAGTAGGGTATAAACTGGAGAAACTGGCCCAAATATATATATAGGAAATAGTCAAATTACATGGAGTACCATTGCCAATAACTTCTAATAGTATAAGTAGACTTTGGAATAGCTTACATAAAGCTTTAGGCACTAAACTATAGTTTATCATTGCATTCTACCCTTAGATAAATGGGCAATCTAAGAGAATTAGAAAAATTCTAAAAGATTTACTCAAAGCTTATGCACTAGATTTTGGTGGTAACTGGAATGAGCATATACCTCTAGTTGAGTTTACCTATAATAACAACTACTAGGAAACCATCCAGATGGCTCCTTATGAGGCTCTTTATAGAAAAAAAAATCCCCATTATACTGGGATGAAGTGGGAAATGGGCAGATGTTAGGGTTAAAATTGGTCCAAGAGGCTGTAGACAAGGTGAAAACGATAAGGCATATGGTTCAAACAGCTCAGTCCTAACAAAAGCGCTATGAAAATAGGAGAAGATGCCCTTTAGAATTCCAAGTAGGAGACAAGGTTCTGTTGAGAGTTTCTTTAACTAAAGGAGTGATCGGGTTCGGTTTGAAAGGGAAGCTAAAGCTAAGGTATGTAAGCCCATTTGAAATCTTAGAAAGAGTTGGTACAATGGCTTATAAGTTGGCTATCCCACCAAGTTTAGCTAAATTACATGATATATTCCATGCATCCATGTTAAGGAAGTATGCACCCAACCCAGATCAAATAGTGGATTTAGAGCCTTTAAATGCACAACCAAATTTATCTTTTGTTGAAAGACCAGTCAAGATTGTAGATGTTAAAGAACAAGTGCTAAGAAGGAGAACAATTCTCTATGCCAAAGTACAATGGACAAATAAAACTAAATGGGAAGCAACGCGAAAATTAGGAGAGATGAGAAAGAAATACCTAGAAATCTTCCAGAATCAAGTAATTTTGAGGACGAAAGTTTTTATAAGATGGGAGAATGTAATTACCCGCACAAAAACATTTTATTTTATTTTTATTATAATATAGATTTAAAGTTAGAAGTGGAAACTTTATATAATTGGGGGGGTAAATTGGTAAATTTCTTGAAGGGGTATAAATACAAACCCCACCCCCTTAAAACTAGCAAGACTCCTTTTTCCATTTATATAGTGATAAGACATAGGAAAGAGAAAACACTTTGGAGAACACTAAGACGACTTAACAACTGACAACAAGAATAAAACCTATTACACCAAGTAAGGGCTTCAATGATAGGATGTTTATTCGTAAGTATGGAATTGAGGATTTAATCTATTTCTATCATATTGTTCATCAAAATTCAGGTCAAGAAAGGCACGAAATGAGCATAGAGATCAACTTATTAAGGAATCGATTCATGGAAATTGGAAAGTAAGTTCACTAACTTATGAAATTCATTTGGAAATTACAATTTTTAGGGTTAAATTAAACCTCGGAGTAAAGGATTTGGAATTAGGATGAATTAAGAAGAGAAAAATTAAGGTCTATGAAGGAAAACATGGAACATAATCAAGTACACACTTATGTACTTGCCCATGTTGGAATGCGTGTGAATACAAAAAGGTACATGGCTGAAGTACACACTCGTGTACTAGGGCATGTTGAAGAGGGAAAATTTACAAAAAAGTACATGGACAATGACATGACTGTGTACTTAGGCATGCTAAAATTTTAGAATTTACAGAAAGGTATATGGCCACCCTACATGACTATATACCTAGGGCATGGGCATGCTAAAGTACGCAATTTCAAATACGATCGTGTACTTAAGGTAACCTTTTTCCTTGATTTAATTTCTAATTAAACGAATTTTCACGCAACCTAGATAGCTAGCAAGACCTTAGAAAATCTAATAGACTAAGATAATTAAGAAACTAGATTATTCTTATAGTAGTACTAAGAAGAAATCATTATTGTTTTGACATATTAAAAATTAGCTTTAAGTCCATGAACAATTGTGCTTAAAACTACGATACTAGGTACATGTAACTTATTTGTTATCTTATGCTTGTTAAGTTATATGTATTGAACTTGATTAAGTTAAATGAAATGATTAAGTGTTTAAGTGTTTGTTGTACGTGCTTGGCTTGGCCTAGGGGCTTATAGTAGCAGATCCCTAAGAAGCACCCTAATGATCCTTGTGTGACGTTGTCCTTAGTGGAGTCATGCTTAGAAATGATCTGGGTTAATTTAAGGATTAAGGATTCATTAGTATGGGGCCTATAGTAACAGTTCCCATCACTAATTTAAAGGTTTAAGGATTTATGAGTGTGGGGCACTTACTACCAGTTCCCATCACTAGTTTAAGTTTTAAGGATTCATGGGTTTGAGGCTCGTCGTGGCAATTCCCATTACTAGCTTAAGGTTTAAGTTCTTGAATATGTTTGATGGGGTCATGAGTACCCCATTGATGCTTTGTCAATTTAAGTATATCGTGAACCTATTGATTGATATTCAAGTTCTGCATAAATGTATGTGAATTAAGTTCATGTTTGTACATGCATATGTGCTTATTATTATACATACTAGGCATTAGCTTACCCCTTAGTGATTATTTTTTTTAGATGCAAGCATAGAGGGATATGTTAACTAGGAAGATGACCTGAGAGTGAATGTATAAAAGAGGAAAGAAGAAAATTTTCATTATTATTATGGTAATTAGAATTTAGAAGGAATTGTGTTATTTGTATGTAATAAATAGTGGTTTCTCTAGAGGATAATAAACTAAAGTATTATAGACATTCCATTACTTTAGATTTTAATCATGGATGAATTGTTAAGGTTTGCTATAAATTTGAAAGGTGAATTGGAATATATTTGTGCTATGTTAGAAGTATGGGAACTGTTTAATGGATAAATGTCAAGTAATACAAGTTACAAGTTCGAATGGTATTAGAATAGGGTTAAGAGCCTTAACATGTCCTTTTCTGATAAAGACATGCTACAAGCAATAGCACTCCCCAGTTTCAGGGAATTACAGTCACTATCTCCTTAGTCGATTCGCCCTATTTCTCGGGCTTCTCCTCTAAACCCGTCTCTAGAAGGAGGACCTCTTCCTTAGTTAATGCTTATAGATAACATGATTATGCCAATTGTTGATCTCCTTAGCAAATGCCCACTCTCATTAGGGTTAGGAATTTAGCTTTCAATTATATTGTAGGGGGGGATCATCCTAAAGGCATTTTGATTTAGTCACCCTAATATAATGCTATACTGTGACTAGCAATCCACCACTAGGTAACCCATGAGCTATTCATTAACATTTTAGTTATCGCCAAGCTCTATGGGGTAGGAAATAATGCCTACAGCTCAAACAAGCTATTTGTTGAAACCATAGAGATCATTGTTGTATGGCTTCAACTTGGCCTTTAATTTGGGCTCCATCTTGTCTTGGGCCGTAAAGATGATGTTCGTTGTGCTTCTTGTGTCAACAAGTGTTTTCCAAACATCAAAGCTAGCAATCAAAGTTATTATAATCAATTGATATGCCTAAATTAGGAGTTAAGCACATACAATTAGAGCAAATTATAATCCTCAAATGCACTAAACCAATTTCTATTCAAGTTACTAGAAATTACGTGAACCCCAGTGAAGATGCAATGAGATCCAACTGCTCAAAGTTGTAATTACAATTCCACAAAGATAATTTCCTCTAATATAACACTAATCAAAAGTAAATCCACGTGAAAAATTACACAAGAACAACAAGTTTCAATTTCGTGAACCACTTCCTAAACAAAATGATCTACGGTTCAAATCAAGCTAAATTAAAGGTTAAAAACCAAGGCTAAAACCAATCAATTAAAAAATAAGAATTTGATTACAAATGCAATCAAATCTGACCAGGAAAACATCTAATTCAACCCTAGATATAACTCACTAGTGATGAAAAGGAAACACAACAAAAAGGAATTGATATTACTCGCAACTTCTCCTTGTTGCACTCGCTCCAATTCTAATTCTTGGTATTGAAATTGATAAGAGCAAATGAATTAGGAAGAAACCCTAACCCTCTCATGTAATATGTGAAGTCTATTCTGAAAAATTCTCCTAAAAACCCTACTAAAGCAAGTATTTATACTTGCTCCCTTTAAGGTTAAAAAGTCTACAAAATTACAACTATGCCACTTTTAGGGTGACCGGTCCTAAAAGACAATTAAAAACAAATGAAAGTATCCCAAAAGAAATTACAACATAAATAATTCAAGTAAATAACAAATATATATATATATATTAGTCTTCAAGATGCCGATCTTCAAGGTACTTTCAAAATGAGTCCCAATGAGGATCCCAACTCACTCAAAAGTGTAAGTGATTTAGCAGCTTGTAGGACTGACAAATGAACCTATTGGAATGCATAACAAGTATATGATAAGAATGAAGAAATTAAGTTAGCTTCCTTAGGATTAGGTTTCTCATGAAGAATTCTCAAAACCAAGTTGTGTAGGCCCTTAGCTCGAGCCCTGGTGATAGGTCCTGTGGGAATCCGATTCCTATCATCAATATGTCATCGAATGGGATCTAAACCCCTTCCAAATCCTTATCAAAGAAGAAAATGGAGTTATCTATTCTAGGCTTTTTACTACGCAAGCTCATAACTTGCTAAGGCTAGGCATAAGCCTTACTATTAGAGCTTAACTGCCCCTCTATAGAAGGTCCCCCAACTATGGTGCTACTAACACTGTTGGGGGGTTTATTATTATTGGTAACTAAGGTGCTAGGCCAGTGATTGGGCTCAACTCTTCTCCTTTAAGCAAGCCTTTATGCATTCAAGTCAGTTGTCAATATATTATCAAAGGTAGCCTCGCCTAATGGTGTTCTCTAGGGAGTTCTTCAATTAGACACAATCTTCTATGTTATGTCCCCTATCTCTATAAAACTCACAATACTTATCTAAGTTTCATCATAGTGGGTTTCCCTTAAGCTTCTCAAGCCATTTAAAGACACCTTTATTATGGACTTTCAAGTGTATCCAGCCTCTAGATTAGTTGAGGGGTGTGTGGTCCGTGCAAACCGAAATGATGCACTTTTTAATATGCTTATCATTATTCCATTCACAAGACAATCTCTCACCACTTCTTGGACCAAGTTGATCTTTGATGTTATGTCATTTTTTATCGTCTTTTTTCTTATCCTACCTAATTTGGTTAGCCTCTATGCAAGCTTTGATATTTCCTCCATAGTGATGAATCTCACAACTTGCTTGCAAAATTCATCAAAATTTTATGGCTTATTCTTTAAGATGGAGGGGAAGAAATGGCTAGAAGGTCATATGCCCATGATAATAGCATTAAGGGCAACTTACATGTTGAGATTTGGGATCTCCAACATAGTTATGGTGAAGCAAGGCAAATAATCCTAGATGGACTCTTCCTACTTCTAATGGATGAGGCTCAGACTAGAGGAATCCTTCATTAGAATCTTGCTTGCTAAGAAGTGCTGGTAGAACTGGTTGTTGAAGTCTTTATAGTTTGACATAGAATTTGGCTTCAAATGGTCGTACCATATCTAAGCTAACCTCTTTAAAGTGCTTAAAAAAGCTTTGTAGGTAATGGTGTCACTATAACCCAAAAGTCTCATTTAGAATATGAAGTAGCTAAGGTCATGACTCGAGTCAATAGTTCTATCATAGAACTCTAGCATTAAAATGCAAATGTGTGGAGGGAGCACCTTGTCTTCGATCTCCCGAGTGAATAAGATTGAGTGAATGAGTACTGGTCTCAAGGATTAGGCTTCTTCATGTCAAAGAGGTTAGAAAGTCTCTTAATCATGTCCCCTAGCTTGTCTATGCTTGCATCATGTAAGGAGCAATGGGAAGGTGCCTTCAATCGTTGTAGCTAAGGTGGAGGAGGTGTGGTACGGCTATGTGTTGTAGTTGGGAGAGGTTATGGTAGAGGTGCAGGTTATGTTATGTTTTGTGTAGTTTCCACTAGTGGTGGTAAAGAATGGGTTAAAGCATGATCATCATCATGCTCACTTGACTAGGTGTGCTGCGAATGGTGTTGCTTTTGCTGTTGCAACCGATCCACCTATGTGCATAGTTGGGTATTTTTAACATAGAGGCTAGCAAGAATTTGTTCAAGGCAGGCTAATCTATCCTCACTCAGCAGCTTAGATGATTATTGAACAAATGGATTAAGTTATGTTGTGTTTAGGTGGGTGAAGCTTCAATAGCTTTAGATTTGGATTTGTTACTGCCAACCATGTTCATGTTTTGCTATAAGATGGGCCAAATGTTGTGTGTGGATTTTTCCAAAGGTATTCGTGACTTGTAATAAGAAAAAGGACAATGAGATAAGGAGGTGCTAAGGTCGCCTAATGTAGCCACTCCAACATTCAAGTTAGAGTGTTGTAGAGATAAGGAGATAGAATTTTATAAGTGAGCTAAAGAGTTAAAAGTTTCAAATCCTTTCAACTATAGGTAAACCTTTATATTTATAGAGGGAGATGCCAAATGGTTGGAAGTTGAAGACATGGGGTATGTCTCTTGAAGCACTTCCTAAGTATCTAGATAATAAAGGAGTGGGCAACTATTATGCCTAATGGCTTGCCTCAATCCTTACCAGGGGCCGATTGAGTCAAGTGATCAGGTAGGGAGAAAAGACAGCCTATTATTTAGGCTAATGTCTTCACCCATGGTCTTAGGATGAGCTTGGGCTGGGCTTAAGCCAAAGTCTAAAATGACCTATCAACAAGTATCTTAAGCAAAAGGTTGGTCAAGAATGAAAAGGCTAAAACTAATACACTCCTGTCAAAACTTATCTTAATGAAGTATATTTTTAAAAAAAGGTAACATAAAGGGGTACATCATGGAGATGTCTCATATTACTTCTAAATTTAGCGACTGAAAATGGAAGTATTTGAAGACTTATTAGTTGGTTTTGATATCTCTTCCAGCATAGTTCAACCAGTTTAAGGTGAGCTATAACTGTAAAAAGAACTCCTAGTCCTTTGATGAGCTCATCTCACACTATATCTAAGGAGAGGACAAGCTAAACCATAAGAAGGCTAAAAGTGCTTACTTAGTGAGTATGTCAAAGGATAAAAGGGTGATGAAAAGAAAGAAAGGTAATAAGGTTACAGTACAAGTACCCAAAAAAAAAAAAAAAAGACATAAGGAGCAAGTTAAATATGCTTATTTCTTTTATGGTGCTAAAGAATACAAGAAGAAGCAATGTATTAACTATTATGCTTAGCATTCAAAGAAAGGTATGCTTCTCAATTTTTATTTTTATTTTTGCTTGGAGTTAACTTGACTTTAGTACCTAAACACACATGGTGGATAGATTCTGGTGTAACAACTCAAATCAATGTGTCAATGCAAGGTTGCCTAGGTCATGGAAAGCCCAATGATGGTGAAAGATACATCTATATTAGCGATGGCAAGTTGTTTAAGGTCGAGGCAATATGGAATTTTAGATTTTTACTACAAGTTGCTTATCATTTAGATTGGAATGAGACTTTTATTATATCGTCTTTCAAATGGAATTTAGTTTCTATTGTCACTTTAAACAAATTTGGTTATACTTGTTCATTTAGCAATAGCAAGTTTAGTCTCTTTCATCATTCAAAATTAGTTGGTAATAGTTCATTATCTTACAATGATAATCTATATTTAGTTGATATAATTGCCTCTTATAATGAATCCTTGCATGTTAATACACAAAATCTAAAGTGCAAATTAATTGATGGGAATTTAGCTTTATTGTGGCGTAAGAGATTAGGTCACATCTTCAAAAGGTATTCTCAATTCCCTTAATTTTACAGACTTTGATACATGTACTAATTGTATAAAGAAGAAACAAGCAAATGTTAGCATATTGGGTGCCAATAGGACTATAGAAGTCTTAGAACTAATTTATACAGATATCCATAGATCATTCCCTAGCTTCTTAAAATGGTCAATGGTAATTTATAACATCCATAGATGACTTCTCACGATATGGTTACTTGTATCTCATTCATAAGAAATCTAAGTTGCTATATATGATGAGATCTAATCCATTGACCCAATCTCAAGTGAGAGATTTGCATAATTTATTGAATAGGATTATTAATAGCATGCCTAATGAGGAAAAATACATTGTTGAAGGTTTTACTGCTCATTTATAAAGGTTTAATGATCAAATGTACATTATAGCTCAAGAATCAAGAGAAGTTGGCATATTGGAAGAACAAAAGGAGAACACAGCCGCCTTCTCACCCATATAGCTCTCAAGTCATTGATTTCTTTCATTACATGAATGTGTTCAAGGACTAATTAGGGCTCATGCTTGTGTACATGATCATATACCTCTCTAGTGAAGAATTGCATTTTTAGCTGTTGCAACTATACTTTTACTGATCATGGGCATGATCTTGAGTACATGGGTCAGTATACAGCCATATGCCTTATCATGTACTAGCTTATTTTGTTACCTTTTACAAATTTTCAGTTTATTTTATTTTAATTCCTATTTTAGTCAATATCAAACCCTAGAAACTATATATATATATATCAATTGTAAAATATTATTAGATTATCTTTAAAAGAAATTACATCACTTTCTTTGAGAATCTCTCAAATTTTTTGTTCTTATCGATTCTATTGAAATTGTGGCAAATAACCCCACTCACCTTAATTGTGCATTACATCTAAAGAGGAGAGTGTAGTTCAAATCTTGGTGGTGCATCATATCCATCAAGAGGTTGTCCATATCCTTTACGCATTTATTATTGGAAAAAATCCAATATTTACCTATTACCTTTAATCCGGTTCAATAATCAATTAACCAGTGGTTGTCCTGTTAGAGCACATCATCTTTTTTATATTAGAGTAAGGTTTCGATGAAGGGAGTGAATCAACATGTTATGAGACATTAGCCAATCTAGTGGGACCAACAATAATGGCCATGGTGGAAATGTTGCTAAGGCTCTCTATGATCTTTCTAACATGATTTGAGACATGTCTCTCCTTCTTAAAGCATTGAAGGCATAACAATAAGTAAGGTGTAGGAATGTGAGAAGAGTTGTGGATGATGAGTTAGAACATGAAGATAAGAACTTTGATATTGATGAAGGTAGTCATAGAAGACAGAATAATAACATTCATGAATTGGAGATGATCAAATAGAAAATACCGCCTTTTGAAGGTAATGGACCAGTAGACATATATCTCGATTGGGCACAAAAAGTTGAGAAGGTCTTTGAATGTTATGATTACGGTGAGCATACTAAGGTGTACTTGCATTGGAATTCACTAGATACGCAACTTTGTGGTAGAGCAATTTACTAGCAAGTAGGTGACAGCAACATAAAGGGGAGTTGGCAACATGGATAGACATAAAGCATTTGATGTACTAGAGGTTTGTACCTTAGTATTATAGGCAAAAATTGTTTGATAAGTTGCAAACTTCAAGCGAAGGTGGTATAAGTGTGGACAAGCATATGTGCAATTTTGAAATTTTGATGATTCATGATGAGGTGCTAAAGCCGAAGGAGCATACAATTTGATGTGCCTAAATAATTCAAGCACATGAACACAATCCAATTGGAGAATTCAATAAGACAAAATCCCTAAATTGGCGTGAACACAAAGGATGAACAATCTTAATGGCGTGAACCCAAATTAGATGTATTACAAGGAATTCCAACACCAATCAAATTAAATATAAAATGCAATTCCAATCTCTAAAATTGGTTTGAAATCCTAGCAATATGAACCCTAAATTGGCAAGAAACAATAAGTAGATAAAATCAAACTATTATCACTAGATACACTAGCAATAAAAGGAAGCAACCTAGAAGATCTTGATATTACTCACAAGCAATTCCAAGCCAAACTAGCCACAATTTCCTAGAAATTGATTAGAGTGGAAGTTTTAGCAAGAGGGACTCTCTCTCTCACGGCAACAAAAGTGTTTTCTTCAAATTGATAAAAGCTCCCTAAAAACCCTAGTTAGCAAGTATTTATACTTGCTCCAAATAGGGTAAAAATGTTCAAAAAATTACAAATATACCACTAAGTGGTCGATTCTAAGATCAAATTATAAGTACCAATATAAATAAAAATGGCCACTTCTCATAGTAACAATTACATATTCAAATGGTCTTCAAGTGGCCAGTTCTTCAATTCAAGTGAACAATTTGTTGGACCAATTCTTATTTGGTTTATGTCGGTCCATGAATAACTCACAAGCTGAGCTTTAGCGAGTTTATCCATCGCCCTATAAAAACCTACAAGTATACCTACTAGAATACACAACAAATAAGTAATAGAAAAGAAGTTAGTATACAAATATTTTCAGGGTCGATTTATTCAAAGATGACCCTTATCTCCAAATTTTGTAATCCTTTGGCTCTTGCCCTAGTGATAGGTCCTATAGGATTTTGATTCCTATCACAATTTTGAGGTTTATTAAGGGGCTAAAGTATGAGATAAGAGAGGTGGTGAAACTTTAGAAGGTTGACACAGTAACTGATGTTATACAATTAGCTTAGAAAATGGAGAGGCGAAGGCAAGGTATAGTTTATCCATCATTGTCTAGCTCTAAATCAACAAGACCCAATAAGGTGCCTAAGAATGAAGAGAGGCAAACTATGTAGGGAGTCATGACAAGAAGTAGTAACAAGAGGGTGGAGAAGAAGAATGAGAATCGCAATAGAACACATGTCAACCTTGACACATGGGGAACTAACCAATGATAGACAAGGCATAAAAGCAATCAAATCAAGTGTTTTGAGTGCTTGGGTTATGGGCACATGGTGGCTTAATGTCCAAATCATTGGGCTATGATAATGCAAGATGGCTAAATGGAAAGTAATGAGGAGATAAAGGAGGTTACCAATAATAATAGAGTTGATGATATTTATGATAATGATGAGCATAGTCTTAGTGAGGAAGAAGGAGACCCCTTATCCTTAGTGGTCAGATGAGCATCAATTATGTGGCTGTCGAGTCTAATTTTTTGCATTCCCATTCCTAATCCGATCTAGACTAGACCCTATGCTCATCTAATGTAGATCATCGACTTGAGTTAGGAATTTCGTTTGATTTTTGGAGTCGCCACCCAACTGTTGTTGGGAAATATTGAATTAAGACTAAAGGAGCGGATTAGTCTTAATTTAGACCATTAGTCGTCGTTATTTCCTCTTCTCGTTTTTGAAAAGAGGAAAAGGGAAAACCAGAGTTTCTAAGTCCGGAGGCTAACCTATTAAAACCTTACGGTTACCACCTAATCCCTTAAAATTGTTCCTATTTAGAAATGTGTTTCATTGTGTTTCTGTTACTTTTTATTATGTTTTTGAATTATTTCAAGAAAATGATTTTTCATTCATTTTTATGGGTTGACCCGAATGGGTGCCTACGTACCTGCTACTCAGGATCAAACAAGTCGTAGTTCGCTTTTCCTGAAAACTTTAAGTTTGTTTGTGAATTTTAGTTTTTGAAATCTCTTTCGATTTATGTTTTTATCATTTTTGGGATTTTTTCTAAAAAATTCTAAGCCAAAGCTTTAATCTGATTTTTGAAAATGATTTTTTAGGGAAAAACATCAATTTTCGGTTTATTTGAGAAAAATGATTTTTCTAAGTTCTAAAACTCTTTTTTTTTTAATTTTTATGAAACTTCACGATTTTTGTGATTTTTATGATTTTTTTTTGTAGTTTTTTATTATTATTATGATTTTTTGATGATTTTTATTGATTTTTGTATATTTTTTTGTGAATTTTTATTAAAAATTTTATCCTAAGTTAATAGCTATCCTATTTTGAAATCTAAAGTTTTATTATTATTTTCCTAATATATTTTTTTATTATTTTTCTACATTTTATTTTTTTTTCTTATTTTTTCTTATTTATTATTTTTCTACATTATTAAATTCTAGAAAAATCTAATTTCTATATTTTCCTATTTATTAAAAACAAAAAAATAAATAGCTAAATAAATGACAAATAATAAATCAATTCGAAATAAATAAATAAACAAAATAAGTAAATTAAATAAAATAAAAAAAATTCAAAAAATCCGACTTACCTGGATCCGGGTCGATGCGCGGGTCGGGTCGGTCTGGTCGAATCGGGTCGGGTCAGATCGGTCAGACACGGCGGCGGGGGTTGCTCGATCACAGCGTTCCGGCGGCCTTTTGCAGCGGGTGAGGTGTCGAATCCTAGCTTCTCGAGGGTGCTGAATCCAATGGTGGCGGCGGTTCACTCCCAGATAGCCTCCTGGTGGTAGTTCAACGCCGGTCGGTGGTCGCAGTTTTGGGTTCTTCTCCGATGCTCTCCGATTTGCACTCTTTCCTCACTTTCTCTCAATTGTGATTCGTGTGTTGGCTTCCTCCCTTCAATCCCTATTTATAGGCACTTGAAACTGAGCTGGATAAGCTCAGATTTCCTCCGATTGAAGCTAATCGGATTTTCGGTTAAAAAAAACCAACTCCGATTTGTGTAAATCCTTTGATTTGTTGCGATTTGATTCCAATTAGATAATGTTTATCTTATTTCTATTAAAGATCTGTTGGATTTGTGCAAAAAAATCGAATCGAAACGGCCGAAATTCGAATTTTCTCTTCCACCGGCGATCTCGGACCCGAGGTAGAAGACGATCACGCGCCCAGCGCGTGTGCTCCCTCCAGCCAATCAGATGCTGCCACGTGTTCTGGGTAAATGAAAAAATTGCAAAACGCGGAAACTGCTTCCCCCACGTTTCGAACCCACGACCTCGCACCCGTACGCACCCGCTTAGCCACGGCTCGGACCAGCTGAGCTAGCCCATTTTCCTGATTTTGTTTATTTCGCAAATTGCATATATGCAATGAGATTTTTTTTTTTTATTTTTTTGAATTTTCAAAATTGTAAAAATTTTATTATTTTTATTTATATGCCATTTCTGAAATCATTTTTCAAAATTGATGTTTTTTCCTATTTATTTTTATTTTTTGAATATTTTTAATTATTTATGCTAAATTAAGGAAAAATTTGAAAATTGATTATTATTTATTATTATTCATTCTTAGGGCAAAAATAGGATGTTTACAGCTGCCCCTCTTTGTAGTAAAGTTTGAAAAACTTAACTACAAAGACAAAAAAAAGAAAAGACACCATTTTTGGCCTCTTGAATAGATAACACGGTCCTAACAATTTAGAGTCATGTTCCCTCCCCAAAAAGTGCTTTATGGGCTGAATAATTGGCGATAGGAAACACCTCAAGCATTGTGTGGAAGAAATGATGATAGGAAGCATCTTATCAGACTAGCAACCTTGGAAAGAAAATTTACTTAAGAAGCGCCCTTATGAGCTGGCTACCTGTCAACAGAAGCGTCTTGTTAGACTAGCAACTGTTTGGAAGAATATTTCCGAAAAGTGCCCCATGAGCTGACTAATTGGGAGAATCTAAGAAAGTGCCCCTCATGGGCTGACTAACCTTAAGATAGATTTTTAGGAAAGTGCCCATCGTGGGCTGACTAACCTATGGTAGAGTGTCTCAAAAAGTGCCCTTATGAGCTGCCTTGAGAACGGATTTTTAGGAAAGTGCCCATCTTGGGCTGACTAACCTTTGATAAAATTGATTGAACTGTCTCAAAAAGTGTCCTTATGAGCTAACCTTGAGAACAGATTTTTAGGAAAGTGCCCATCTTGGGCTGACTAACCTATGATAGAGTTGTCTCAAAAAGTGCCCTTATGAGCTGACCTTGAGAACAACTTTTTAGGAAAGTGTCCATCTTGGGCTGACTAACCTAGGATAGAGTTGTCTCAAAAAGTGCCCTTATGAGCTGACCTTAAGAACAACTTTTTAGGAAAGTGCCCATCTTGGGCTGACTAACCTATGATAAAATTGATTGAACTGTCTCAAAAAGTACCCTTATGAGCTGACCTTGAGAACAGATTTTTAGGAAAGTGCCCATCTTGGGCTGACTAACCTATGATAAAATTGATTGAACCGTCTCAAAAAGTGCCCTCTATGGGCTAACCTTAAGAGATCTAAGGAAATGCCCCCTTTTTGTGACATTGGCATATGACGAAGCTTCTATCCATTTGGTGAAGTAATCGATCGCTACTAGTATGAATCTGTGGCCATTAGATGTTGTCGGAGTGATCGGGCCTATTATGTCGATTCCCCACATAGAGAAAGGCCATGGTGCTGATAACAAGTGTAGCTCGTTGGGCAAAGCATTTATCCGGTTTGCATATACTTGACATAGATGGCAGTGCTTGACATATTTTATGCAATCTAATTCTATGGTCAACCAATAATATCCTAACCTCATGATTTTTCAGGCCAACATGTAGCCATTCATATGAGGTCCACATACTCTCTCATGTACTTCCTTCATCAGTTCGCATGCTTCATTTTTGTCCACACATCTCAACAAGGTGGTATTAGATGATCTCTTGTAAAGTATAGACTCACTTAATAGGAAATGGCTTGCTAACCTTCTGAGCGTTCTTTGGTCATTCTTGCTAGCCATTTCGGGGTATTTACCTTCTTGGAGAAAGGTCTTGATGTCGTGATACCAAGGCTTGTCATCTTGTACTTTTTCAATGGTTAAACAGTAGGCGAGCCGACTTTCGATGTCTATTTCCATCGGTTGAACTTCAGCTCCCCCTGTTATCTGGGTCATAGATGCTAGTGTGGCTAGTGCATCTGCAAACTGATTCTGAGTTCTCGGGATGTATGTGAAAGTGATTGCCCTGAATTCTTCAATTAGCTCTATCAAGTGTTGATGATACGGTACCAGTTTGGGGTCTTTAGTCTTGTATTCCCCTCTTATCTGTAGTATGATAAGCGACAAATCTCCATATACTTCTAATTCGCGGATTCCCATTTGGCAGGCCATTTTGAGGCTAAGAATACATGCTTCATATTCTGCAATGTTATTGGTATAGGGAAATGTAAGTCTCGTCGCTGCAGGGAATTGTGTGCCATCTGGGGATATCAATATTGCCCCAACCCCACAACCGAATACATTGGCAGCTCCATCGAAAAACAGTTTCCATTTCGGGTTCTGCTCTATCCCAAAGTCTTCTACCGGCCTATCTTCCACTGTCAATATATTCTCATTCGGAAATTGGGCCTGTAGTTCTTGGGCCTGTGTCTCAACAGGGTGTTCTGCCAATTGGTCGGCTAAGGCTTGCCCTTTCATC